>OX421494.1:46238728-46686228 GCA_949126835.1 Anisus vortex | reverse complement strand
AAAAATAATTTATTTTTTTTTACATAAAAGACCCGACTGAATTATTTAGAAATATAATGATAAACTATTATTTAAAAAAAAACAGTAAAAGTAATTTGCTAATTAAAAAAACAAACTATCGTGTTCTACTGGATAGGCTATACCAGGGGTCGGCAACCTAAGGCACGCCTGCCAAACCTGGCACGCAGAGCAATTTTCAATGGCACGCGAAAGACTTCCAAGAGCTGTTTGTTATTGATTTAAAAAAAAACATTTTCCGGTTCTCAATGAGGAAAACAAACTGTTGAGTTTCTGACTGACATAGCGACTCATTTCAGTGAGATGACCTTGCATTTACAAAGACCAATGGAATGGATTTGTATTGGAACTGGACCTTGAAATCAATTATAAAACATTTAACTCTATATTAAGGCATATATTAAGATCGATAGTTGGGCTTTTTCTCTAGTACATTGAAGGATTCAAAGCGGAGTTTTCTAATCAAAGGCAAAACTTTCAAATTCATGGACTTATTTTTTCACACAACATCAAGCCTAACTGGTTTGATCTTACTACAACTTTCTTAGATGTAGATATTTTTAGTGGAGTGATGTTGGCGATTTGAATTTTAACATTTATAAAACGAGCATTCCAATGTGTCCATTTGAGGATAAAAGTCTAGAGAGACGCTGCTTAGGAAAGTCATATGCTATTCTCAACTGCTAGGCATTTGTTTTTTTACATTCAGCTTTTGGCTCAACTTACACATGTGAACAGATTTTATCGCACATGAAAGCTATTTTAAGCATACAAAGAGGTCACCTTGACCGCTTATTAATTGATACACATTAATTACATTTAAAAGAGCTTTTATGCTCATCTTCTTTGATTATACATAAATATAAGTTAATTCTAAAACAAATTTATTTGTATTAATAATTTAATAAATATAAGAGACTTATTTAATAGCCCTAATTTCTGTAATTAATCATGTTTAAAATATAAACTCCTTAAATGGACAAAAAATTGATATATTTAATGTTTATTTACAACTGTTTAAAGTAAATTACTTTAATCGTCTAACAATTCAATCTTGTAATGAATAACATAATGTTGAATTTATATAAAGAAATAATAATTAGTCAGTAATATTTGTTATATTGCAAAACATAACATGCTTGGCATCCCTATTGAATCAAATGTAGAAACGTGTTTTAATTAAAGGGGGGTAAAAAGCCCGTTTTATTTGCAATAATATTTCTAATGTTTCTTTTTTTTTCTTTCATAAATGAATACATTGCTTACAATTTATACGTTTAAAATCAAACTATAAATGTGTTTGAAAATTATATAAATATTATATGACTAAAGAATATGAATACGTATATTTTCAAACATTACATTAACTACCCAGTTTGTATGATTACTTAGTATTTATTCCGCTTTACGATATGAGATGTTTCTAGTCTATGAACAATTAAAAGGACTTCTCAGTTCAAGTGAAAATCAATATATTGAATATTATCAGGTGTTAGATCTACATATTATCTTAATGAACAAAAGATATTGTTAAGACAATAATTACCTTAAATGTAATAGTATAGAAATAAAATATTATATCTGTTATACATGCAAATAAAAAGGATGATAAGATAAGATAAGAATGGGCACTTCTTATAGCGCTTCTATCCATGCTATTAAATTAGCATGTTCAGTGCGCTCTTGGTGTGACTTGCAACGGCAGATGTATTAGCCAAAGAGAAAGGTCTTTAAGTTCTTTTTAAAAGACTCTCTTGTCCCAGACTCTCTCAGTGTCTGAGATAAATTGTTCCATAAAGAAGGCGCAACTGATTCAAATGAGCGCACTCCCAGGTACATGTACTTCTTTTTGTGTCCATCTAAACTGGGAGTTTTGAGGAGTGACTGTGTTGAAGAGCGCAGTTCCCTAGATGGCTCATGCCTTGATATAATTTTGTGTTAAATATAAAACGCTTTAACGATTTTCTCTATAAATATTCTATTTTGCTTTTGGCCTTGGTCTTGCTAAGGAGTTTAATTAATTTTCCTATAAATTGTTTTTTTTTAAAGTACAATTGAACAGGTTGACTTTTAGGCTGTTGGCACGCTGAATGATTTAGAAATCCTTGTTTGGCACACTGTTGGCAAAAGGTTGCCGACCCTTGGGTTATACTATAATTGAATTAAAAAAAAAATAAACTATTATAACTACGACTGACAGCAGGTTAGAACCTGTCCACTCTTTTTACAACACACAGCAAATAGTAATTCAGCGCTGGTTTTGAGGCACAGTCAATTATAATCATCACTGCGCATGTCGTGTACGGATAGACCAGTGTAGTCTATTCGTACACTGAGGCCACAGCCATTTTAAATGGACTTCTACTTTTATGACGCGTCAACGCGTCACATCCGGATGCGAGAAATTCATTACACACATAAAAACACATAGGTCCTATACAGTAGTAGCTAGAATTGATTAATGAGTAGACTTATGGTCAAGTCAAGTGAACAGAAGTATGCAGTTTGAATAAGTAAAATAAATCAACAATGCAAGAGAATGGCCTCCAGCCAGATATTTCCCAAGCCAGTAGTGAGGCCGTGTAATTAAGTAGGTCATTCAACATGGTGTCTCCGAGGAACCGTTATTAACCATTTTGTCCTGACGAGCCTCCGAGCGGGGGCTTTAATTAAAACACATGAATACTCTAATGCTTGTTGTGTTCAGTGTTTAACGTCTATACTGGGCAGTAAAGCTGTCTCCGCTACTGGGCCAGGATTTACTGCACTCTCGAGATAAGCCATTCGGGTCACTGTAGCTGCCTGTTTGTAATGTTCAGTGCTTGCCCTTAAGTCTGATATATTGCCCCTGCTTCATGTGCCGTATAAGTGTGTGAATAATTGGGCGAGGTGCTGTGGCGGGTGTGGAGAGGTGGGAGGGGGGTAATATATAATAGGGCCTACATGTATAATAAGAGTGTGTCTGTGTGTCTTTGAGATAGAGAGAGAGAGAGAGAAAGAGAGAGAAATATAAAATGTGGGTTGATAGAGATTTAGATAGATTGATATATAATATATAGCGTTCGGCTGGCGTATATAAGGTGCCTGGGTTCGAATCCTGGTGCAGGCTTGGATTTTTTCCCGGGTCTGGCGAACGTCCCTGAGTCTACCCAGCTCTGATGGGTAGGCTACCTGACCTTAGTTGGGGTAAAGTAAAGGCGGCTGTGCGAAGTGCTGGCCACACAATCACTTTGTATGCCGTTGCCACAGAAACTGGTGAACGCTGTTTTATCGGACCAATGGATCAAGTCGGTCCGACGGGTAGGCCTACTTTACTTAAATAAAGATAAAAATGAATAGAATTATAAGAAAAGATAGAAAGATAGATAGATTAATAAAGAGAGAGAGAGAGAGAGAGAGAGAGAGAGAGCAAGAGAGATACAGAGAAAGAAAGAGAAATAGATTGATAATTATTTGATAATATCTAAAATGGAGAAACTGTAATAATAAATTGATGAGATAGTTGTTCTTGCTCTCCCTTCGGGCACCTTACGCCCCCCCCCCCCCCCAGATATGACGGGTCCAGAAATCAACAGCCCCGTTACACACGAACATGCATTATGCTCTGTCGACAGCTCTAGGAACTGTCGTCTTTGCCTTCCTTAGCGATCACAGAAAGTTTTGTAGAAGGGGACAAAATGGCGCCAAGTCTTTTGTGGTCGGTGCAAAGAATCTGAATTACTTTTAAGAAAATAGTAAAACTTTGACAAATTTTAAAACAATCTGGGGGAAGGGGAAGCGAAGTTCTTGCATGCACCACCTGGAACTGACAGAATTCACGCAAGGGAAACCTACCATAACTATGAATTCAATCGTAAATCCGCGCAGCCCTTTCTTTTATTCGCTGAACAAATCTCTATATAATCTATCTTTATTAAATCAAACTCACTATATCCCTCTATCTATTTATCTATCTAATTAACAGAAGAAAAAAAAGAAAAGAATCGAAACTGATTAAAAAAAGAGTAGTCGATACCAATTGAACCGCAACAACAGTAATCGATACTAGTTTTAAACAACGGGGCGAGACAACAAATAAACTATTCACAATTTCGATTCCGTGCAAAGCTTCAATACAAATCGTTGATCTCAGAAATTTGTTGGGAATCGGTCGCCACTCCTTTATCAAACAAACAAACTAAAAAACTTGAAATAAAAGCCCAGCCTGGAATTGCATCCATTTGAAAACCCAGATCAACTTAAACACAATTGGATAAGAACTTCATTATTATTTTTTTTTACATTTTGTTGTTTGTTGTTTTATTGTGCACGCAAAGTGTCGTGGGTGGTAAAATAAAAAGGGGGTGATGAGGGATTAGGCAAGGCGCGGGGGAGGGGGAGGGTGATCCATGAAAG
Organism: Anisus vortex; assembly: GCA_949126835.1. NCBI lineage: Eukaryota > Metazoa > Mollusca > Gastropoda > Planorbidae > Anisus > Anisus vortex. Next base: position 46,681,815 of record OX421494.1, on the reverse strand, counting down.
ATGGCTTGATTAGAACTAGTCTCAGCTGGATTTGCACGTGTTAACATTCTGCTTGCCCCCACACCCTCCATCCATCCACAGACTTGAGTCCCGCAATAACAGGCTCTGGTTCTTCCGCCTTGTCATCTGTCAGGTCAAGAACTGGTCAAAAGGAGACACAGAAAGAACTGAGATACATACACTCACACGTTATTTCCCACTGCCTTTGTTTATCCTTTAACCACGCCCCCTCTTTTCACCGCGCCCCCACCTTAACCACGCCCCTTCCACTTTAACAACGCCCCCACTTTAACCACGCCCCCTCACTTTAACCACGCCATTACCACAGGAACTGTCCATTTAGGCCTATTGTCTATGTAAATTTAAATAGGAGGCGGTGGCAGATGCTGGCTGAGAGTTTTCGATTGTCATTTCTTTAAAGATGGATTGGGTTCAAGTCTGGAATATTAATATCGATCTTGTTTGTAAGTGTCAACATTTTCGGAGGGTTGGTTGAGTTCACTTCCAGTCATTCTATCTGGCTGAAACTTGGCACATAGACTCGTTGCCGACGACCAGACTTTTTGTACCCCCCCCCCCCACACACTCCGCTTCAAAAATCCGTTTTTCCTGTATTTATGTTTGACCCAGCTCTGAAAGTAGGCCTACTGGACAAATATGCTGGATGACGTAATAGGAGAGAGCGGCTGTGCGTTGTACTGACCACGTAATCTCTCTCTTCGCCAGAGGCGGGCGGTGGGAGAAGGGGGGCGAAACGAAACTGGTTTACAAAAATAAACACTGTTATATTGAGCAACAGTACTTTAAATATGAAACAGTACTTGGTCATGGTAGTCATTGCAGTGGCGTGTGGATGGGTGGGAATCGTTTTCCAGGGGCGCTGATGTGGGCGTCATTATTGATTGTTTGTTTGCCTGTCCGTTTTTGTTTTATTTTTTGAACTTTCGCCAAAGACCTATTAGTTTGTTTGTTTGTGGATACTACTCCGAGTAGAGGACACAATTTAGAAAGTCCGTCAAACAACAAGGGGCGGATGTGGGGGTAAAAGGGCGCACTGAAAACGAGGCCCATGACTGAACGTGACGCATAAAATGTCGTCAGTGAGCGATGAACGCACCGCCATGTTTAACATCGCGTGCTTGTGGTATCCGTCGCCTGGGCACAACACTTCCGGTTGACACTGTACTATATATTTTTGATTGATTATATTTGCACTGGACTACTTGATCGATCAATTCATAGAATATATCCCTTTAAGTAAACAGTCTTATAATTGCAAATAAATTCGAATGTTGTTGTTTTTCCATATTAGTCAAACGCTTATCTCGAGTGACGTAGCCGTAGGTTGTGCAAACTGTAAATGGCACAGGGTCTCGAGCTTGATGCGGGTCTCTGAGAGCAAACGGAGTTGATGGTTTAATTGAGACTTATAATACAAGGGGGCCAAACATGCTCAGCTTTGCACACCTTCACCTATCTTATAACCCGAGTGTGGGTCGTTGGAGGCACCATTTTTTGACAGTTGGATGATTTTATGCCGTTCGTCTCGGTCCTGCGCCCGCCCTCTGGGAATCCGCAAGAGACAAGCCGGTCCGATCCTTGATGTCATCCTCCCATCCTCTCTTCTGCCTGCCTCTCTTTCTTTCATCCTGCACAGTGCCCTTGCAGGGTGGTTTTCGCCAGGCCTTCGGATCTTGCCACATGCACAAGAGCCCCCCCCCCCCCATGTTACGCCAATGCTAATCTCCTTCCATGCTTATGGAAAATAGAAGAGATAAAAATTATAGTTTTCCTTTTTATTCTCGTTTTATATATCACCGGGAAACTGTGTGGCCCGCATTGGCAGACAGTGTCCTTTGAAGATAAGCTGCAACATACATTATGCCCTACAATCTTTGTTCTTGTCTACTCTCGCATATAACATCTCTAGAAAGAATATAACAATCGTCTTACGCATATATATTGTTATATAGGGTTAGGGTTAGGGTTAGGGTTATATAGACTATATATGTGTGTGTGTGTGTGTGTGTGTGTGTACCTTTTACCAGATGTAACATCTGTTATGTTAACGCAGGCTTAAACATCAAGTAAATATAGAAATGACACATTTGATCTAGACTGTAGATCATCATCAGCATTGGCTCCATAGTCTCGAAAGACGATTAGATTTGCGCTCCCGTGATTAGGCCAGACCTGCAAAATTGACTGTGTCTGTGGTGACCTATCCTTGAGAGACAGGCTCTGTCGCATCTCTGGCACTTGAAAGATGGACCGTTGGAGATTGTTAGGGGCAGCCTACTTTTCTTCGCTGCTCGTTTAGCCTCCGCCATAAGGCGAAGTTTGCCCTCTGCCGCATTTATACCGGTGTGTAAGGTGCCTCTCCAACTGTAGATAAATTAATTTCACTTTATGATGTTCTATGCCGCAACTCAGTTGAAGAAAATATTGAGTTGCATTCCTTTTCTGAGTCCCATATTCCCCTTTTCATCTTAGACTGCCAGTCCCGTCTCTCTGGTGAACTAAACCAGGGGTCGGCAACCTTTTCATAACGGTGTGCCCAAAGTAGGATTTCTAATTCATTCAGCGTGGCGAAAGCCTAAAAGTCATCCTGCTTTACACTCACATTATTGTAGAAGAGATTTGAATTGCCTATTTTGGGAGTCTCTCGCGTGTTATTGAAAATTGCTCTTCGTGCCAAGTCTGGCACGCGTCCGTAGGTTGCCGACCCCTAACTAGACTGTCTGCAGAAAACTTGGTTTCATGCATTTGGTGGCACCTTGAGGTCTGACCTGGTTTTGGGCTTCTCTGTAAAGTTATGAGCTGCAAACTATGACCAAAATTGTATACTGAATATAACCAATAAAACAAGTATATAAAGAAAAGAAATCAAAGACTATAATAAGAATGAGCGCTTGCTTTGATATTTCTGCTATTTGATAACTTGAAACACTTAGTTTCGTAATTTCCGATCGCTCTAAGTCCTCTAGACTTCCGGTTTAGTAATTCGCTGTGATTTTCTCAATGGAAACTTAATATTAAAATTGAAAGTTGTATACAGCGGAAACCTTTAATGCAATCGTTGGAGTGTAGAAGTAATTTAAGACAGCCTTATTGGTTGCGCACGGAAAAAAAAGAACATATAAGCGCTAAAAATAGAGCAAGCGGTCCATCTTATTATAGTCTTTGAAAAAATACAGTATTATATACACATAAATATCACAGCTCATGTTTTCGTCCCAATTATCGTCACGATATTGCTTTTTAGGCGGTTTGGTGACGTAAGGTTACGTCACATCCTGTGTAATATTTTCTTTCTTCGAATGTTCCTTGTCGTGAAAAGAATTAAAAACTGTTGAAAACGGAAGTGCATGAATCTCATAATGACGTCATTACATTTCGTTAATTGATCTCATTTCAGAGAAATATAATTTAAAAAAAAAAGAAGAAATTTTGTATTTTGTCATTTTTTAAAATATTTTTAAGGTTGTTTCTTTTAGTTTTAAAAATTTCGATTCTATAGGGAGATAAATGTGACAACTTCAGCCATGCAACTTGACGGAATTTTAAGTCAGGCTAATGGCTGTTGCAATCAGAGATAACATTGGAAATGAGAAAAACATTTTTTTTATATTTGAAAAAGCTAAAGAAAGAGAGAGAGAGTGACAAAGTTATCCACTTTCCACACCAAAAAAAAAAAAGCAAAGAGACGAACTTTTGGGGAATATTTTGGACCAGACAAAGATTTAAAATGATTTTCTGTAGTCCAGAAGAGGTGAGCACCATTATAGTGAAATGGCGCTGAGTTGGTCACGTGCTGAGAAAAGTTAATAACGCCGGATCAAATTGATCCATATAGATAAATAGATAGATAGATAGATAGATAGATAAATAGATAGATAAATAGGTAGATAAATAGATAAATAGATAAATAGATAAATAGATAAATAGATAAATAGATAAATGGATAAATAGATAAATAGATAAATAGATAAATAGATAAATAGATAAATAGATAAATAGATAAATAGATAAATAGATAAATAGATAAATAGGTAAATAGATAAATAGATAATTAGATAAATAGATAGATAGATAAATAGATAGATAGATAGATAGATAGATAGATAAATAGATAGATAGATAGATAGATAGATAAATAGATAAATAGATCGATATATAAATGGAGAGATAATACGGATAGAAATTAAATACATAAATAGATGGATAGAAAAAATAAGTTTCTGGCATGATGCCAAGTAATGCCAACACTAGTGGACATCTCTGGGTAGTGAAAAGACGATTAAAGCTGGATAAAAAAAGAATTGTTGACGAGGCGATAATCATAAACGTAGTCCATTTCAAGTCAGCTTTTATGTAGTCTTATATTCTTAAACAGTCACTGGATAGTTATAGAAAGTTAAACTTTGGAAAGTTTACTAGGCGAGTGAAAGATTTTAACGACACATTCCGAGACTCCCCAAGAGGTCTATAATCATGTTTTATGACAAGTTTGACCTCTGACCTTCACTGACACCTTGGTCTAAGAACTCCATTGTTTATTGCCGGATCTTTTTTGTGTCAGCGATTAATAATGACAAGTACACAGACACATATATACACAGACACATATATACAAAGACACATATATACAAAGACACATATATACACAGACACATATATACAAAGACACATATATACACAGACACATATATACAAAGACACATATATACACAGACACATATATACACAGACACATATATACACAGACACATATATACACAGACACATATATACACAGACACATATATACACAGACACATATATACAAAGAGTGTCAGAGGAGTGGAAAGAGGGAGAGAAAGCCAGACAGTGAAAATCAAAGTAAAAAGATACAGAGAGGCGATTGATAGAGCAATAGACACCGAGAAAGAGAGAATGAGAGAGAGATAGAGATAGAGAGAAAGAGAGAACTAAAGAGATATAGGGAAAGAGAATGAGAGAGACAGAAAGAAAGAGAGATAAAAAAGAGAAAGAGTGAAAAAGAAAGAGATAGAAATTTGGTGAGAAAAGGAGATGAGGAGAAAAGGAGAAAAAGAGAGAAAGAAAGAATAAAAGAGAAAGAGGGACAGAGAAAGAATGTAAGAGAAAGAGAGAAGCACAGACTGGGGGGAGGGAAAACAATTCAAGGGCCATAACACACATCTTCGATAAAGAAGACACGCTTGTGTCCCCTAGACCAGGGGTCGGCAACCTTTTGATAGCGGCGTGCCAAATTAGAATTTCTAACTCACTCGGCGTGCCAACAGCCAAATAGTCAACCTGTGCTATGTTTATTATTTTTAACAATATGAGAAAATCTGTTTACAAGTGTAAATTGAGCCAATAGATGAAAGTAAAACAAATGCACGTTGTTCAAACAAATGAACGGTTTAAGTATAGCTGACGATCTTTTTAAACAGCTTTCTTCAAGATTTGTTCGCAATTCGGCAAATTTTGATGTCCATAAATCGGGATGTTTTAAATTCAATTTGCTGCATTTCAAAATAGACTTAAGCCAGAAAACTCCACTTTGTTTGCTTCAATGTACTTCTTAATCTCATCTATGTGTAATGTGTATAAATCTGAATGAGTTTTAACATAGGGGAAGCACTATAATGTTTTAGTAATATCACGGATAAATATGTCCAGTGTCCAGTTTCAATCCAAATTCTTTCCAGTCAAAATGAGTAACCAAACAGTTCAAGAAATGTTTGATCCTGTCCTTGTAAACACAAGTTCAACATTTAAATGTCGTTATGCCTGTCAAAAACACCAGTTTCATCAGGCATTCTTGATCATTCAATTACGAAAAATATTGTTTCATCAAGAAACATCGTATACTGCTTCCAGACACAAAACGAATATATTCAACAATTCACCTTGACTAAGCCAGTTGAAACTGCTATGCAACAGAAGATCTCCATATTCACTTTCAATTTCTTGTAGTCAAGATTTGAATTGTCGTTGAATCAACAAAGAGTGGGAAACTATAAAGTTGACTATTTTAAAAACAGTTTCCATTACGGAGCGCAAGTCCAATCAAGAGATCTTTGCAACACAAACTTTTATGGTGTATAATGCAATGGAAGTTTAACAGCAGCCTCTCATTGTGGTTTACTAGAAATTTTACAAATCTTATTTGTCAACCATCGCAGCAGCGTTTTTGTCATTTTCGGAAATTTTATGGGCACGTATACCTTGATATATACCGCCGCATAATATAACATTTTGAATAATTGTAAAAGTTTTCTATATAGGCTATATAGTGAAATATTAATTTGAGGGATATCCTCTTGTTAAGATAAATTTTAAATATCAAATCGGAAATCTGAAATCGATCAAGGTTGTTGTTTATTTTTTATTATTCGGGGTGAGGGGGGGGGGCGGGTTCATTTCGGTGGCACACTATTTTTTTACGTTAAATTGAGGGAAATACTTTATAATAACATTTGATTGGAATCGCGAAAAACAATTCAGTTAATGGTTTGCAGATACTAACCACGTCTTGTATTCGATATTTTTTGGCTTGCGATATAGAATAGTCTAATACAAACAAAACCAACCAAATGTAGAACAGTCGGCACATTCTTTTGATGTAAGCGTAGGAGACGCAAAGACTAGTTTTTATCCGCTGAAACTGAACGCTTTCGAACTCGAACAGGGAAACGACAGAATGATTTATTTTGATTTATTTGAAAAAGATCAGCGAGAGCTAATGAAAGAAAAATGACATGGCACGCAGAAGCCATTAAAAGACACATTTTTTTCGGGGGTCCTTCGCGTGCCAATGAAAAGGGCTCCGCGTGCCAAGTCTGGCTAGCGTTCCGTAGATTGCCAACCCCTGCCATAGACCAGGGATCGGCAACTTAAGCCACGCGTGCCAAACTTGGCACGCAGAGTGATTTCCAATGACACGCGAAAGACCTCCAAGAGATATTTTTTATTGATGGAATAACAACAGTACAGTTTCAGGTTCTGAATGAGAAAAACTGACTGTTGAAGCCGATGTTTCTGAATGATATAGCGACACATTTCAGTGAGTTGAACGCATTTACAAGGACGGGGTCAAACATCACTTGAACTGTTAGATCACTGGATCAGATTTCCTTAAGGGAAATCAATTTTAAAACATTTAACATGATATTTAGTTGGGCTTTTTAGTATATAGTTCGAAGCACTTAAAGCGGAGTTTCTAAACAAATGCAAGACTTTCAAACTCGTGGAATCATTTTTTCATATCTCATCTAGCATAACTGGCTTGATCTTACTATAACCTTCTTAGATGTAGATGTATTTTAAGTGGAGGGATATTGACGAATTTAAAACGCTGCCAGTTGAATTGTAAACATCCAAAAACATCGAAAGGACAATTTGCGGGAAAATCTGGAAGGAAGATGTTTAGGAAAGTCATCTGCTATTCTCAACTGCCAGGCATACATTCGCTCTACTCTCAGCTTTGGTTCAACTTACACTTGTGCACAGTATTTATTGCACATGAAAGCTGTGTTAAGCATTCAAAGAGGTCACGTACAGTTCACTACTCAGAAATGACTAAATATGTATCTGCTATTATAAATTAGCGAAGTGCATTCAAGACAAGGCGTTCATTAATTGATTGAGACTAATTACAGTTAAAATAGTTTTTATGCTAATCTTCTATAACATAAATAGGCCTATAAGTTATTCTAAAACAAAATTAGTTTTTATTAATTTAATAAATATGAGAGACTTTTTAATAGCATTACATTATGTAGTTGTTGTAATTATTAGGCTAATGTTAAAAAGATAAACTCCTTATGGTTAAATGGACAAACAATTATTGCAGGACTTTTTTATTTACAACTATTTAAAGTAAATTTATTGTATCTCTCTAATTAAATCTTGTAATTAATATCATAATGGATGAATTATATAAAGAAATAATAATTAGTCAGAAATATTTGTTATATTACAAAACATAAATTGTTTGGCATCACTATTAAATCAAATTTAGAATCCTTTTTTTAATTAAAGGGAAATAATTAGCCCGTTTTATTTGCGCTAATACTAATATTTCTAATATTATGTTTTTTTATTTTAATTTTATATAAGACAAGAGGGCTTACAATTTATAACTTTATAATGACCAAACTGTAAAAATAATTTGAAAATTATATAAATATTATGTGACTAAAAATTATATGCTCATTTCTTAAACATTACATTAACTACCCAGTTTGTATATTTACTACGTATCAATTCCGCTTAACGATATTATTATTTAATTCACAGCATTAGAATAAACAAATTAAAGAATATCTCAGTGATAACTGAGAACAAAATGTAAATAATACTAGTAGTAACAGTTGCTAGAGTTTTATCTTGACAACCAAATAAATGATAATGTTTACAAAATAATTTCCGTATAATATGAGAAAATTTGGTTATAAAATATTGTAACCTATTTGGCATTTGGTATAACTGTAAATAAAAAGGATGATAATCACTAAAACGTTAATTTTTTTAAATATTAAAACGCTTTGACGATTTTTTCTATATATTTCCTTTGCTTTTGGCCTGGTCAAGACATGGAGTTACACTAATTGTCTTATAAAAAGTAATATAACAAGTAGGCCCATAATAGAGCAGGTACACATTTAGGCTGTTGGCACGCTAAATGATTCAGAAGTTTTAGTTGGGCACACCATTATCAAAAGGTTGCCGCCCCCTGCCCTAGACGATCGACACCCCCGCCCCCCTCTATTCTCTTTTCAAAGTCAGTCATAAAACTCTTCAGTCCACAGGGAAGGAGGGGAAAAAGGACCGGTCATTAAATTTGTGGAGTCTCTCTTACCCCCCCCCCTCTCTACCCTCCCACATCTCCTCTTCAAGTCCGACCAGGTGGTAGGCTACCTTTAAGACCCCCCGTCACCGCGCCTTTACAAACAGGCCTCCTGCTCCGTCCGTCCATCAGGCAAAAACCAAAAAAGTCCTACACCTGACTTTTACTGCCTTGATTGACACACTGGGGCAGACGTCGTCATCATAAATGTCACATTACAAGCGTTGGCTTGGGTGTGTGAGTGCGGGGGAGGGGACCCTATCCCGCTCCTCTATCGACCCCCAATCCCTCCAACCCCCCCGCCCCTAATTTGTTTTGAAGCCAAAACATCATGTCAAACGTGTTAAAAAAAAGTTAAGGGGGTGGGGGGGGTGGGAACAGTTAAAACAAAGAACATTAATCTACGGCAATAAATAAGTTATCTCCCTTGCAATCCATAATAATATAACATAATATAACATAATATAACATAATAATATAACAGTCACGTTTTTTTATCACGTTGACTCGTTGAGATGGGTATGAAAAAAATAAACATGATTTGATGGTTTTCTCTCTCTCTGTTTCCACACTTTCTCCTTTTCTCTCTCTATTTCTACCTCTCTCTCTCTGTCTCTTTCTCTCTCTCTCTCTCTCTCTCTCCTGCATTCTCCCCCACTCTCTCGCTCCCTTTCTCACTCTCTCTACCTGCATCACCCTCTCTCATCCTCTCTCTCCCTCACCTTTTCCCTCCCTCTCTCTCACCCTCTCTCACTCCCCCCCTCCATCTCTCTCTTCCTCCCTATCTACCTCTTTTCTCCATCACTCTCTCACTCCCTCTCTTTCCCTCCCCCACCATCTCTCTCCCTCATTCTCTCCATCTCTCTCTTCCTCCCTATCTACCTCTTTCTCCATCGTCCTCTCTCTCTCTCTCTCCCTCTATCCACATCTCCTAACAACATTGTTGTAAATTTCAGTAAGCTGAGATTGTGTTTATTGATATAGCGCGTGCGTGTGTTTCACCTGTTCAAGATGGCAGGTGCGTTGACGTTTTATGGGCAGTATTGATGACTTTCTTGATTTACTAGTAAACTTCAGAACTAGCAGGCCGTCACTTGTAACATGAAATGTGGCCCCGTTCTCTTGAAGTCAAGCCCTCGATTACATTTTATGGTTGCTGTTATAAAAATTGAAATATGGGTGAGGTGGGGGGGGGGGGAAGTTTGTGGCTTGTCATATCCCCCCCCTCCCACTGGTTTATGTTGAAGAGCCCACTTTGTTAGCTGATGTCACGTGACGTGAAAGGCGATTGTAAACGGATAGACGGGGCGGGAGAGTAAATAGGCTGACAGATAAATACATACAAAGATAGATGCAGAGATACACAGATAGATAGATTTTAAAATGTCACTAAAAAGGACTAGCCTTTTAGGGTACGGTCCCCGCAGTCACGCGCACTACAGGGTACGGACCCCGCAGTCACACGCACTACAGGGTACGGTCCCCGCAGTCACACGCACTACAGGGTACGGACCCCGCAGTCACACGCACTACAGGGTACGGTCCCCGCAGTCACACGCACTACAGGGTACGGACCCCGCAGTCACACGCACTACAGGGTACGGACCCCGCAGTTACAACCACTACAGGGTACGGTCCCCGCAGTCACACGCACTACAGGGTACGGACCCCGCAGTCACACCCACTACACTGCTTCTCTCCCCCGTCTGCGGGAATTTCCCCCTCGGATCATTATCGCGGTCGGCTGGCTAGTATACCTGCACACTCTCCTGGTAGCACAAATCCCAGACTATAGATCTGGACATCCAGGCACCATGGCTGGCTTGATGCAGAATGTTTTGCACATTGCTTTCTCCCCACCAAGGCTAATATATACACTAATACATTTTTTGTCATTTGATCAATAAGCAGAGTAATAGATGCAGCACTGGCGTTGCAGTCTGAATTTTACAAGTTAAAATAGATATTTTGCCGATGACCGAAAGTCCATATCAGTTTTGGTTGAAACTGAAAGATAACTTTTTGGCTTCGGCCGAAACCGAAACTACGCCATTTGACTACTTTCGGCACCGAAACCTCTACCAGTAAGAAACCGAAGTGTTAGTCGCGTTTAGTTAAATTTAACTTATTTATTAAATAAAGTAGTTCTTGGTTATATTAAAAAACCACAATCCTTAGATGCATCAAAACAAAAAACGAAAATTATATTTTTGCATCAAGCAATAAGTTTGAGATTATAAATAGTTGATTCTTCACGCCTGACGTTCACAATCCACCGATTTCTTCCGGCAACATCTTTTGGAAATGAAATAAAATGTAATCCCTTACATCTTTTCTTATTCGCAGTACAAATACGTGTTTTGTTAGTAAATGAACGATATGGACCGGAAATGTTGGTTCGCGATAAACTTTTAGGTTCACCGTGCAGGCATAATCAATAAGACTTGTCCATTGTCCATCTTCAAGCTTTGCCAATATTTTACGATTCAGTGAACAGTGAGTCTCTATTGTGGGCTAATCAGAAAGAACCAAATGACAAGAACAAACCAGAGACTATAATCATCTTATAATAGTGTAACCCGGTAGTTGTGGATTCGACTCGGTTACACGTGTGGTGGAGGTTTCAACTCACACCCTTGGCTTCGTTGGTCTGGAGGTATCTTTTGAAGTCGGATGGCAGCCTCTACTGTACTTTTGCAAATTTATATTTGACACCTTTCCTTAGACGTGGCTTCGTAAACGTCTAAGTCTAACAAACAATGTCACGTTCTAACCAAACAGTAACCAACGCTGTTGTCTTATGAGAGAAAACTGTATGACTTTATTCAATAGTAGCGGAAAATGGCTAGCAATAATAATACAATGATGAAGGTAAACTATTAGCAGATGCAGGCAATTCATCAACAAAATGCAAAACTTCGTGACTAAAATGGTGGATCAAACAATCTGAGTAGAACAATATTTACAATAGTTAGATCTGACTTCTAACTAAAATGAAAGTGTGTCTTCTTATGAGACTGGCGCTAGGACTAAATTTACAGCGAACAGTTTCAACTTATATAGCGGACATGAAGAGGGGGAGTGTAAACTATACCAATGGTTTGACATCTGGTACTAAATTTTGAGATCAACAGAAGGATCTCCCTGGCCTTAGAAAGTCGCCCAATTATGGGCCATTTGTAGAAGGCCAGAGCTATGCATAAAAATGTCGATGTCCACCGTTGGCGATCAGAAAAAAATGATATCAACTGGAATTATATTTCCTGAAACAGTGACAAGATAAGGTAGGAAATATATGGTCACCCAGGAAGGTGGAAAAGGGGGGGGGCGAGAGGGCGCGATATTCACGAGACTATGTGACCCTTAATTGCAATCTGGACACTGGTCGTTAAATTCGTACGCCATTCAAAGTTGGAGGGAGATGATTCCTATCTTAACAGGTAATGGGGGATAACCACGTCGCGGGTGGAAAAGGTGACACGGGAAGGTGGGGGGGGGGGAAGGGCGGTATAGTATCATTTTACTTGGCCGGGAAACCCCGCTATATGGGAACAAGGTAATATACTAACATTTACAAACAACATTTATATTTCTAAACTTTCTCTCTCTCTCTCTCTCTCTCTCTTACGCTTAATCAAAATAATGTACATATATTCCTAATCCATACATGGTTGTGATGCTAATACATTTGTTATAAACATTGTCAGTTATAAAATTCGGCCTATGTGACGACCGATTCGTTTCCATTCGTCACAAATAGTCTAAGAACAAACGAAGGTCTTTGTAAAAGGTCTTCAATGAATCGTTCGTGTGAGACCTGTCGCTCACCAGAGGCAGAAACAACTCACAGGCGAGCAGGTCTTGATGGGGGGATATCATAATTTTTGGAAGCGGTTTGGGTGGGTGGTGTTAGGGGTGGGTGGGTGACGGATTATGTTGTGTGAAGTGGGGGAGGGTAGAGGTGGTGGTGGAAGGAGGGGGGGGGGCGCCACTTGTTATCCGCGTCAATCTCCCATCACCTGGTTCCTGTTAGGTCTGTGATAAGCCCTTACCCACCTCCTCCTGCTTTTATCACACACACACACAGAGACACACAAAGGCAACGGCAATTTGGCAAATCATTGTTTTCTGGCGCTAACGGGGAAAGGGACTAGGGTGGAGATTATCAGCAGCTGGATAGTCTGGACAATTGCGTTAGGGGTGGTCGTGGTTGGAGGTTGGGGGATATCAGGGGCCAATAATTCGCTGCTCCCTGCGTGGCGCCTTCAAAAAATTTAACACACACTGATAGGCGTGCTCTTCACGTTTAGCTGGAACTGAAACTGTTGACAAGGGCGTAAAAAGCAAGTGTCCTGAATGAGGAGTGGGCTTCCGAGGAAAGAAATCATTCTCGAGGGTCTGATAGCCTAATGCAGGGGTCGGCAATCTTTTCATAATAGTGTGCCGAAGTGGGATTTCTAATTCATTCAGCGTGCCAACATCCTAAAAGTCATACTGCCTTAGCACTCAATTCCTTGTAGAAGAGACTTCGAGTAGCTTTTTTTTTTTTTTTGGGGGGGGGGGGGGTCCGCGTGCCATAGAAAATTGCTCTGCGTACCAAGTCTGGCACGCGTCACGTAGGTTGCCGACTCCTGGCCTAATGCCATCGATTGCCCCATCCCCTCCACTGACCATAATCAATAGGCTATGGATTTCACATAACGGACCAGTGCTAAAAGTTTTTTTTTTTATTATTTCTATTTACTTTTTATAGTCACACGTGTGAGTGATTTTGTAAAGGTGTGTAACATTGTACACATGTTGTGAGCGGGGACTACTAGTACTCACAGGTCAGTCTCAGTAACGTTTGAAACCAGAGAGGCGTGTCAAGATGCCTGCAAATAAATGTGAGCTTAAGTCTATAGTGTGGATAAATTCTTACTGTTTTAACATATCAATAACCCACGTAATATCTAGGCCTAACTCCCGAAAACATCATAATCCTTTAAACATCATCTATATCAATTAGATAAACGGTTGCGAAAACTCTACAGTTTCTTCACCAAAGCCTCAGGCCGAGGTGTGAATGCCCGGATGGCTGCTGGATCAGGTTTGATGATGATGGAACAACAAGACCAAGATAGTTTTGTGGATTTGTATAGTCTCCACTAGCCTAATGCATATGTAAACTAGTGTTACATGTCCGGGTCTTCAATTGTCTATCCTGGGATATTGTTCACTATGAAATAATACACTCAAGCCACGAAATATTTTAAGAATAATTTAATGCCTGAACTTATGGTCAATAATAACATTCAACTTTTTTGGTTAATATTAAGTAGCTTTCTTGTAGCTAACCTACTAGAATAGAATTCCCCGAATGCAAAATAAAGGGCGTATTAGAAAGTGGCAGAAACTACTTGAAACAATATTGGTTTTATTACGTCATAATAAATAACCATCTACTCTCTACACCAAAATGAAATGTAAATAAACAGCTCTACATGAACTAGTGAGACAATAGAGAAACTATTATTCCATGCTATACACATATAGGCCTAACAGTAGCCATACGTCTAACCATCACTGATGTCTAGGTCGTAACCCAACTTCACATACAATCAACTGCAGACTCCACCCCCAGGGATGGCTTAGTCTTCAACTATGGTTCCAATCAATGTCTCGACCGAGTTGTCATCTTTCTCTCTCTCTAGACCTCTCTTACTATCTGTCCCTCGACCCTTCACGACTGCACCCGAGTGAATGACCGACCCGTACCCAGTTTGACGTTCCCCAATGGGCTACCCCACATTACCTCCTCCCCCACACACACTCACTTTCACCACTCTCACAAGTTGGTCACTTCTCATGTGTCCCCCCACTTCGCCCTCGGAGGTTGTGAGACTCAATCTACTGGCTGTCTCGCGGTGACAGGCCTGTGACAGGACTGGTCTCTTTTGAGCACTCGTTGACTTTTGGCCCTCGACATAAGCTCGGCATTGTCTGTAGTACTCGTGTCTTTTTTCTTCTTTCTTTGTCTGTTTCTTTAGTCTGTGAACCATCTTCTCTACAAACATTTACTTTATTTCATGTGAAAAAATAACAACAAACAAACAACAGTACCATAATCTTCTATGAGTACAAAAGGGGTATCGTGGTGTAGAGAAAAAGCGTTGGATAACAATCCGAAGGTCCTTAAATTGAAATTATGTTGAACTCCAGCTTTATTTTCTGTCTGGAGAGTTTGTCAAATCTTTGGGAAGCAGATGCTGTTGGGTATTGTCGTGGCCGGCACAGTTGTACTCGATGTTGTTGTTTGATTTTTACGCCACTTCACCTCCGTCCCATTCCCCTCCCCCACCCAATCTCATGCTTTTGCGTGCCAAAGAAACTGATGAACTTAGCACCACAAGTTATCAGTTCCGTAAAGAAATGTAAAAGAAAAACTGTATGTAATTTTATAACGGTATGAATGTGTATGAAAACGATTGTCCCATTATGTTTTTACTTACCTAGCAGTGTCAGTCAGGTTAATAGAATCCAAGGGGCTTACTGTGGCCTTTAAAAAAACAAAAACTGATCCTGGTTCGTATGCATCATTTGCTGTATTGGGTCATATAATCATATGGAACGTGGATTATGATATTATACGTACATTCAATTCAATATTCCTGCAACGGAAACAATTTAAATGATGCACCCCCTTCCATTGAATTCCTAAACACAAGCTTATTTTATTCCTAACGGTCACCACAATCCTATAGTAATCTTTGAGGCAATTCAAGTTTTTCTTCGAGAAATTGAGTGCTAGAGCTTGTTGATTTTTACGCTGCTGGCACGCCGAATGAACTAGAAATCCTACTTCGGCACACTATTATAATCAAAAGGTTGCCGACCCTTGCTTTATAGGACGGCGGACCCCAGTTTGAGGAACACTATGTTACTGTATTGTTCCATACTTGTGGGGGTGGAGCCTTTCTTGGTGTGGTCGTCAAAGATTATTTATATTTTGAAGACAATGTTTTGACTTCATACCTGGAACGATATAGTCTAGTCGAGGGGTCGACAACCTAAGGCACGCGTGCCAAACTTAGCAAACAACACTTTCTGGTTCTGAATGAGGAAAACAAACTGACTGTTGAAGCCGATGCTTCTGAATGACATAGAGACACATTTCAGTGAGTTGAACTTGCATTTACAAGGGCCACTGGAATGGATTTGCATTGAAACTGGACATATATCTTGGTGTGAAATCAATTTCAAAACATTTTACTGCATGTACGTCTTTATATTAAGGCATATATTTCAATAGATAGTCATGGCTTTTTCAGGAGTATTCAAAGCAGAGTTTTCTAACCAAAGGCAAGACTTTCAAAAACTGTTCCAAAATGTGCATCCAAATGTGCCCATTTGCAGAAAAAATTTGAAAGGAAGCTTCTTAGCTTATGAAAGTCATCTGCTATTCTCAACTGATAGGCATTCGTTCTACTACTTTCAACTTTTGGTTCGACTTATACTTATAAAGAAATAAAAATAAGTCAGTAATATTTTTTATATTATAAAACATAACTTGTTTGGCATCGCTATTGAATCAATTTTTTAATTAAAGGGAGATAATTAAAGCATTTTATTTGCGTGAATGATTTTAGTGTGTTTCTTATAAAAAAAATAACGGCCTACAAGTTATACATTTGAAATGAACAAACTTTTAAAAGTATTTGAAAATTGTATACATATTTTATGACTAAAGAATTTCTATGTATATTTTCAAACATAGCATTAACTACCCAGTTTGTTTCATTACTAAGTATCTCTTCCGCTCATTGTTAGTAAAGCCAACGAAAACAGCATAAAACACACAAATCATTAAGGACATCTCAGTATGAAATCACAAAATAATTAGAATTAATCTTTTATATCTTCATTTTGAGTACCAAAATAATGTTAAGATTTTAGACAATAATTAGCATAATTGTGTAAGTTAAGTAGACTAATAAAATATTGTATTTGATATAAATGCAAATAAAAAGGATGATAATCGCAAACACGTTAATTTTTTTATTGAATATAAAACGCTTTAGCTATTTTCTCTATAAATAATCTCCTTTGCTTTTGGCCTTGGTCCTGCTACGGAGTTAAATTAATTGTCCTATAAAAATATTTTTTTAAAAAGTATAATAGAACAGGTTGACTTTTAGGCTGTTGGCACGCAGAATGATTTAGAAATCCTAGTTTGGCACACTGTTAGCAGAAGGTTGCCGACCCCTGGTATAGTCTGTTTACGTAGACTGTCTATTTTTGCCCCCAAATGTCTAAGTCACGCGTAAATAACTGAAAACGACTGTTAATACTCACAGGCATAGCTAGGATATTTTGAGCCCGGGGCGCCCCTTTCCCGTTTAATCAAATGTGTCTATTATAGGTTATAGTGTAACGATGTTAGCCTCATTTTGGAACTTTATTACTTTGCCACCCGGAAAGATAACAATACCAGGTATGTATTCCACATGGTGGGGGGGGGGGGGGAGGGGGGGACTGCTCTCCCGTAACTACGCCCCTGTTAGTGCAATCAACGTAGACTTTCATTTCCACAAGCTATTACTGAACAGAGAAGTACTAGGCCATTTACACAAGTTACCACTAGGGCTATTTATTTAAACAGTTAATTACGTTGTGCAATAGACACAACCAGTTTGTATTATTTAAACAATTAGTTTTGTCATTATTATCCTACACGGACATTGTGTATACTTAATTATTTTTTTTCAAGATATCTTTTTTTTTTTTGTTCTTTAAATTTATTAAATAGAAGATGATATTTTGTGTGTGAAATAAACCTTTGATATGATATGCAATTAACAAAAATAAATACATATATATCTATATAAATAAAAAGATCGTGTTTGTGTCCCCACGGATCCCCATTGGTCAATTTGAAAACACGTGAGTTTAAATCACTGACCTATTTAGGCCTAGGCATATATACTCTCTAATCATTTTTCACATCGGACATGTGTCATCACTAGCTCAGTGGTTAACGTAGCGGACTGCTATGCGGGCGACCCGGGTTCGATGCTCCAGTTAGACTATACCCGTTTTTTTGTCTACAATTTTTTTTCACAATTTTAAAAACAAAAGACATTTGATTTTTGTTAAATAAAAATTGTTGCCTATTTCTTTTTACCCGATCACAATATTTGTTAATAATTTGTTTTAAATTACTTTCCTAAAAGTCTTCAGTAAAAAAATAATAATTTGAACATTATATTGATAGCTTTCTTTTAATTGTAGTTTATAACATTTTTATCTGCACCTTATAAGCTTACAGTCCTGTTGTTTTTTTCACCCGGGCAACGCCGGGCAATGTAGCTTGTATAATAATAAAAAAAACTAGTTGTGCACCTTGAATCAAATTTCGCAGGTTGATTAATGGGCCTTTGTAAAATATGGCGTCCATAAAACTTGCCTAGATCTACATTTTGAAAGAAAAGGTTCGTCAAAAAAAAAGTTGAATTAACTAAACAATGGACTTATACTCCTCCGCCTCACCCCCAACCCCCCTTCTTTCTCTGGGTGTGCTGTGCGCCATGACGCGTGTACTGATGTGCACAGTAAATGTGTCAAATGACTACAACAGAAATGGGCAACTAAAAGGACCGTCAAAACCACTCACACACACACACACAATCACACACATACAAACACACACTCACAAACACACAAGTAACTGTCCATAACACAAGTCACGATCGACAACGTGAGCGCATACGCGCTCAGACAAAATCATCAAAACCATTGGATAAATAGGATCACGTGACATCAATCATACATGCGAGCGGCGGCTGCCTTGTACATTGAACAAATCAAGTTCGAAATTGATAGAATCGAATTGAGGAAAAAAAGAAGAAGAAAGACAACAACATTAGCTTTCGTTTTTCCAATGACATTTTCGACTAATACGAAGTCTTTGGGTAGGGGGGAGGGGGATGGAGTAAATGTGGGTCGGGATGGTACCGGTTTGGAAATCTGATGAAGGCTGGCACTTGACTTTGTTCCATGTGGCTGCAAGGTATCCTTGAGACTATAGCTATCTATGATGGGTAAACCTACTTGATTATAGTGGGTAAGAGAAATTAAAGAGGCGGCTGGGCGAAGTGCTGGCTACACAATCCCCTTAGTATGCCGTGGCCATGGTAACTTTTGATCGCTGGATAAATTAAATGGGCATACTTCGCTCCTCTTTTCTTTTTTTTTAAACGTAGTCTTATTCAGGTGACCTCGACAAAAAAATAATAAACACAACAATCTGATTTGAATGAAAGGTGCAGGGGTTGCACGGTCAGTATTAACCCACCCTTTTAAAACAAATATAATCTACAGTAAACAATGGATATATTTGTAATGCATCGTTTGGAAAAATAAAATGGTCTTTCTACCTCCTGAGCCTTACATTTTTACAATGTTATTTTTCTCGCCGAATTAATCTGATACATTCACAGTCAGAAATGACGACCCACAAAACGCCTCAAAATGACCCCCAGCTCAACCCACTCACCCAACCCCTAGCTCATCTTACAAACTACATTTTAGCTCTACTCTGTGTGTGGCCTTTTTTCTCTTTACAGTTGGAGGGAAGAAAAACAACAACAACACTGCCTAAAACAAAAAACAAAACCCAGCAACTGACGCCTTAATCTACAAGACATGACGGTGTGTGTGGAATACGAGACCTCTGGAGTAGTATCAACATCAGCATCTGTAAAATGATGATTTGTGGTGAGACTAGTTGAGACATGGCAGGGTGGTGGGTACCGTACCATTTAGATTGGAGAGATGACAGGGTGGAGGCTACCATTTAGATTGGAGAGATGGCAGGGTGGTGGCTACCATTTAGATTGGAGACATGACAGGGTGGAAGCTACCATTTAGATTGGAGATATGGCAGGGTGGCGGCTACCATTTAGATTGGAGAGATGGCAGGGTGGAGGCTACCATTTAGATTGGAGAGATGGTATATCCATACCTTCCAGCAGTTGTTTTGTGAGTGATTGTAATGTGGTGCCTACCCCACTTCCCTGTGGCTACGCCTACGCCATTCTTCCCGGGCTGACCTTTTTCAAATGGTGTATTCTACAATTTTACACAGAAGTTGTTTGAAATGATGTTTAAGCTATTGTTCTTTTCTTGGTATGTACAGGCAACCCATTCGATTCACGGGTTCACTGATGGAAGAAATAAAATGTATATGAAGAGGCTACGTCTCTTACAAGCGAAACTAAACGAAAGAGTTTTCGTCTTCAAGACACTGCAAGTCTCACTGAGTAATTTTTTTTTTCATTTGGGTACCTAACTTTGGGAGTAAAAAAGGAGAGGGGGGGGGGAGGATAAAAGGCAGACCTGACATTACGCAAGCGACACAATCTCATTGCAGCATATGCCGTGATTCCGTGATTACAGAATCAATCACTAAGCTCTGCTTGGTCAGCCAGTGCCCAAGAACTCAAACGGTTGTTTATAGTATGCAAATCACTTCATTTCATAATACAAAAACAGCGCTATCGATCTCGACGGATTCTTCATTGCATTTACCTGAGATTTATGAATACAGGTGTTTGGAGGTGGGGTGGGGAGGGTCTTTCATTTATCACGTCTGTGAAGCAGATCTAGCTTGTAATTATCAAAAAAATTTTTTTCGTCATGCAAATAAATAATACCTAGCGATAAAAAACAATAACAAGAAGAAGAAAACAGGTCATTAAATCAAATTCCCATTTTATATATGTCAGTGGCTTCTGACACGGTAACAATAGGGCCATAATATATATCCACTCGACTTCAGACTAGCATTCACCTGGCCCATCAAACAATCATTTTATCTGGGCCCTAAATCAAAGCCGAGATCACGGAGGGTGGGGCGTGTGTGTGTGTGGGGGGGGGGGGGTTCGGAGATAAACCATATTTTGTATTACTTAGTGTGTTGTTATTTTTTTGTTGTTGTTGTTGTTTGTGTGTGGAAAAAAAAAAAGCAAATTTACTTGCAAGACGAGACTTAACCTTTCGTGACCTCATTTTTTTATCAACACACTGTGTTTGTGGGTGCGCGTACGTGTGGGTTATCGGTGTGTTCACGTCTGTCCGTACAGCTGACGGGTGGATGAAGTTACGAAGTCCGGGGGGGGGGGGGGGGATGAAGGGAAGAAAAAAAGGAGGGGCAGGTGGGGGGAGGGGGGCGAACCTTGAAGGCCGGCAAACTAATGACTCCATGAATCACAACATCAAAGGAACCCCGGTGCCAGAGATCCATATCGATATATTCCGCCACCCCCCGTCCCCCTCTCCATTTTACCTGTAACCCGTCGGGCACACTACGTCGTATCTATGGGGGAAAAAACGTGGAAATCACGTGGTGCCCTACCTCTGTCTCTGTATTCTCCCATTAGCCAATGTATCCACAAGAAGAAAGAAGAAGAGGGAAAAAATACTACATGGAAACGGAAGAGAGGGGGATGCAGGAATGGGGGGGGGGGGGTAAAAGGCTTCAACATACAGCCGACGAGAGATGATAATACCCCCCCCCCACCCACCATGTCAAGATTTATCGGATGCGCCCATGCCGCTGACAGATGAGGACGGCAGATTTAAAACCGGATAGGGAAGGTACCAGTTCTCCCCCTTCCCTTTGACGTTTAGCGCCATGTTATCTTGCGATCTCTCGTGTCCATGCTCGGGGTCTTGTGCGCCTTCTCTCATCATCTTTGACGAGGCTGAAACGTGCGATCATGTGCTTGTTCTGAAATGGGTTTATTCCAATCCCTATTTGATCCGCTGACTTAAAACAGCCCCCACCCCCCACCCCTTATCCTTATAAACTCTATTTTCTTTTTTTTTTATATTTCTTTAATATGTCAGAGTTGCTTTTATATGTACTCTATTAAAATACAATATTTAAAAAAATGATGCAAAGCGGGGGATTAACTCCCTTTATCGTCTGACCATCCGGCCTCAAGCAGACGTGGTGAAGTTCAGCAATATTTTAGAAAATTTTTGTTGACATTTTTATTTTATCCTCCTTTTTTCTTTCTCTCTCTCTCTTCTTTTTTTTTTTTTTTAAGCTCCTCGTTAAGCCCATGATCTCCCTTTGCCTATTTACACGCACGAAGAATAAAGTGCCGCAGATTTTCTCGTCCTTCGATTTTGTGACGTCTGCTCGATGAATGCAATGACTACGACCCCATTGTTTTTTTTTTTTTTTTTTTTTTTTAATCTTTGAAAGGAATCAAAATAAATAGTAAAATCAATTTTAATTTATGCATTTTTTGATAAGAAACATTCTTTTTACCTTTTTTTTTTTAAAAAAAGGGACATAATAAAATATATTTGAATTTTTAAACAAAACATGTGTAAGCGTGTATCGTATTTCTCTCCCCTTGCATTCGAGACAAGGAAACCTGTTTTTTTGGTGTTTGTTGATTTGTTTTGTCTTTTGGTAAAAACATAAACCCTGAATTTAAAGGGGAGATAATTCAATTGTTATTTATGCCGATGTTATTTGATTTGGAGGGGGGGAAGGGGTGGAGGGGGGAAAGGGGTGGAGGGGGCGGGGGGGGGGGGTGCGATGAGGTGAGTTGCTCAGCTTGTTTTACATTTAGTTCTAGTATGAATGCTCTCCCCAACCTCATTCACCCCCACCCCCCGAGCCTCCGTGTCAATAGCACATTCAAGTCAATTTGTAAAAAAAAAAAATGGAGGTTTTCAGTGGACGGAACCGTGGAAGGGAGTATTGGAGAGGGGAGGGTATGTTATTAAATGATCGTAAATAAGAAGGTAGAGTGTCGTTGATGTAGCTTTTCACATTCGTATAGTATGCTGGCGGGGGAGGGTGCCATGGGGAGCGGGTGGACTTAGACGGCATTTGAACGTGTCATTTTTCAGTAGAAGGGTTGGATTTGATTTATGAAAATATAAGAACATTGACATTAGATAGGCCCTACGCTGTTAACGGTTGTGTTTTTTTTTTATGGTCCGTCATTAGATTGTCACTTTGAACGTGTAAGAATGACATTTGGTCGGTTGTAAAAATGCTATTTGACAATGACAAATATGACATTTGGTCGATCGTGAATTTATATTTTGCATGTGTGTGAGTAGCTTTCGGTCCTTCTGGAAAAGAAATGCAATTTATTCAGGTGACCAGTTGACATTTGGTTGTCATTTGACCAAGTACAAAGATGACATACAGACTTGACAATCGTGTTTATTTTTTTTTAACATACGACCCTTATAAAGATGGCCTTATTCTCCATGTAAGATCCGTGTGTAAATGACACGTGACACGACAAAAGGCACATGAAAAACAAATTGTGTATTTTTCAGACGGTTCAGAGATACTTCAGAACAAAAAGTGCATTATTGCAATGAGTAGATTATTATTTATATTTTACATAGAGAAGAAAGCAATACGCTGATGTGTTGTGTTGTGTAGAGTGTGTTGTGTTGTGTAGAGTGTGTTGTGTTGTGTAGAGTGTGTTGTGTTGTGTAGAGTGTGTTGTGTAGAGTGTGTTGTGTTGTGTAGAGTGTGTTGTGTTGTGTAGAGTGTGTTGTGTTGTGTAGAGTGTGTTGTGTAGAGTGTGTTGTGTAGAGTGTGTTGTGTAGAGTGTGTTGTGTAGAGTGTGTTGTGTAGAGTGTGTTGTGTAGAGTGTGTTGTGTAGAGTGTGTTGTGTAGAGTGTGTTGTGTAGAGTGTGTTGTGTTGTGTAGAGTGTGTTGTGTAGAGTGTGTTGTGTTGTGTAGAGTGTGTTGTGTAGAGTGTGTTGTGTAGAGTGTGTTGTGTAGAGTGTGTTGTGTAGAGTGTGTTGTGTTGTGTAGAGTGTGTTGTGTGGTGTAGAGTGTGTTGTGTGGTGTAGAGTGTGTTGTGTTGTGCAGAGTGTGTTGTTGTGGTTTGGTCTTTGTCATAAATAGATGGAGCACGGTGAATGAGTGGCAAATAAATCAATATGTAAACACTTTACCAGAAAAACAAAACACAATTCATTTATAAAACAATTATAAGACCGTTGGTGACTTTATGCAGTAAGACCTGGACACACACACACACACACATACACAAAAACAATAGAGAAAGCATATTAAATACCTGGGAGAGAAAAGTTATCAGACGAATATTTGGACCAACAAAGGATGAAAATGGAAGGAGAATGGTCACGAACATAGATGTGTATGAATTATTGTACCAAGGTGCCAGAGTTTTAGCACAGATTAAAAAGGGACAGGCTAGACTGGACACACATAGGAGTAATACCAAACGACAGAGGGATGAAAATGTGATTTTTCATCAATGTCTTAGAGCAGACGTCGGCAACCTTTTGATAACAGTGTGCCAAGGTAGGATTTCTAATTCATTTAGCGTGCCAACATCTATATGTATATACATTTTAATTTAATGCGTTGAACAAACGCGATAGATTTAAGGATAGTGCGGTGGCTCTTTGAGGCGAGTCCAATCTTTATATATTTTACCAAAGACTATAATAAGATGGACCGCTTGCTTTAATATTTCTGCTGTTTGATGAATCGAATGACTTCTTTTCGAAATTCCCTTTTGTATTGTATACTTCCGTGTTATTTAATCGCTATGATGTTCTGAATGAAAAACTAACATTAAAATCGAAAGTTGTATAGGCCTACACTGAAAACCTTTTATGCAAACGTAGAAGCGTAGAAGTCATTTAAGACAGCCTTATTGGTTGCGCACGGAAAAAAAAGAACATTGAAGCTCTAAAAATAGAGCAAGCGGTTCATCTTATTATAAATGTAGTCTTTGGTTTTACATTAAACTTCAAAGCAACCACTCTTCCTGCTCAAGTTGTTGAGACACACTGGTTTCAACTACTCCATTTTTGAAAGAGGGAGAAAAAATATAGTAGGCTGGGGTGGGGTGGGGGTAAGAGAGACGACTCTTCCTTTTAACACTTGTCAATCACGCACGACGTTTATGGACAATCGTGCACCGAACATTCACACACGGCTCGTCATCATAGTTCTCGTGACGGTACATCTCCGACTGACGTGCACCGAGACAGACCTCGCGAGGGGCCCGAGCAGGAGGCCAACATCTATTAAAATCTCTGTCAGGCCTCGGGTATCTTGACGCGCCTAGGGTTTTAAACAGCATCGACGCCAAGGGAGGACCCCCCCCCTCCCTTTGTGTGTTGGCCCATCACCCCCATCTTCAGGGAAAATAAGGCTTAACAGAGTCTGCTGTATCGGACGCGCCTTTTAACGCCAAGTCTGTGAGAGTCAATTGAATTCTGTCTGTTTTTTCGTGTTTTGTTCTTGTCTTCTCCTCTCGTTCTATTTTAATAAATAAACAAACTGATTAAGATTTCCCAGAAGGCTTTGCTAATCAGACTTTGGGCAACTTTAAACTTTTAAAGTATCAATAAAGTTTGTATAAATACTGTCATATTGTGAAAAGATTTTTTTTTTTTTTTTTTTTTTTTTTGTGTGTTTTAATGTGTATTTGGGGGGCAAGGTGGCCGAGCCGGCAGCGCTTTCGACTGGGGTACCGAAGGTCCTGGGTTCGAATCCTGGTGCAGGCTAGGATTTTTTCCCAGGACTCGAGGGTGTCCCTGAGACTACCGAGCATCTGACGGGAACCTGACCTTAGTTGGGGGTAAAGTAAAGGCGGCTAGGCATTGTGCTGGCCGCACATCCCTTAGTAGGCCTATGCCGTGGCCACTGAAACGGGTGAACGCTGCTTCAACGGCCCTTATGATCAATTTGGTCCGATAGGTACTTTACTTTATTTACGAAGAATGGGGAAGCTGTTTATATTGTATGTTTTTTTAAAGGAAGTTGTTTTTTTTACGTCTTTTTGTTTTTTAAATGTGGGATGTACTTGGTATATCAATGACGCCATCTATATCCGGTGTTTTATCTTTTTTGTGAATTTAACTAAAGATGTTTCGGAACCGCTTTGTCGATAGTCGATAGACGTAAGGCGGAAATGCACGAGAAGAAACGAACATGACGTCACTGAAAACGTGACTAGATATTCAAATTTTTTTCTTTGCTTTGTGCACCAAATACATAGTCTAGTTTTGATTCAACGGTGTCTCGCGTTTGCTGGTTTCGAGACCTATAAGAAAAACTATGCTATATAATTTATATCTCTGTCAATAATTAATTTTATTACAGCTCATTGCAGAGCCCTACTTTAACTCTTTTTCTACCAGCGGCCTGTGGGAAAGGCCGATAGGTTTCCACGTGTAGCACAGCGGCCTGTGGGAAAGGCCGATAGGTTTCCACGTGTAGCACAGCGGCCTGTGGGAAAGGCCAGTATAGTTAGCTCTACATTTTTTCCATTTTCTTTTCAAATACAAGATTTTAAACACTTATTTTCTATTTACTTCAATTTTAGATATAAATAGCTCATTTTTTAAAGTGATTTTAGTCGCTAGTTACTCTGGATAATAGTTTTATTGTATATGTAAGTAAATGTATCAAGTAAAGAGTCACTACCTACAGAGTTCGGGCGAAGAAGGCTTTAGATGTTTGAGGCTTAGTTAGATGAACTAATAATAAAACTCTAGATGAAGGTATTGAAGTAAATAAATAAATGTAACATGATGATTATACAGTTGTTGAAAGGCTAAATGACGAGTATCACTGAATAGAAGTAGATATACAAACCATGAGTCAAGTTGAGATGAAAATCGGGGGGGGGGGGGGGGGGGGCGTTTCCCCCCAGTTGATCAACGACCTAGGACCAGTCTGTCAACTACCCAAAAACAAGCCAAATTTGACCTTATTTATTTAAAAACTGTGTGATAAACAAGTAGTGAACTCAAGTCGTTTATATTTCATTAAAAAAAATGAAGATTTGACTGATTTGTGCTGTTATATCTACGAGTCGTCATAAATAATGGAGAAAAAAAAATATTTTATTACTTTCATAGACCGTAAACAAAAATTATTTAAAAAAAAAACTATTTAATATTTCTCAAACATTATTTTTTCTGTACATCTAGAATAAGATATATTTCAATAAAAATATGTTTGTGTGTGGATATTATTTTTAATAAACAAATAAAGTGCTAGTGAGTTCAAGTTTTTCAGTTATTGTTTACTTGTATTGTGTTTCCACATTATTACATAATCCGACCTTGCTACTAAAACTTAATTTATTTCCACTTAAAACACAAACATTCATGTTGTGCTATTATTGCCATTTAATTTGATGTATAATACATGGATAAAATATTAAAATTAATAGCACTTTTAGTTAATTTTAAGACACCCCCCTAACCATAAAATTGAGTGGTCAACTGGGGTCATGTCTAAATGTGGAAAACCCTATGGTAGCAAATGAGTTAAAATACATGAGGACGCTTAGTTATGAGTTATGAGTTGCCACGATGTTATGTAGAATAGAGGTCTGCAACCTGCGAAACGCGTTTCAGACTTGACACGCAGAGGGATTTTCTAATGGCACGCGAAAAAATCCCGAAATGTCTATTAAGTATCTTCTACAAGAAACTTAGCGCTAAAATAGGATAATTTTTAGACTGTTGGCACGCTTAGTGAATTAGAAATCATAATTTTGGCACACTATTATCAAAATGTTGTCGACCCCAGCGGGCATACCACGTCGTATCGACGGGGAAAAAACGTGATAGCCACGAAAACATGTTGAAACCACGTTTTTTCCCCGTCGATACGACGTTGTGTGCCCGCTGGGACAACCATTTTGTCTGTCCCACGGCTAATCATCGGATGTCTTCCGATTTCGGTGGCTGAGGTTTTTATTGACGGTTCCTCTTTTCCGAGAGTAGTCGCCCTTCTAGGCTTACGACTCGAGCTCTCTGTCCGAATATTTTACTATTGGTTTTGGTTTCACGAATTACCGCGACAATAAGACAGTAAATTTCGCGGCACGCTATTTTTTCAAATTCCGCGGCGTACTGCGGAGCGTCAAAAACAGTAGGCCCTACCAGAACTCCATAAGTGTAAGACTAATTCTTAACCCCCCCCCCCCCCCCCCCCCCAAAAAAAAAATACTCGCTGATCAATCATTAATTTATAATCAAATTGTTATAAAAATACGTTCACATCCGCACATTTTCATTCACAGATTTGCTTTAAGGCAAACGATGCTGATACTGATACGTACTTTGGCATCGACGGTGTGGGATCGCCATCAGCAACAGCTGATCACTACGCTCGTCGTATCCTACAGGACTACGGCCTGAAAACAAGCGCCTCTGCTTTGGTGGCCAAACACCACCTTGAGCCCCTTCAACATCACAGAGCGGTAGACAAAGCCACGCACCGACGTTTACAAATATTCTTTTTTTTTTCCGCATTAGACCTTGGAACTCATTAGACCAAGCCTCCATCACTGCCCCTTCTGTGGCTACTTTCAAGTCATCTCTGAAGAGTTGGAATAGCAAATGAAACTTCGTCGTCGGCTTCAGCTTAAAACTCTTGTTGTATGTTATAAATAATATAAGTAATGATGCACACTATTGATCCCAGAGTCACAATCAACTTTTCCTTCCATTGTGGACCTTTTTACTCGGGTATTACGGGGTCTCCACGATATAATAAAGAAGAAGTAAGCCTAATATTGTTCTCAATAAACTAGCGAATAATGTTACTTAGGATATATATTTTTATTGTTATAGACATAATAACACTGCAATGTAGTTTCGTATATTATTCTAGTGACACAGAATATCGCAATGGTGTTTTTACTAAAAAGACTTTTTAAAAATTATCATACGCTAAAACTTGATATTCACTTTGCCAACAGACGGATAATTGAACAAAGAAATCAAGAATTACATATTCCTATCAGGAGCGTAGCCAGAAATTTTTTCCAGGGGGAGGGGGCTGAACTTTCGCGTGACAAACATTTACCTATTTTTTTGCGAATTTAGTACATATTTTAAAAAAATGTTGAAAAATATTTTTTCTTTTAAAGTCCAGAGGAGGGGGGGGGGGGCTTACCCCCCCTCAGTGGCTTCGCCCCTGATTCCTGTTTAAATTGATCACATTACATATCAAATCCAAAATAATAGATAATCTAAGATAAGGTCCGTTTTATCAGTGCAGTGCTAGAGCGTTTTGAAATGTAGTCAAAGGGGGTTAACCCATTTATTTCTTTGCAGAAAAAAATCTTTACTGGGCCAGGAGTTGCCGTTCTATGTATGAATTATAAATAATATTTCCTCCTTTGCATTATGATTTTTCATGTTTAGCCAACAAATTTTCTGTGAGTACATTATATTATAGTCTAATGACTACCGTTTAAATATTAGACAATGCTTAAAATCACAATTTTATAGAAAGACAGCTGTAGATACTTTTTAAATTCAGTCTTACAGCTTTGACATTCAACCCTCATACTACAAACTCAATTTACTCATAATTCTATTTAGTACTACGCATTGATCATTTGATTGCTTCATATTTTACCCTTTCAATATGAATTTGCACATGTGTCCTCACTAGCTGAGTGGATAACGTTACATACAGCCATGTGGTCGACCAGGGTTAGATTCTCCAGTTAGTCTATACCTTTTTTGTTTAAAAAAAATTTTGCTTTCAATTAATAATTAATATTACTTAAAAAAAAATATTTATAAACCCACGGGCGATTTAGCTTAATAAAAAGACTTGCCTATTTTTAACCCCATTCCAATATTTATTTTAAATTACTTTCCTAAATGTCTCCAGTAAAGAAGAAATTTTTTAAATTATTAGATCAATAGCTTTCTGTTTATTGTAGTTTATAATTTTTTTTATCTGTAGCTTAAACAGGCCTTTAGTATTTTCCTCCGGGCAACGCCGGGGAATTTAGATTGTTTATAAATTATAAATATAAAAATTAAATAAAGTAATCGAGTAGCATTTCTCGATTATTAAGAAAACAATCCGTAGAAAAGAAATTTCTTTTGCATCATCATCAAGCAATTAGTTTGTGATTATAATATAAAAATGTTCACGTTCACAATCCATCGTTTTGCTTTCTGCAACATCTTTTTTTACTCGCAGTACAACCAGTAATGCAGCCCACAGAACACGATATGTTAGCAAATGAATGAATGGGACCTGAAATGTTGGTACAAGTTTAGGTCTAGGTCACTACCCAAGCATAATATTTAAGACTTTGCAATAGTGGGTTGAGGAGACAATATCAATTATGAATCAGTATGAGATAGATTAGCTTGGGGACATTCCAGTTGGATGTGTTGTACTGTTTCATGTTGGCATGCTCAATGTCAGCAATTTGGTGGCTCTGTTGGGCTTGTGTGTGCTTGTCTATTTTTATAAGTATATTTCTGAGCTTGTATAAAAATTAGAAATAATTATTTTATTTTGTTTAAAATATGCTGAAGGACAAAACATCTGTAATCAAGACAAATTTCCATTTGTTTGGATCAATAAAGAAATCTTATCTTATAATTATAGCTAAAACAACAGGGCGGTTGGTGGGGAATTCCGAGAAAATTTAAAACAAAAAAATAACACCAAGTAATAAAGATTTGTTTATTTAAATAAATTCTTCATTATCATATGAATTACAACAAAAGAATAAAAGAGATGAGCCTTTTACCACTGAAAACTAGATCCAATTTTTGTGTTGTTGTATTCTATTTATATACACAAGAAAGAAAAAAACACAATTTACTAGCAAAGATGTTTTCTCTTTTTGTTTGCAATCATCATGGGTAGTAAAAGTGCTACATGAAAAACAGGACAACCAATGGTTTGTTTCCATCATTAATTATAATATATTTATACTGTAGGTCATTGATGTGTAGAATGTTTCAATAATTGAAATGTATATATTTCAAGGGGTTGTTGTACATGACACAAAGCAAACAAACACTATAAATGATGGCTTCAAAAAGTAAAAAATGTGAATAGTTAGAGAATAAAAATATTAAATTTTTGTGTAAGCGGCATACAAATTTCTAAAATGGAAAATTGAAAAAGAAAAAAAAAAAAAAAAAGAAAAACCAACAATGAAGCGGCTACCTGTACGTAGTTTTTAAAAATAATAAGAGGCGGCAAAGTGGAAAGTTTAGCGCAGACCCATGTACATAGTTTTAAAAAAATAAACGTTTTAATACGCGTCTTTGTTAAACATAAAGCATACCTTAAAATTCTGAATATGAATTCAATACATTAATGTTTAAGATTAAATCAGTAGTCCACTTGCAAAATGTGCAAAGTCACTTAAAAAAATAAATGATAAGAGTTATACCCATTGTCTTCTAGAACAAGTGTTAACCCTTCCCTTACCGACCTACTTCTATCTATGCTGCCTTCAGTTCCGCTATATATGCGCCCGGGACTGTAAGTGTTAATTCATAGGATGATCCTTTGTACAACCTTTAAAAATGTTCTCAGTACTCTAATATGGCTGATAGAAAAAATAAAGCATTATATCAAAACATGCTAAACTGTGACGTAGAAGTCAATTTATGCAAAACACTTTTTACTCACTCATAGCATCTTTTGCAAGTGGACCAATCGAATGATAGAAAAAAATTAAGAGTGTTTTATTTTTTGTCAACATTTACTATCGTTGGATATCGCTGTCAGAGTTCAACCAAAGCTTCATACGCTGACAAAATTAACAGAAATAAAAAAATAACGTTGAACCCCAAATTTTTTTTAAGGTTTCAAACATTTGATGAAAAAACAAAATAGTTCAAGAAAAACTTTCAATGTACAATTTAAAATTTAAACAAAAACAAAACAACAGATCCTAGCATTGAGTAGATTACACAGGTTGAGAATTAGGTCATTGAAGGAGAAAGATAGAAAATTGAGGATCTCATCTGTCAACTGAAAATATGACAAGTCTGGATTAAGGGAACCACGAACTGAAGAACAGACAAAGGAAACAAACTATATAAAAAAAAAAGAGGAAATGGCAGAACTGAAAAGTTTCCATACCCATGAGAAAACAAACTGAACTATTAACCACCAGCCCCTGACAGAGGTAAGGTGGGGATTGAACCTGATGACAGGTCACATAATAGCCCTGAAACTTTCTCATAGAATTTGGAGACTTGGTTAATGCTTTAATTGTGTACAAGGTAAGAGAACTCAAGAAAAAGTCCAAAACCAAAAGTCCCCTTATAAAGCAACTTGCAACTACCAAATACTGGGGGACGATGTGGCCTGCACAATGCCCATACAATCTGAACTTTCCCCATTCTATGTTAAACTCATTTTCCACCAACCCAGATTCTTAAAACATTCATTTAAGTACTCGACAAAGGAAAAAAAAGATTTCAATTGAAATATTATATTTCTAAATGTTTCCTTTTAAAATTAATGCATACAAAATTGGTGAGCTTTCAATTTCAAGAAATGTAAAACTTCTATTTAAAAATTCATATTGAAAAATCCCTAAAAATGTTTAATTGTTAGTGTTTAGACAGGAATTTGGTAACGGTATTTTCACTATCCCTAGCATACTTTTGAACTGCCTAGAGTAAATTAAAAGATGTCACACCGTGGGCTGCAAAAATATTCATTAATGAACAAAGAAAGGAGTGTTAGACAGTAGTGCTGGCACTTTGTGCCACATTAGTACTGAAGGGGTATGGCGCATCGCATTAGTAGCAAATGAGTTAAAAGTAGGAATTTAATAAACCAAACGACGTTTCCTAGTGTAGTGAAATGAGAAAAAACACTTAATAGAAAGATGTGCAACCCCCCCCCCCCAAAACCAGGTACATTCAACAAAACACAGAATGAAAAAGTTATGGAGTTAAGTGGAACATGACATTAATTTTTTTTAGGAAATCAGAGCAAAACTATGATTTACAGAATTTTCAAAAAGTCAGAGAAATTGTATGTCACCAAATGTACAGAGAAAAAAATATTTCACATCATTTAGATAGGAACAGAATTTCACCTCATTCAGAAGTGAACAACAATAGACCAATTTACAATGAACAATATGCCACCCATTTCACTGGGAGCAATTCTGCCAGTTCTAATTCAAACAAGAACAGTAGAACAAAGTCAATTACACAATTTTTAAACATTGTATATACACACACACACATCAAAAAGAAAAATAGCTCTCTAACGCCATTCAAACAGAAAGAAATCAAAACACAATTTTGCCAAAACTAAAAGTTTTGCAGTCCACAAGTAAATCCAGACAGTTTCAATTGCCACAGGGCAAACAAGGATGTCAGATGGAATTAATTTTAAAAAAAAGCTGGACTATTTATTAATAAGTGTCGCTGGCCCATCGTAAAGGCATAAATCCTGTCTATGAAAGAATGCTGAGAAAGAAAACATAAAAACAACTGAAACCTTAAGAGATGGAGTCATGAGTCCTTTTATGACAAGATTGTGTGTGATATGATATGTGAAAAACCTATCACTCTATACACTGCAGCTTTCAAAAGATAGTTAAGCAAGTGTGATTCAAATCAAATGAATAAGCTTTAACTAAAACAAAAGATCATATTTACTTATTTTATTTCAACTGTCCATCATCCCCTTTCTAATTTATATGCTAATTGTCCATCCACTCACACAAGAAACACACAGACCAACCAAATGTCAACAAAGGAGAGGAGGGAGGGGTTTATCACGCAGACTCTAACACATTGATGACCTTGGTTATGTTGTTGACATCTGTGCTGCCAAATGCAGTCTGAAAGAAAGAACAGGAAGAAAAAACAAATTATTTGAGCTGAGCATGTGAGCAATATATATATAGCCACAGAAGACTAGCATGTAATCTAAGGCCAAACCACTTACTGTAAGACTCATAAAGTTGAGGAATTTCTTTAACATCTTAATCATGGGGCCAAAGTCTTCATGTGGAATGAGCTGTTTCACTGCTGTACCATACTCCTGGGTTACCAAGAGAAGGATTCATACAGGTGAATTCATAACTAACACAGCTAGAAATGAAACATTTCAATCCTAACTAAACAAATTCAAACAACACAGTCACAAAAGAGGCACTTTTTAAAAAAAAAAAGGCTTGTATTACCTTGCTATTAATTATGGTTGTTCCCAGTAAAAGACCTGCATATGAAGCCACAATACTGTTTTCCATGTGCTTACCAGCTTTCAGAAGTGCTGAGAAATTGTACACAAATTATTTTCATATGATGGTTGTACTAATATATAATTATTGAGAAAAATACATTTGTATTACTCAGTAGTGGCTGTTGTAACTGCCAAACTGACTTGTAAAACTAAGTGGGAGAGTGAGAAAGAGGGAAGAGTCCACTTAAGCCAAGTAAACATAACAAATCTATTCATTTTCAAAACACAGAGTCAAATAGAATTGAAGGACATATACTCTAGGTTAATTTTAGTTACAGCATCAGACATGCCCATGCTAATCAAAATAAGGTATATCCTTAAAAAAGGTAAATATGAGGAACATAGGGCCAAAATAATGAACATCAGTGCAGAGGGAGCTTATGGAAGTTAAATTTAAACACAAATATATTACTAAAATACTTAAGAACTAGGTACACCTTTCAGTCAGGGTTCTCACATTTTTCCTGGTAAAAAAATCAAGGCTGTTTCCAGACTATTTTAAGGCTATAAGAGCCAAATTTCAGGCTACTGGAACACGTTTTTTGGAAAATAATAATGCGTGAATGAGGTACCAATCTTAAGGCTCGGCCAGTGGGCGTTTATGGCGTATTAAAATGGGATTGGCGTTTTTTGTCTGATCTTGATTTTTATAATAAATTTAGATATAAATATAGATTTAGATAAATTTCCAGGCTGACGGGCTATTTTTCCAGGCTAAAATGCCAATATTCAAGGTTGTCCAGGCCTTGATTTGTTTTTTTCAAAATCAAGACTTTTCCCGACTCTCCAGACTGTGTGAGAACCCTGTTCAGTTATACACTATATATAAATAATATACACAAGTCAATATATATAACTAATTAAACACGATAAACATGATATTGGGGTAAATGTATGCATTACGTTTTTTTCTGTAGATTTATATTTAATCTATTTAGAATCAATTAAAATGATTTTTGTGTGTAAATGTATCTACCAACTCCACGGCAGAAAGAGAAACTAAAGATGGCTATAAAAATGTTTTCTTTCAGTAAATGTAACTAAATACCAAAGCCTAGGCCTCAGTCTAAAGGTTTAAGTCTAGGCCCATGCAACAGGTTGAAAAAAAAAATGACACATTAAATTCAATATCAAAATATACTAATCACTAGAGTCAGCACTTTTCTAATTGCCTAAATATCAGTTTCACAAGCCGATTGAATGCAGTAGGAAAAGAATCAGTGGGTTGCTTTCTCTAGAAATAACAAATAATTTAGGCTAGCAATGATTGAGCTAGTTGTGGTACAGTCTCAATTCAACAAAAAACAATCGAGACAAGTTCCAGTATGATATCATTTCTAATATTTTTTAAAAATTTTAGCAACAGGACAAAAATAAAACAGTGAATAGACTTTTATTATCTTTGAATCAATGTCTTTATCTCCCCTGCCAAATAAACTTCTTGAATAAATATCATTAAATGAGTAGCTACGGACTCAATAATTACCTCGGGTGAATGTCTCGTCATCGTCCTCCAAAATGGTCTGATTGGCTTCCTCATCACCACCACCGCCGCCTTTGTTGCTGCCCAGCGGCGTCTTGGATTTTTCCTCCTCCTCCTTTGCTTTCTTCAGGCTGTTGGTGATCCACTCGATGCCCGAGTCAGACTCTTTCCACTCTCCGCTCTTGTTGGGGGACTCAGCAGCGGATGTGTTCGGGGTAGTTTCGGTGTCTTCCTCTAGCTCACGAGCAGCCTGTTCTCTCTGTACAAACAGCTGTAAGGAGATAAAAGTCAAGGTTTTCCTCAATTAAAAAAAACAAACAAAAAAACTTTGTTCTTATTGTGAAGTCCTTTCAAAATTCCCAAACTTTATATAAATCTACACACCAAAATATAATGTAAATTGTTTTAATATCTTTATTGATATATAGAATATAGCCTGTGTAGCTCAAACATTTTTTTTCTTTTGTGGGTTTTTTTCAGTACTTCCACAAACTTTCTCAACTTGTATAAACAATGCATCAGGAAACAGGATTTTCTTTCAAATAGCAGTAACTATTAAAACCATTAAAACAAAACAAAAAACGGTATTTGCTCAACATAAGTATAAGGATATAAAAGACAATAACTAATTTATTCATTGAACGCATACTATTTACAAACACAGTGAGTTAAATGATTAAATGTAAACAGTCTGCGAAAAACTCATGGGAGAAAGATGTGTATTCAGGTGTAACTAATGACTTAGTACAAGAAGAAGAAGAAAGAATTGAGCATTGAAAATAAAGCCTACTTCAACCACTGCCTTGATTGCACTCATTGTTTTAGGCTGCTCCTTCTCAGTGTACTTCACTTGTGTCTCCATTTCCATCATAATTTTACGATTTGTTTCTCGATTCTCCACCATATTGATGAGCAGGCCAAGACACTAAAATAGAGAGAGAAATAAAAAAAGCCATCAACTCTAGTAGCCCCTTTTTTCACATTTACACACCTGGGTACCTGTAATTTCTCACATGAATATGCCTAGTGGCTCAGTAGAGTATTTTAACACAGCTGACCAAAGCTACAAAGTGAGTAAATACGACCCAATAATATATCAGTTTTTTATACGTGTAAGTATGAATGTGTATGTATAAGTATATGTGCATATACACACAGGTACTCGGGTATATCAGTTTATTATTCATATATGTATTCATGCAGGTGTGCATGTATATGTATAATTCATACCTGGGTACCTTTAATTTTTCTTAATTTATTAGCTGGCAAGAGTATTTTGAGACTGTTGACCAGATTTTGTCGTGTCGCGGATTTTTATAACTTTTGCTTAATTTAGGCACAAAATTATGACATAAAAATATTGATTCTATTACACTTATTACACACAAAGATATTATTTGTAGGCCTAACTGATATAAAACTAATGAGATAAAGCAGATTTAAATTATGATAATTCTATTTTTTAACTTAATATTATTATAATTGTGCAGATGTTTTTTTTTACTCTTTTAATTGTAGTTAACGTTTTAATTTTAGGCTTAGGCCAAAAACCAATAAATTTCATGAAATAGTTTATCTTAACTCTCAGGCCTGAGATGCCTTAATTAATTAAGGGTAACTTGTTTAAAAAAGAACGCTGTTATGTGCCTTGGCCTTAACTTCTAGTCGTTTATAACGGACTAACAGTAACAGCAAAATAAAAACTTCATATCTTAGATATTATAATATATAGGCCTATATAGTTCAGTGATATGAATTAACATTAGTCGACTTTTCATTTTTTTTTAAAGCTTCTAATATTATTGATATTGTTGGGAAAAATCAACAAGATCGCATATCCGCAGTTTTTTTTTTACAAATAGCCTAAGGTCGCCGATTTTGGACATTTGCGAGAGAGAGAAAAAAAGGATATCAGGTCAAGGTTGCCGCGCCGAGTACCGAGTAACATAACAATGTAGGGCCTACCGCGAGCAGTGTTCTACAAAACAAATTTATAGTGACGATTTTACATCATTGATAGCAATAACTGAAACTGTGACGCTGGGCCGAGATGAAGTCTATTAAAATATAGAAAATCTAGTTGCTTTCGATTTAGTTGGCATAATCTCTTCATTAGTAAAATAAAACGTCAAGAATTTAAAAGAAAGCGCTAGTAACGTTTGATTGTCGTAGGCCTACGACGTATAAATTGACCTAAAAACCAATTCGCGTGAAATAGGCGTATTACCGATTGCCGTGCCAGACCATAAAAACGAAGGCTTTTTGGAGATTCATATATATTTATATATACACTATTGGGTCAAATAAGCTACATTACAGGATTGCGATAAAAAAAAGTTTTAAAAACTCAGGAGGCACTGGTTACCAGTGACAGGTAGGCCTATAAAAATTGCCGGGCGACGAAAACAAAAGCAAGGGAAACACTGACCTAGAAATAAATATAGAATCACGCATGCGCGATACTTTGCTATTTTCCGGTTGCGTTTTTTTTTATATTGTTTCGCCTTTTAAGTTTCATGAAAGAAAAAAGTTGATCATTTAGTTTGTTACGGCAACAAAAGTCCGATTTCGGTGCAACGAGATCTAATTCAAATTATGAATTTAGCTAGAATGCGATTAGCCGACGGGCAAATTTCCAAAATTTAAATTGGCCGGCCATAAAAAAATTTTTTGAAAAAAATAATAATTGAAGACATTTTTGCTGCCCGTATTTTTTTGTATTGGCCGTATCGACGTACTGGGGGTGTCAAAAGCGTACGAAAACGGCGAAATACGGACAGGTACCCAGGTATGATAATTGTATGTACCTGTACACTCAGATATGTATTTACTTCACATTTTTTGTGTGAATGGAAACAAAAAGGTATAACAATTTAATTCAGTTGTTGAAACATTTCAAAGGTCGCAGCACTAAGCCTGTGCTAAGAACCCAGTCTCCACTCACCAAAATGGCCAAGTCAAATCTCTGCTCCATGGGGATGCACCACTGTGTTGTGGTTAAACATTTCACTATGGTGGCCATCAATGAAGTTTCATCTGAAGGGTCTAAATCTCCCAATTCTGTGAAACACATTTTACATGCAGTTATTGTAAATGCTTTTAATTGTATATACTAATTATATATTTTTACAACTGTTATAACAACCCATACACAATAAATAATTATTCTTTAAACTTTTTAAGAGAAATTACCAAAAGCTTTTCAATTTCTCTCCTTATTGTCTAATGCTAATGACAGGGTTCTTACTATAAAAAATCATTTTGGAAATTCCAAACCTTTCCCAAACTTTATTTTTAAAAATGCACTAGTCAATATATACAGGGGCAGATGTTTTAAATTGTCTTAATGTTAATCAGTATTGTATTTAGGTTGTTCATATTAAGTTAATTAAAACATTTTTTTATTGATGTACAGTTCAGTACTCATTGGGCTAAGCTCATCCAATAGAAAAAGCCCTTCAATGAGCTAGGACTCCTTAAAGTAATAGTTATAAATTATTTTTAATTCTTTAAAAAAATATTTTTTGTTGCTTTGTTCATTAGAGGGAAATTTACAAATATTACCAGGTCAGGCTTTCCCAACCCCTATAAACCTGAATGTTAAGAAATACAACTCAATGCTAGGTGAGTAAAATTGAAATTACTCACTATGTTCATGGGTCACATTGAGTAAGACCCTGAGCACAGCAAGCATGCAAGTGAGAACTGTGAAGCCTGGTGTGTCCTTGACAGCCCTGTTCTCCTCGATACTTTCTTGCACTGTATACATCGGCATACACTTCTGACATATCCGCAACAGTCTTTCATGGAAGGACAAAACACATAATGTCATAATGCAACAAGTGAAGGCTCAGACAGGTTCATATATTTTAAATTCTTGTTGAAATCAAACTAAACTAAATACAAACAAAATGGAACTGACCTTGTACACGATTCAAGCAAAGTTGCATTTTTGTAAGCAATCAGATAATTTTGGTTATCAGAATTCATAAAACTGATCTGAAAGGGTAATAGAATTTCTGTTAATATTATAATAATATAATCTTTTATAATAAATAATAATATGACTAAGCTTTTAAAGTCACAGAATATTTTAGTGAACATGGTAAGTAATAGTAAAGTACCCGTCGGACCGAATCGATCCATAGGTCCGATGAAGCAGCGTTCACCGGTTTCTGTGGCCACGGCATACTAGGTGATTGTGTGGCCAGCACTATGCACAGCCACCTTTACTTTACCCCAACTAAGGTCAGGTACCCATCAGAGATGGGTATATTCAGGGACACCCTCCAGACTCAGGAAAAAATCCTAGCCTGCACCAAGGTTCGAACCCGGGACCTGGCTCGCCAGTCGAACACACTGCCGCTCGGCTACCGTGCCCCATAGTGAACATGGTAGTTAGTCAATAAAATCCTTAAAACAAGAAAATTTTAAGGAAACAAATTCATGTTTAATATGCGTCTAACCAGGACTAAGATTCAACTGCATTCTGATTTTTGTCTACATAGTATACCACATTCAATTTCTTCAAAATACCTACAAAATTAAAAGATTTTCCAAGAAATTAGATTAAAACCACTCAAGAATTTATGAGATAACAAGGAGAACACAAAAGAATACAAAGACATTTACAAAATGTAAAATGCATTGATAATTTTCAAGTAAATGCTAATTTGTTTAATTCGGACGATAATAAATGGCTCAACAAATAGGAGACTTTATTTTATTAACGGTTAAAGCGCTTTACCAACATTATTATTCAGGTTTATAAAAGAAATGCAATATAAAGATGAAACCTATAATAATAGGTAGGCCTATATGCCATGGAAAGTGGCAAACATTTATTAGTGAGTTCCGTCCCCCATACACGTGCAACTGAATGTATAACTAGAGCACACACAAAAGCCTAGAGAGATATGCTATATAAATGATCATTGTCATCATGGTTGGTAAGAATATTTAACTTTGATGCCCTGTTAATGAACTAACTTCTGACTAAAACTTCTGCAGTATGCACTAAAAGTGTCTTAAAACAAGAGTGAAAGCTTACATTTTCCAAAACCCTCAAACATCTGTCTAGCTTCCTCAAAACAGGCAGTACATTCTGGATACCCAGTGTTAAATCTTCTGGCAGAGATTTTTCACACTTTCTCACTAAAACAATTGCACAGAAAAAGGAAAATTACAATTTATAATAAAGCAAACTTCAATTTTTGCATAAACTATTTCTTTTTAAAAATAAACTTAAGATTCTCTTTATGAAAAGGGGTACAAGAATAAGATTTTTAAAAAACACATTTCTAATTAAAATTTCAATACAGATTTATACAGTTCCAAGATACATACCAGAATCCACAATGTGATCGAGGCCTCCAAAAGAACGAAGCTCTTCTTTAAACCATTCACCAGCCCGTCTTGAAGTTAAACTTAACAATGATTCTAGTGCTAAGCTGCCAGTCTAGAAAATGGAAGAGTTTAAACTGTTGAGCTCATTCAGTTTTTTTGGGTTAAATCAAATCAGGTAATACTAAGTGTAATGCTGTAAACAGGAATAGAAATAAGTCACAGGTTTTAAAAACAACTTTGTTACAGCTAAAGCCTTTTAAGCTTGGGTGACAGAGCTTGCTTAGTAAATAACTACAACACTATCTATAGGGGACAGGTTTACTTTGTAAATAAATTAAAACACTACGCCTGGGGAACAGAGCTTACTTTGAGAAAACTTTAACACTAGATTAGAAGCTGATAGTGGCGGGCGGGGGAGAATAATTTCTCAAGCGGGGTCGACGTTTTCAAAAGATACACCTTAAAATCTACAAAGAGAATGATAAAACTAATTACCGAAACAAATCCCAAATCAATTTCCCTGGCATGAGTTTCTAGCTGCAACTGTGCCAGCAGTTCCTGCACTCTTTGTTTGGTTTTCTCCAGGTCCCCGTTGCCGGTAACATTGGCTCTATCAGCAGTGTCTACAACTTCATTCAGTTTTAGCATTAAATTCAAACTGTCCTTGTCTAAATCCATATTCAGCCTGTCACGGCTCAGCATGAACATCATGGCCGAGGTACTTAATGCTAAACACTGTGAACAAAAGGAGAAACAATTGTCAATGAAGTATTGCAGTTCTAATTTGGCATTAAAAAGTCTGTTTAGTAGCTGATTAAATGCAGACCATGTTGATGCATTGAGCTAGTAAAGCAGCATACAAGGGAGGTGTGTGACCAGCACAATGCCCATTCTCTTTTTCTTCTCCCGAACTAGTGTCATGTACCGATTCAGAACTGGGTAGACTCAGGGACATCCCCTCAAGAAAGTAAGTATGTCTGTCTGACCAATTTGATTCATAGGGAAGCAGAGTTCACATGTTTCTGTGGTCACAACATACTAGGAGATTGTATGGCCAAGCACAATGCCCAGCTACCTTTACTTTTCCCTAACTAATGTCAGGTACCCATCAGAGCTGGGACGACACAGGAGACCCCTCAAGTGCAGAGAAAAAAACCTGGTTCTAACCCTGATTAAAAATGAGGCAATATTTGATATGGCAATTTGAACATTATTTGAACACATTTATCTGCCAATCAATCTCATCAAGTTCTTTTTTTCCTTCACATTTACCAAACATATTAAAAATTTACCAATTTGTTTCTGGCATTGTTTTTTCCTATATGCCAGGGATACTGTCTGTTTTGGAGATTTATATAGAGTTCGTAATATCACATCTTTTTGTCAAAGTTTAACAATGATATTCAACTTCAAACTATTTCCAAACAAAGAACAAAATTAGATTAAAAAATAATAATACTTTTTTTTTAGCAAAGCAAAAGTCCAATAATCTTTAAAATTTTTTTTACCAAAAAACTATCATTTCAAAATGCAAATAGTGTTGCTACTAAAAAAAACAAAAAAACAATAAAGCCTGATACAATTTGCTTTTTAATAATCTACAAAGTCAACATTCACTTGTTCATTTTTTTTTAAAAGTTTTTTTGTCAGATCATAAATTAGATTTATTGATTTGGAAGTATTACAATTAAACTATAAATTATATTATGAAGTAACTTACAGGATCTGAACAGGCATCATGAAGCAGGCTGAATATTTTGGTAACAGTTCCATGTGCACGCATATGCATTCTAAATGCTGGTGAAATACACTTGCCAGCAAGTTTCAGACAACTGGAAATAATTGATTAAAAAATACTTTTTTAAAGTAAACAATGAGAAAGCTGTCAATATTCAAAGCTTTTTAAACTAAAAATCATTACCTATTGTTTCATGTACTTAAACTATTCATGTTAATATTTTCACCCCAATACTCATTATCCTAGAAATTAGATTTTAAATAGATAACCATTTTTTTTTCCTTCATATCAAAAAGACCAATAAAGAAGATTGATGTCACAATCAAAACTAATTGACTTGATTTATACTATTTTACTATTGAAAGCTATAATCAGAATTATTTTTTTCAAATTATATTCCAAGTCAAATGATTCAAATGAGTGTTTGTAAGGTCTATGATTCTTTTTTTTCAGAACCAAAACAATCATGGGCTATTTAAAGTAAAAGATAGCCTTCCAACAAAAACAATAGTCACTTTTAAAACTGGTTATCATCTTCAATACTGATAATCAAATTCCAGATTGAAGTAAAAGATTACCTTTCAACAAACCCAGTGATTTCTTTTAAACTGGTTAGGCCTATCGCTTTCAAATTAAATTCCTAATTATTGTTTAATATTAATAAAAACCACACAAGGGTAGAAATGAATTTATTTTGTTTAATAAAGCATGTATATATTATTGTGTGTTAAATTTGTATGAAATAAGCCAATCAAAAGGATTACCTAAGGCAGCGGATAGATTTAGATTTTGTGTCTTGCAAGCTATCCAGCAAGTAATCCACTTCATCCATAAAGTCCTGTGTCTCG
Organism: Anisus vortex; assembly: GCA_949126835.1. NCBI lineage: Eukaryota > Metazoa > Mollusca > Gastropoda > Planorbidae > Anisus > Anisus vortex. The sequence goes on along the minus strand of OX421494.1, from coordinate 46,638,462 downwards.
CCCAGCTCTTGAACTTCATGACTTTGTTTCACATGATGAACTACTGTATACAGCTGTTGACACAAACAAACACACACATAAGGCCATTAATAATAAACAGATAGGCACAAGCACACATTGCATGTCCCCCCCCCTCCCCTAAACACATGCTGATAACATGCCAAACCTTTTATTACACATACACCTATTTTACAAAATATTTGAATGTTTTTTTTACTTGTATTCAATCAATTGTGCACTACCACTTTTCTCCTAACTCTACACAAATATCGATAGTAAAAAAAAAAAAAAAAAGTTCGCACAGAATACAATGGTCAACTTTAGAGTAATACCTCTTTATGAGTTTTGCTAACTCTCAGTGAGGTGTACGCTTCATCATAGTGTCTCTCTGGATAGTGGACTTCTCTCTTTAACTTTGGTCCCTTGCTAGAGTCTTTTATTAAAACTATATCTTCATCCATTTCTGTTTTTATACTGTTGGTCTGGAAGAAATGATATATATGTGCTTTAAAAAAATACTTCTATGCTCAACAACAATAAATTGAAGCAATGAATAACTTTTAATAATCGTAGCAGAAAACAAAAGCTTTTTGCTAATGAAACCAACTAAACCATAGTTTTTAATTTAATTGCAAGCAAACTAAAACTGCTTGTACTAGCATTACTAAGTAAACTAAACAAAATTAGTGGTAAAACTAATCAATAGCTCCAGGGCTGTGGAGACGTTAGATAAATGTTCCGACTTCAACCCCTCAGTTTTTTTTTTTCAACTCTGACTACAGGTACCCTAAATTTCCTCCGACTCTTCGACTCCACAGCCCTGCTAATACTAATAGCTCTTGTACTAACACAAGTTACATACCGCTTTCTCTTCATCAACATCATTTTCATTATTCCATGTACGGGCATTGTAGGTTACTTTAGCTGGTGACTAAAGAGAAATAAATAAAAAAAAGCAGAGTTAGTGAAATTGTAGGCTCCAAAGTCTTAACAAATCTATCAATGCTCAGTGCAACTTTATATTAGTATGGCTGGTGGTACCATATAAGTATTTTTAGTTATCTTGAATATAGCAATGATAATTTATTGTCTTGATATAGCATCATTGCATTTTAATGTTTTATTTAAAAATGAGAAATGTGTTTAACAATTTTATCTATGTTAACTTTATCAAAAGTACCCAACTAAAGTATTGTAGAAAACATCAAGATAAAGTAACATGTTCCTGAACTAGGAATTGGATCCAGTGAAATGTGGCCCCCAGCACAAAAATGCAAGAATGTACTTCAGATATGCCCAAACCCCCATAACTTGAACTGCCTTGACAAACTTCTACCCCCAAAGAAACCTCTCCTTATGACAAATTATATGACGAACTGGTGCACCTAAAACAACACAGCACAGTTGATCACAAATAATGGACCCATTGTTTAATTCTCCCCAGCTGCTCATTGAGAACAAGGTATTGTATACATTTATAAAAGATTGAGCTAGAGCACTGTATAAATTTAGTATCTTCATTTTTTAAACAAACAAGTTCTAAAAAAAATATACTCAAATGCATTACCCCCTTTTGTGGACTGCCTCCTAACAGTTTCCTGTGATGGTCTATTGCAGTTAATGAAAATTTTTTTGACTTAAAAAACTTCCTGGGGGGACTGGATGCTTCTTTTTGGCTGCCATCTTCAATTGTACTTTGGCTGTTGAGCGGAGACCCCTGAGAATGCAGATTTTCTGAGGACTCTGACATGTTATCTGGTTCTCCTGTGGAGTCAGAGTCATTATTTTTTTCCAAATTACGCAGACGAGCAGCAAGTGACTCCCTAGCAGCCGAAGAGTCAATTTGTTTGACACTTGATGGATCTGCATCTAATTCCATAGTGTCTATAGCAGAACTTGTATTTTGTGATGATTTAGGGGTCAAATCAGTTACAGAGGAGTCTTCCATAGGTACATCAATGTCTAAATAAACTAGTTCTTCCAGGTTAGGCTTGCAAAGAACAAGCAAAGTGGTGCCTTGGTCTTCATTAACCACTTTTCCAACCACTGTACTTTGGAAATTCTCTCCAGTCTCTCGATCTGGTTTTTTTTTCAGCTGTTGGGTTGTATAATTTTGCTTGTATTCTTTCATCAATGCAGGATTGTTCACAGCTAACTGTCCCCTGCCCCGGGAACTTCCTTTTTCAATTTCTACATAAACAACTTTGTCTTGTTCACTAGTCCCAGAGGACTGAGAACCGTCTGCGAGCTGTTGAGAATCACTGGTTCTTAGAGATGTGTTGTCATCTAACTCATCGCCAAACACAGGCGGCTTCAATTCTTCTTCAACATGAGGTGCTCGAGATTTAAATATCCTGTATCGCTTACCTCTGCCTGTGGAAGTTTCACCCTGAGAAATATCAATTGATGAAGGTGTCAAGACTGAAGGAGAGGGGGAAGAATCTGTAACACCACTTTTATCATGAGCTAGCCGCCTATCAGGTGTTGCTGTTGATTGTGATGATTGACTTCTAGCATTGCTGCTTTGTGAAGAAGATATTCCTTCAGAATTAGCTGCAACTAGTGAACTATTTTTAATTCGAGCACTAGCACGAACCGAAACATTTGGTACACAAACAGGAGAAGACCCTGCAGACTCAGCATTTCCATTCTCTCCAGCAGGTTCTTGAGGAGGTGGTTCTAATGTAATTGTAAATAATCCTTTAGATTTAGGGACTGTTTGTTGTTTTACTATTTTTACGTGGGTTTCAACTTTTTCAACTGGTTTTTTTGGCTTGCAAACAACAACAACGGTGGTGCCTTGGTCTTGGTTGACCACTTCTTGTTTCGACACCACCGTACTGTTGTTCAGCCCGCCTGTCGCTGTATCTGGTTTTACTTTCAGCTGTTGAGCTGCATAATTTCGCTTGTATTCTTCAATCAATCCAGGATCGGACTCAGTCAAGGGTTTTCTGCCCCGAGGTCCCCCTTTCTTTTTATAGCCTGATTTTCTGGGAGGAGGCGAGTCAGGCTTGTCTATAGGTGTGACAACTTCACCAGAATAGGTTTTAAGTGGGTCTCGTTTAAATTCAACTGGAAAAATTTCATCATCCTCAGACACATAATTCATATCTGTGAGTGAATCCTTCGCAGCCAAATTGATACCTGGGTAGAATTTCGTTTCACCACTTTCTGTAATTTCTGTTTTTCCAACTTCAATAAATTGATCAAGGATAATGGGAGGTTTTGCTGTTGTCCTAGCGTATGTGCGCAGTGTTGAAGATTTGATAGTATCATCTTTATTTGAATCAACTATCTTCTTAGTGCCTTCTTCTTTAAGGACTATTCTTGATGCTGGAAGCTTTGTAGCATGGCGAGGTTCTTGTGGCGGAGGAACAGCAGCTTTTTTTGTGGGACTGGGCTTTCTTTTGTCATCAGTATCAAAGCTGAATGGATCTTCTCCTTTACTTTCTAGCTTCAGCCTCTTGGCATCAGTGCTACCATCTGACCCTTCGCGAAAAGGAACATAGTTAGCCTTCCCCCATTTAGATATTGAGACTGAAGCTTTCAAAGGAACCGTTTTACCATCTGCAGTATCATCCAAACCTCTGCCTGCTGGATTCTGCTTAGAGCGACTGTATGTTCGACCAGCAAACCGAGGCGGAGGCGTTTCATCTTCACTCATTCTAAGCCTGTAAATAAAAAATTAAATAAATAACAAAAGCAAAACAAAACCATTCAAATCAGTGTGAGCTAAAATATATCTTAGTAATTTTTCTCTGCCTCTATGCTACTAATATACAAAAATAGTATCCTGATTAAATTAGATTTCTTCAGTTTGGGGATATTTTAAATCACAAAAATTCAAGGACCTTCATTGAAAGTAAAAGGCAACATACCTCTATGAGTCTCTCGAATAAAAAAAATATGAAAAATTGGTACAAAATAAATAATTTTAACAGAAAAAGCATTTAATATTAGCCCATGGAAAAAAAAGGTATTTCTATATTTTAAACAATAACAGTTAGCTCTTTATTGAAGAGAAATTTATAGGGCCTATATAAATATTATAGTGACTAACCAAGTAGAGATAAAGAGTTAAGAATATAAATATAAAGACTTAAAATTTTGTTAAAACTGTAGCAAATATATGTTTTTGTTTTAATTTTTAAAAAACAACATAGGCCTAACTATATTTCAGTAACTCTTAGCCGCCTTTGTCTTTTAAAATGTTTGGGTCACACCACAGCCTAGAAACAATGTTTTTATGTTATCTAATGTAATAAGCCATAAAAGCTTAATAAAAAAATATTACAAGTTTTTACAAATTCACTTAAATACTTTAAATTTAATTTATTTCAATCAAATTAATAGCTGATCCGAATTAAAATGATTGAAGATGGATGGGTGGAAAAAAAAAGGCTAGGCCTACTTTTTTCTAAATGATAACCTAGAGCCAATCAAAAGGGCTTGTGGGCTATGGCCATCTGTATTGTGTACATCTTTAAATTAAATATACCCATCTTTGACAAATATCATGGCGGTAATCGATAGAAAATATTTACGTTAATTTTAACAATGCACATCTTTTGTATTCCTTAAATAATATGGCTAATATTGGTAACGACCCCCCCCCTCGTGGACACAATAGAATTAACATTATAATAACTGTTACTTTTATATTCGATTACAATAAGACAAAATCGCACTAAACAGCCCATAGATGAGGAGGGCGTTAAAATAAGATAATCTGGAAATATGATCTCGCACTAAGAGGAATTTCTGGAATGTTGGGGTGCCTACATAAGAACCTCACTTTCAATTTCACAAAAAGACTCATACAATTTTCATAAAAAAGGCAAATAATTTAAAAAGCGAAATATAATTCATAATTCCAATACTCAGAACTCAGATATCAAATAAACATCCACCTAAGACTAGGTCAGAGCCTTATATTTTGTTCTTTTAATAGACACCCTTCCTTGAGGGAAACATATGCACCTGGAACACAGGGAAATATATGCGCTCTAGACGAGGGGAATAGGTAGGTCGATGGAAATATATGCGCATGTGGCTATAAAAGGGTTAAGTCACGATATACACAAATTCAAAAAGGTAAAAGTCTCATTTCATTTTGAAAAACATTGCCTATATAAAATATACTACAAGTAAGGGCCTACAATACATAGATGACGCTGTGAGTCAGAAATTCAAGCAAGGATTGGGACTGCAATGGCTCACCTAAACAGAATCTGGACCAGCAAAAGCATTGGTCTCCCAACAAAGCTCAGACTTTACAGAGCCCTTGTCAGAACTATTGTTTTGTATGGATATGAGACCTGGACGCTGCTGAAAACAAGGCCCTCAAGAAAACATCATGGCAACAATCAAACAGCGCAAACTGACATGGTTTGGTCTTGTGTAGCGGCACAATAGCCTGTCAAAAACAATCCTCCAGGGCACGGATGGAAGGTGGGCGTAGGAGAGGCTGTCAGAGGAGATGCTGGTTTGACAACGTAAAGCATTGGACAGGGATGTAGTTAACTCAACTGTTGACAACCACTCAAGATAGGCAAAAGGGGAGAAAGTTGACTGCTGAGGTGACCATTCGCTCCCCCCAACGGTCATGGGATTGATGATGACAATTACATAGTCAATGTCATTATTTTGTACATTTTTACTTTATTTATCTAAAAAAAATACATGACTTACATGTATTTACTAATTATCACGAATAAAAACTAAGTATTTCTTTAAACTTTAATTGAAATTTAATAAAATAAAAAGCACAGGCTACAATCATCAATCAGTTTTAAAGTTAAAGCTGGCCTATTCTTAAAAAATAGGCCTATAAACTTAATAATTATAAACCCAGTTAATTGCCGATATTAATAAAATAACAAATATTTAAATAGACCGGTTAGATTTAAAACAGTTACAAAGCTGTCTTTAAAATCAAAATTTGTAATAGTATGCTTTCAAATGCAAAATAAGACACTAAAGTCTAGTAAAGTAAAGCAAGCGACCGTAAGCAAGCGTCTCTCCATGATTTCGTGATGGACCCATCGTTTTCTTTCCTTGAATGGCTACCTTTCTTCATTTATTATTATCAATAAAATAGCAATTATTATCTTATAAATTAAAACAGTTAAACTGGCAAACCTTAAACAGGTAAAGTGTTTCAAAAGTCAAACGTTTCACTCAGCATGTTGTTCTAATAAAATCCCATTTTTTCTTCAGGAAGACCGCCATTTTCTTTCTTATTGCTAGCTTAAATCCCAAACGCATGCGCAATACGCAAGGGGGAGAAGAATAAAATATGCAGCCGCAGCTTTCGTACTAAGTAAATTGTATTTAAAATTTAATTAATTTTAACAAGGAAGTCTTAAATATTTGTCCCCGATAAAACAAACACACAAATAGGGCCTTTGGGGAGAGGGTATTAATGTTAGTATGTAAACTAAACCGTTTAATGTATAGGTAGCCTAAGCTAAAAATATCCTACCATAATAAAACGAAAAATGGGGACTATGCAGAAGTATTTTCCGGTCACGTGATGAGGATTAGATAGATTGATAAACATGGAAGTGCTCATTCATTTTACTGTAGCTGGATGCTCACATTTTGACTTAAAATCAAGACGCAGTGAAGTTAAAATATGTTTTCATCTATTTTCGCTGATAGATACAAGCTTCTTAAATGCATGTCAAAAGACGACGCCAATATTTTGTTGCAAAACAACCTAATATTATGTTCCTAAAACATCGAATAAAATGACTTCCGTGTTTTAAACTTTCACTGCCTTCAATGGTTAACCACGGTAAGTCCATACAATATACAACGGCATAGAGTTTTTTGCTTAAGTCTTCAAACTTTTTTTATCTATGATTATATACGCCTAATACTCAATTCATTAATTATAAATATCGTTTCACATTTTTAGTAACTCGTAGCTTAGCAGAGCTAAGCTAAAGCCTAAAGCGGTCTAGCCAAAATATTATAATAACTACTTAAACTTTAAACCTAGCCTAATAATTTAATAAACTAATAAAATAAGTAAATAAACCGACTAACAAGAAGAATATGGTAATATAGACAAATATAGTTAATTTTTAGATGATAATAATAAAGAATATTGTTGCATGTAGGCCTATCATTCTATGCCTGCATATAATAATAATAATATTTGTATAGCGCTGCCAACAAACATAATGTAAGCTCAGAGCGCGTTTAACATACAACTAAGAATACGGATATTACCCTAGCCCAGGTGACAGAGCTAAATTGATGATTAAAAAAAGATAAAACAAATAAATGTAGCATTAACCGACCCAACCCATAAATAAGACAGTAAGTTTCTAAAGCATGTTAAATGTTATCTAAGGTAAATATTGAAATAATGAGTTTTTAAGTTCTGTTTGAAAGTAACAGTAGAGCTTGTTCGCCTCAGTTGAATGGGAAGTTGATTCCACACCTTCGGACCGGATACTGAGAAGGCTCTAAGGCCAACGGTATATAGGCTATTATAATTATAATAGCCTACTCACTATTCTACAGTCTACTAGTCCTATGCTTTTTAATTTTAATACATAGGCCTATATTAAAATTATATTCTCTATGATAGGCCCTATGCCTATATGCCATGCAAATCATATGCCCTACAGTGTAGGCATATTACTTTGTTATTGATTGGCTATTTAAATATTTCAAATCATTTTTATAATAGTTAAGACTACTAAATATAGTCCAGTAGGCATATAATATCTTAAGTTAATAAGCTCTATTAGAATAGCCATACATAATTAGCCTAATTATAATAGTCTAATTCCAATTATTTTTTTTTCAGTAATTTAGTATAATACTTTATAACAATTGAACACTTCTAAGAAGTGATTTACACCATGACCAAAGTCATTAATTTAATTAGTATTAGCCTCATTGTCCCTAAAACCGGATAAGCATATAAATAAGTATGTATGTAGGCCTAGGCCTACTCTTTTACTTGTAAATTAATAACTGAGCAGTATTTTTGCATTTAATGTGTAATTTATTATTAGTAATATTAGCTTGCATTAATTGGGTAGGCCTATAATATAGGATGGATGAGGGGGGGGATTGGGTTGAAGCTACAATATAATCTGATAGTCTAGGCCTACAACCCCTACAATATAATCTGATAGTCTAGGCCTATGTTGTCTGTGGATCATCATCAATAGAAATAGGACTGATTATAGTGAATGGTAGTGAATCTATTTATAACTATAAAAGCTATTTATTTATAAATAATTATAAATTCTCTGTATATCTTTAATTTTAACACATTGGTACATGGTATAGTCATCATTATTGTTTACTTATTTCAGATAGTCATCAACTAGAGCAGCTCCAATTGTATTCTCTCACATATACCACTTAGTACCCATATACCAGCAGGCCTACAGAAAAAGACATCTTATGAATTTTGGTAATTTTTTAAATTTTAAATATATAATTTATAAATTCTAATGATTACCGATTCAGTGTTGTGTTATCTGAATTGTATTTAGTTGAAATTATTACTATTATAGTATTATATAAAATTATTCACATACAGTAGCTCAATGTATGGATATTTTTATATTTTTTAGCACACTTAAATTGTACTGTATTAATATGTTGGAAACTGTGTACTGGTAGTAAATAGTAGTGGGGATAAGAGTAACTGAAAAGTTATGATATAAATAAAAACATGTTAAAAAAAAAATCTTATTATTATTATTTTCATATGTAGATTGAATGTGTCAACTACTGGAATTGAATGTTATTGTGGATCATCAGATGCAAAGTGATGTCAGCAGCAAGTCATGGCAAAAAGAATTGTATCAGTAATTGGCACTGCTAAATGAGATTAAAATAAGTCAACTTATTGTTCACAATATCACATTGGAGTTTTCAATTCGCTTACTGTCTGTTAAAGGAGAATTTCTGTTTTGATTGGTTAAAGGACATGACGTTAAATATTTTGAAAATAGGAAAACTATCTGACATCATCCATGAATGTTTTAATTTATTGCAAAAAAAAATACTAATAAAAAAAATATATATTATATTATTAGCATTATTTTTATAATTTATAGTATTTTATTTTATATTAATATTAAACCATGTTGAATATCATGCCAGAATATGAAGGCCTATGGTAAAAATAATTGAAAATGCATTAGTATTGGTAATTTGTAAATATTATATAAAAATGAAAAACAAGTCTACCAAATAATAATATTTATTATTTAACATTTCATGTTTGTGTTTATTGTAGTGTAGATTGTCAGAGTAGGCACAAGGTAATATTTATGTCATGTAGAATTGTTTAATTCTTAGCATTAGCAAATAGGGTGCCCTTATTTTGGTGGACATAAGTTTTGGTGCATGCTGTGCCCTGAATAACAGTCTTTAAACTCATGTTTTGGTGCATGCTGTGCCCTGAATGACAGTCTTTAAACTCATGTTTTGGTGCATGCTGTGCCCTGAATGTTTTGGTGCAGACATGGGGCCAGGTGGCAGACAGCACGTTCTGCTCGCATTCCGAAGGTTCTGAGTTAGAGTTTTTGTGAAGGCTAGAATTTATTATCTGGTCTGAAGGATGTCCCTGAGTCTATCCAGCTCTGATGGGTACCAGTAGATGACTTTACTGTGGGTATATTAAAGGTGCCTGGGAATTGTGTTGGCCACACAATCCCAAGTATGCTGTGGCCACCAAAAGTGATGACAGCTGCTTCACAGGCTCCATGGATCAATTCGATCAGATGGGATACTTTAATTTGTTGTAGACTGATGTCATGCATGAATGTGGTCTATGGGTGCCTTCCACTGCATCCATAAGTCCTAATATGGGCTTGCAACAAGTTGACTTCATTCCTCATTCACATTCTGCTTCAACTTCATTGACCTAATATCAAAGGAGAAAAGAAATTAACATTTCATCAAATATATATTGTCAGGCAATTTTATTTTACTTCAATACCAGTACAAATAAACGTTAAAATATTTTATGTTAATTTTTAATACCCTGTAACACAGAAATGCATGTCCTTTAGTTTACTTAGGTATTGAGAGAATAAAATTAGGCATACATTTCAATCATTAAACTGTTTATTCTATTAGATATGCTACAGACTACTAGCTCAACAAGCATCAATATTTACATTGGTAGACCTATATTTAATACTTTTACTTTATCTGCCCCAGTCCTGCATGTTTTAATTTACTTATAAAGATCGAGTTGTGAGATGAATCAAAACAGTATTGCAAATTGCATCATATATAGTATGGTCATAGTATAGTAATATAATAGCCAACTACTTACTACACTATAATTATATAAAAGCTCAAGCAAGCAAATTGACAAATATAAAAGCTTATTAGCCCTAATCTCAATGACAATTACTGAATCAGTTAGGCCAAGGTCTAAAATGGCCTCAATTAATATAGGGCCTATATATTATATTATGTCTAATATGTAGGCTATATTATGTGAAACAAGGTAGGCTAACCCTGATCCTAATTATAAATCATCATAGGTCATAGGCCTACTTGATAGTAGTTAGTAGCCTAAATGATAAATGAATTTTAATAAAATAATTCAAATAATTTTAAAATAGAAGTATCACTTAGGCCTATTATTAATTATTATATTAAAATAATATCAGTTAAAAGAAGAGAACAGCCAGCCAACATATTACTAATGGAATGGCTAGGACAGTTTACTAATATTAATACTGATATTAGGCTAGCCCATTCTTTAAGTCTAAGCCTATGCCCTAAATGGCGATTATTATTAGGCCTATGAGTCCTATGAGTATGACTCTATGACTATGAGTACTATGACTACACTATGAGTTCTATGAGCCTATATAGGACATAAACATAGTCATAGGCTACGGCTATGACATGATATTTGACGTTGCTTAAGAATGGGACAAGGTAAAAGTGGAAGACAATAAAAAAAAAGAACACCTACCTTTCGTGAATCGTCAATTATACTGCTCACATTATATGCAGACCATTTCTTGATTGCTACTTCCAATCATTCATGAATAGTAAGCCTAAACTGTCGTAAACCAGAAAATCTCTCATAACACTCATAACTCATAACATGTAAACATGTCTCGACTATAACTATAAGTCTAGTTAATAAGTAGTTTAAAATTAATGTCTATCAGCAAGTACGCTTTAAACAAAGCCTGGTCCTTATTTATTACTTGTACATGAGTCACTGTCACAAGCCTGTGTGGTGATTTAGACACAACAATAATCTAGAATGTCTTAAAATGATATTTTTACGAATCATTTCTCTCTATTTCAAGATGTGTAAAACGCCATGTTTTTTCTTAGTCTAAGCCGCATCACGTGACCAAACATCTATCTCTAAGGACTTGTGCATAGTCCCCATTAAAAAAACACACACTACACCAGTGGTTCTCAGACGTTACAATATTTTTGTTATTGAATGTGACGGCTGACGCATCCTTTGAACTTGTACAATTTAGGCCTACATTAGCTACAATGAACACAAAGTATACTGTTTGAAGTTTGACTTAACAATAGATAGTTATTCAGAAAATTGAAAAACTTCTTTGGTTTTACATATAGACCTTATTTAGACCTATCCTATAGGCTCTATATTTTGATCAATTGAAAGTAGGCTAGATCTAATTTGCTAATTGTTGTTGGTCAGAAAAAAAAAGGAAAATGTATTTGCTATGAATTGTAACCTGATGTATAATCAGCGCAAGCATATTGCATAGGTTAGGCGAAGCCAAAGAGAGGGAGTTAGCCCCCCTTTTCACTTCAATCAACCCAAAAGACTTTTTCCCAAAACCTATGATCTGATTTTTTTTAAAGTTTTTTTATGATTTAGCAGACTTCCATTGCAATCCTGGTTAGCCTATATGCCAATAGGGCTGCCTGATACCTTTTAAAAAAATGCTGAACATCTTCAGAATATATCTGTCACCTTCCCGTTCTTCCCCTCCTGGGTATATCCCACCAATGCTGATCTTTGCCTTCTAAAATTTCCCCTTGTTGTATGACAGAAAGCTTTGGCTTCTCAAGTTCAGAACGTCACTCCACATTTGCATAATAATTAAACAACACGTTTTCATGCTTTTTTTTTTTAAAAGCAACTTTTTTCATTCAATCTCCTAGTATAAGCCATGGCCACAGAAACTGGTGGATGCTGCTTCACCGGCCCTGTGGATCAATTGGGCAGACGGGATACTTTATGGAAGCGATTGGAGGGGCTCATGTCCTCCTCCTTGTCTACACCAATGATTTAATAATAAACAGAGAAGAGAATGCTTCAACTCCAAATTAAGCCAACACAGTGGGACATTCTCATAATTAATTTATTCATCAATAAAAGCGTAATTCGTTAAACAGGTAAAACACATGAAATGTAAACAAAACTGCTATAAAAGGAAACAAAGAGATAAACAAGTGTTACAACCATTGTAATGGAATTCTTGTGAAACCGCCAGGCTCACAAACAACAAATGTTGCAAAAAAGTTCAACTGGGAAAAACATGCACACGCAAAGAGTCTTAAGATCAGGGACACGCACAAGCCTCACATCCTCCTCCATATGGCTGATACATGATTATACTGCATTAAAATTTATTTTAAGCTCTATGTACACACCGCATTAACTGCATTCAAATTAGATTCATAGAGGGTAAAAGCAATGATTTCCCTGATGTCATATTAAGTTGCTATCCACATTTTAACTCTATTACCGTGCAGGTAAAATCATTATTGGTCCTTATAATTTCTAGAAATCCAGGTGTAAGGGTGGACAGCCATTTTCCCAGGTAATGATTATAAAAAAGTCCATAGGGCAATACCCAATCGACCGAAAAGGTCTTGGAAGAGTCTAATATGGGAAGGCCCTTTAGACCAAGTGCAAAACCGTTTCTATTTAATGATTTCCTTAGTGGATTTTTATTGATTAAATTCAAAGCTCGAAATTGAGACTACATTCTAAAACGTACTAGAAATGAAATGACAAAGAAAAAAAGCACTGTTTAAACTGAAAAGAATTAAAATTTAAAAATAAAAAGTTATCTCCCCTTGCAAGCAAAAGAAAATAAGGGGAGAAATTTATTTATTGTTGACCAAATTTTCAACACCATCCACCTATTGAAATAGAGTCTCAAGCAAATTTTATAAACACACACACAAAAAAAAGCTACTGGTTCTGAGTAAATGACAGTTATACATTAAAAATTTGCACAAAATCCTTATGCTTCATTACTATGTATGGATGAACTATTTTGAATGCGAGCCCTTTGCCAAAATGATGTTGTTTAAAAAAATAACAACATATTATGGGACACAAATTGTAAGTTTTTATTAGTAACTAAATATGCCATTAATTTTGTAGAAACAAAATTGAAATTAATACATTTTATCGGCATGATAATGATGATTTCTACAGCCAATCTATGTGAACAAACATGTCTAAAATGAAATGAAATAAAGATTAAATATATATATAAATAAATATAAGAAATATATCTTGCATGGTGTAAGTATATGAGTGATTTTTAGCATTGACAAACAATTATACCATGCATACTTTCATGAATTCCTAAACACACCATGAAAAATGTTTATAATGCGGATATAATATTCGGTGTAAGATAGATAAAGTCAATGAAATTATTATAAAAAAACAACGATAATCACAAACACACACAACATTCATTAACTGTAGCTCTGACAGATTCACACAGATGAATTCTTAAAGAAAATTAAATAGGTCACCATAACTGGCAGATTTTAAAGAAAAAGTATCTTGCTGCCCTCCAATGAAAGGAAATGAGTTCTAAACATAAATAATTAGGAAAACAAAAAATAAATTACTACACCTAGGATTTAATTACTTCATGGAAATAAGAAATTCAACTGACGTGTTAATCTTAACAAACTAAACACTTGTAGGTTACTTTGCAAAAAAAAAAAAATGAATTACATAGTATGAAACTTAAGGTCACTCTCACATATCAGTCTATTCAACTTCTTTCAGACGGGTTTTGTAAAAATAACTACTTTTATACTTTTAGGGTATGGAGCCCATAAAAATTATCTACTCTTTTGATTATCCAAAAAAACAAAAATTAGTTAAAAGCAAAGCATCACTTATTTTTTGGAAATGTTTCATCACAGAAATAAAAAAAAAGATGCATTTCATCATCAGAGGCGAAGCCACGGGGAGGGCTAAGCAACCCACTGAAATTTTTAAAAAAATATTTTTTCAACTGTTTTTTTTAAATATGTACTAATTGTGCTAAAAATTTGGTAAATGTTCGTCACGCAAAATTTCAGCCCCCCCCCCCCCCCCCCGAATTAGGTAAATATTTTTCACACGAAAGTTCAGCCCCGTGGAAAAAAAGTTATGACTTCACCCCTGTTTATCATACATAAAAGAAAAAAAATACAAAAGGTTGTCTTAATAATCATTAATAACTAATAATAAAATGCTGTGTACAAAATATTTTCTGTGCAAGTCAAGAAGTTGGTCAGAGCCTGAGTGGTCAATAAAAATCTTTAGGTGAATCCTGACAAAGTGTTAAAAATTCCAGAGAAGATTGTAAGATGTTTACTTTGAGCAAAGGCACCATGTGATGTCATAAAATCTTCTACTCCCATTCGCAAACTGTTTTTAAAAAAACTTAAAGCCAAGTCTTCATCATTTCTGTTTCTGTTGTGGAGCAAAAAGAAAAAAAAAAGAAATACATTTTAAACAAGCTTTGGCTGGCAGATTAAATTAGTCTTAAATTACAAAATAGAATAAAAAAGAAAGCTTTCATAAGATTCACCTTTAGAAATCAGTTCTATTGTTTATTTTCGTCTGGTTTTGTATAATCCTAGTCATTGTATGTTATTACTTGTATGTATGTTTTGTTCTCCGTCTTTTGATGCGCTTTGAGCCTACATTATGTTTGTCGATAGCGCTTTATAAATACTATTATTATTATTAAAAGGAAGTAAAATAACAAGAGGTAGAGATTATATACCACAGAAAACCTGAAGATTAAAATTCTGATCCCAGTCAGATCTTCATTTATAGTGTTACTAAATTTAGTGATTTAGCTTATGGTGTTACACTTATGAGGTGTTATTAATGACAGTGTGAATAACATTTTTATTTTAAATCAATCAGAAATAAAGAATCAGGGCTTCCACCACCAAAGAAAGCAAAAAAAAAATCATTTGAAATAATCTAAGCTTTCCTTGCTACAAACTCTTTATTAACACTTCACTTGAAATAATCGAAGCTTTCCTTGCTACTAACTCTTTATTAACACTTCACTTGAAATAATCAAAGCTTTTCTGGCTACTAACTCTATATATAAACACTTCACTTGAAATAATCGAAGCTTTTCTTGCTACTAACTCTATATATAAACACTTCACTTGAAATAATCGAAGCTTTCCTTGCTACTAACTCTTTATTAACACTTCACTTGAAATAATCTAAGCTTTCCTTGCTACTCTTTAACACTTATAAGTTTACATTAAGTTTCTTGTTTTTGGTTCATTTATTTATCCTTACCATTTAGGCATAGTTGTAGCAACCCAAAAATGACAAATGAACCATAAATTTGTACAAGTTAATAATAAGCATTGTGGAGAACTTGAGTAATTTCTTACACATTGTTAAGTAAATTTATTTTGAAATCATTCTTTAATATTAACCCTTTTGCGCTTATTCAATCACCAGCTTTCTACCCCTCCAACCCTTGTGTCAAGTCGCATAACTTTGTATATTGAGAAAAAATCTGACAAACAATATTTACAAATTTACTGTAAAAAAACTATCAAAGCAACTGAATCAAATTCTTCATAGTAAAAATATAAAAGTTTAATTCAAACCAGTAGAGAAGAAAATATAGTAATAAATAAAAGTGAAAATAAAATAAATCGCTGAGCTTACGTCAATCGGTTCGAATAGTTTGTCATGGAAATTTGAAATCATCATATCGGACTCAAATCATCCTATTCAAAGCCTATTCATCTTCTAAAACACCTAAAATAACTCTATTGTCCCTACATTATCAATATCTTAAAGCCTTTCCCTCATCAGCATAGCCCAATGCTTCTGAAAAATATTAACAAATTAAAACTATAACAATGAATGGGTACCCAATCGAAATTTATGTACACTTGAAAACGTATTTAAATCATCTTACATCATGCTTCACAGTTGTGTCCGTGGAGGACTGTCCAGAAGTAGAAACAGCAGGATCCCAGAATACATTTGGTATATTGTTGCCAAAGTAAATCTTGGTGTTGCTGCCAATAGCTTGATATCGTAACATCTCAAGATATTCTTTGGTTAGCCTCAACTAAAGTAAGGGCAAGGCAATCAGTAAAATGAAGGCATTAAACCATGATTTGTTGCTACATTAGAAACAACATTCAGTAACCAATAATAAACATGCAAACAAATTTTAATCTATAAGAAATAACAAAAAATATTATGTATCAATAAAATGGCTGTGATAAAGTTTTACATTTGCAGGGATCTGATCAGACGACAAAGGGAAATTTAAAACTTGCATTAGATTTATATTTAGCACTAAAAGGAGTGAAGAATTCGCATATCAAGTTATAACCTCATTAGACTTTTTGTCATTTAAATAATGGTTTCTAAAAAAGAGAATGCTAAAATCATTTGGAAAAATTGCGACCGGTGGAATATTGTTAACATAATCACAGAAAAATCTGTTTCTAGCAATATTCAAATTTCTGCCAAAATTTGGAACATTCACATTTCTGAAATAATCGTTACTTTTTAAATTCAAGTGTAAACAAACAAAGTAACAGAAAACACAGTGAAGTACCTTGTTAGACACTGCTTCTTTTTCAGCCTTATAAAATTCTGCATCAGCTTTGGCCTTTTCTTTAGCAAGGTGAGTGGAATCTTCAAAGTTAATATGAATAAAAATATATTAGAGGTTACACTCAATTGACCAAACTTGAACAAAAACATTTAACAAAATTTAAGTACGGATATATCCATAGCAGTTTATATAAATTCTTTTTGGTTTTTTTTTATATAAAAAAGATAAAAGTTACAATGATAAAAAATATTGACAGATGAGAAATACAAGACAGTGATTTATACAAATACAAGACAGTGATTTATATTGAGGAGTTTAAATACCCAAGTAACATTTTTTTTATCATAAATCATAATTATCTCCCATAATCTGCCAGTTTATGGTTAAATGCATTTATAATAATAATTTATATTGACCACTTTTAAACATGTCATCTATTCTTTTCAAGGTAAAATTAAATGATAATTGCAAAATAAAACTATTTCTACTAAATAAAACTATTAGAAGAAATTTGATAGAAACATTTAAGAAGAATTTTTTTTTTTGTTAGGTCATTTAGCCATAAAAGGTTTATTCCTCCTACAGTGAGATGGATAGTTTGTTCATAAACACCCTGTGAAGTTAATGACTTAAGGTGTCCCTGAGTCTACCTAGCTATGAAGGGTAAATGATGTAGAGCATAATGTACCTTTTGTTCTTGTTTCAATACTCTGAAATGATACTTTGATTAAGGTGAACAGACATGCCTACCCCTAAGGACTAAAAAGAGGAACAATCGTGATGAAAAAGAGGATTTTTCAACAAAAAAAGCGGAACACCCTTTATGTAACAATCTTTTATAACAAATAAAAAAAAGAGGAACATACCCATCTATTTACTATTTTACTATTTAAAATTCAGGTAGGCCTACGTTTTACAGACAGTACGCAATCGATCTAGATCTAAGACCTAAGAGCTTATATAGTACAAAGAACATTAGGCCTAAATCCAAGTTTTTCTTTGCTGAATAAACTCCTCTGAATATTCCTTCCTATAAAACTGTCTGTTTTTTTTACAGTTTGAACAAATCAGATTTAAACTTTCTGAGCAAGGACGTTTAGACATTTTCAAAATCTTAGCAATACAGTAAAATCAGTAAAGGAAAATAAGATTCATTGCCAAACACGTGTAATACCGCAAAAAAAACGTTAGAAAAGACTAGAATATGTCTTTTAAAAAACCCAGAAAACCCAAGTAATAATAATTATATTATTGTGACCTATTTATGCCTTTGATTTATCAACCTAGACACGGACTATATTTCAACACATGAAAAACCCAAACTTTCCAATTTGGCGTAACAAAACTAGTAAAAAGCGTAAGGGCGTAACAAAGTGTGTTTTTTAATAAAAAAGCGGAACAAATACTCCAAAAGCGGAACGGTAGGCATGTCTGGGTATGCATAACTTTCTAACAAGACTGTGATGATTCTCTAGTTTACATATTATTACTGACTTAAACTGATAATGTCAATTACAATGTTATCATCTTTTTTTTTCAAAGCATAACAACAAAGAACCAACAGGAATGATGAAGAAAAAAAAAAAATACCTTCAATTTCAGACATTTTTTTCTCTGATTCTTTTTCCATAATTTTCTGCTCCCATTGAATTTTGGAGACCTGAGCCACTTTCTCTGCCTCTAAAACAAAACAAAAACATGTATCATTACCTTAACCATAGAGCCACACCTGATTTTTTCTATTTCTAACATATTTCTAACATAGGCGGCTGGTTAGCAAAGTCGACAGCGAGCTCGACTCCCAAGCGTCTGCATCAGGGGTTCGATCCTCGGTGCAGGCAGCCATAAATCCACCGCCGACTTGGAGAGGAGATGGGCGCTGCCAAGTCTACCAAGCCCAAGAGAGGACTAATGGACACCCGGTGTACATTAGCTCCCCCCAACGACCGCCAAGGTTAAGGGACAAGAAGAAGAAGAAGAAGAAGAACATATTTCATCTTTTATCAAATTCAGAATATTGAGTAATAAATAAACCTGTCACTGTAAATACAATAGATAAAAAAGGGCACCCAGATCTTTAAAAAAAAAACATTGAGTAATAAATAAACCTGTCACTGTAAATACAATGCATAAAAAAGGGCACCCAGATCTTTAAAAAAAAAAAAAATCCCAGTGATAGACTCTTTATCTGATTTAATGAAAACTAACCAATAATTGCTCTCTTCCTATCTGTTTCAGCTTCTTTTTCTACAACCTTCTGTTTTTGTATGGCGATTAACAACTTTGTTTTTTCTCCTTCCCTGGTTAAAAAAAGGTAAATAAATATGTAAAGTATTCATAAAGTGTAGATAAAAAGTCCATTAACTCGATTTATATGAATTAAGTTAAACTCACACAAATATTTTGTTAAGGGGATAAGCGGTAAATCAAAAGACAATATGATAATATTAATTCAATTTACGGTCACACACATTGCTTCATAGTTTTTGCGGATTTGCTCTGGGATTTTGGGTTTAGTAACACGGACAGCCTGCACGGTAAGTCCAGGTGCCATCTCGTAGAGATCTGACTGTAGAGCTTTACGAAGATTTTCATCAATTTGATCTGAAAAGTTTAAATAACATGGCTGAGGACAGATACTCTTTTTTATCTTATATAATGATTTTATCTTATATAATGTTATATTACATATGCTCCTTCTATAAAGAATATTATTGCATCCTACATTGTAGTACACTCATCCCTGATTCAAAAATAAAGTCACGTATTGAGTTCTTAAAATGGATTGAAAATTTGAATATTAAGAGTTTTTCTTTTAAAGGGCATCTCCAAAAACAAATAGGCCTAACCCATTTAAATTTCATACATTATGAAGTGCATGAAAATTTTTGTCTTTCTTGTGTTGTACTCAATCAGTATTGTTCAATTGTTTTTTTTTTACTTATAAATATGCATCTCAGAATTGAGACTGAGCTTGTTTTTTTTTACTATTGAAACAGGAAAAAAAAAAGTTTAATATTTAGCATTAGTTTTATTGTATCATTCTTTTAATGCCAAGATACACTTATGAATAGTATTTCAAATATATGGTTTAAATTTGGTTTTAAAGCATTGCAAAGATATGCACAAGGAAACAAATGTCAAGCCAAGTAAATAGGCTACATTGGACTCACCAAATAAATCTATATAGACTTCCTGTAGATTGTGACTACTGCAAAATTGATTTAACTCATGGTGAATTTTATTGTAAATCAAAGTTTTATCGTAGTCAGCTGTGTAGTTCTTGACAATGTCATACACTGGAGCCACCAATAGAAATAAATAAAAATACATCCTCAACCTTGTAATGTGATAAAATTAAAATTATTTGATAACAACATGTTTAAAAAAAGTACAACATTGTAACTGGTATATGATTTCAAAAAAAAAGTACAACATTGTAACTGGTATATGATTTCAAAAAAAAGTACAACATTGTAACTGGTATATGATTTCAAAAAAAAGTACAACATTGTAACTGGTATATGATTTCACAAAAAAGTACAGCTAAGAAAATAGAATAGAAAAATTTTATTTTAAAAATTATCAGCTCACCTGCTGCGGTATCAAGTTTATTGACAACTTCAATTCTTTCAAAATAGATTATAACACCACCACTATATGAAAGGATACAAAGGTTAATGTTCACACAAAGATTTGCATGATCATTTCTATTTGTCTATTCATCTATTTAAAAATGTCAATGAAAAGAATGTATTATTTATGTGAAAAAATAATAATTTAAAACTTGTATTAAGATACCCATACAAGTGTAAAGGTTGTCAATAAGGAAGATTAACACAATTTATTGTATTTCTTACTTTAAGAATAGAGTATAGCACAAGTAGAATAAATAAAGTGTACAAAGAGAACATAATCAGGAATCGGGGCCCTATAACCAATGAAATATTGCCGTAAAGCTAGCAGAAGGCACTTATTCAGTTATTTGTTTGTCCTTTCAACTTTTTAATTTAAAATACCAAATCAAAACAAACCAAAAATTCTAACCAGAACAGGAATATTACAAATTGACAATGTTTTTTTTAAAAAAAGAATATGTAACTAAAATTTCTTAAAAAACTACAATGCAACACTGCAAATGCAAAAGTTTATGACATACCTAGTTCCACATGGAACATTTTTCACTTCATCTGTTTGAAGGGTTGTCTGGTTTAAAAAAACATAAACATAACAAAACATACAGTAAACTAAACAGTAAGCAGTATATTCAACACTACTATAATATAATATTTGTCTTTCCCCCGCTTACGTCGTAGTAAGAGTTTGTACACTTTTGTTATTATTAAATGACCATTCAAGTATTCTAAGTGACTAAATTTTTACCAAAATGGTCACCATGACCAGGAAAAATAATGATTATACATTTCAAAAAGACTACAAGATAAAAAAAAAAGGTTTGCAAAAGAAGCTTTACCTGCACAGAACGAAATGATGTCAGAACAGGTAACATAAAGTGATATCCGGGCTCACTGGTCGTTGACAGTAAAGCACCACCCTGGGGAGCGGATAACAAATAGGACTAGCTTGTCAAGAGTCTGCTTAAAATATAAATCTTTCCTGCATATCATTTGCATTAACAGATAACTGGTAGAAAAAGTAAAATGCTAATCTAAACAAAAAACAACAACTAAGCTATGCATTATTTAAAAATTCATTTTCTAAATTTCAATGCTTCTTACTATAGCACTTAATACGGTAAGAAAGTACTTACTCTGTAATAGACACCAACATGACCTAGAAAAGAATTTTGTAAAAAAAAAAAAAAAGATACATTTACATATAATTTCATTTCTTTCTAAAAAGACAGAAGACAACTAAAAATTAAGTAACGTCAGGTAAGTAATTTCAGAATGGTGGTAACCTGGTTTCAGACGTACAGTGAACCATCACTACTTCGCGGTTCGACATTCATGGAATCACTGATTTTTTTCATATGAGAAAATATATTGTGGATTTTCCAGAAATTTAAAAAATAATCACGTATAATTCTACAATACCGCAACAATCTTTCATTTTTTTATGTACACCTCCTTTTTTATTACTAAACATTTGTGCCTTTGTACTGTATGTACATACTCTAGATATCTGTACATTACTGTAAAGGTTGGTTTGTTAACCAAGGGAGGGTTTTAAAAGTCTGAATACATGTTAAATAAATACTGTAAATAAGGTGTATGATTTCACGGATTTTCAGCTACCGCGGCTGGTCTTGAAACCTATCTACCAGTGATAAATGAGGGCTAACTTACTGATTTGTCATAACCCAATTAATTTTACTTACAAAATTGCTAATAGGCTGCTATGGAGAAATGGCTTTTTGATATATATATTCTTAAAGATCAAATCAATACTTTTTTCCTGATACTAGCAGCATTAACTTATTTTATCTAAATGTGAGTTTTACTGCATCAGTGTTTTTCAAACAATTTTTTTAAACTTGCATAAAAGTTCTATAAAGAGAATTTCTCAAGCTAAAAGGGCATACAAATCATTACCTACCCTCTTCTATCTTATGAATAGAAAAATTGATGAATATTCCTAGCACAACGGTGCCAACAAACATGAACAGGGCAGCCGGCTGTGCCATAATAACAATCTGGAAAATTAAACAAAAAATTGACAGAAAAATGAATTATTAAAGGATAATAATAAGCATCAATTACTGCGCTATCAATTATGTAATTAACAATTACGGTTATATAATTTTGCTGTTGGCGGGTTCACAATATTGCCACCAAATATTGGGGGTTTTCTGTTTATTGTACAAAGAATTTTTTTATACAAAATTATTTTACTTGTATGTTAAAAGTATTTGATATTAAAAGTATAATCAATTTTGTGTGTTTTAATTATGTTTTTAAGTTGTATATTTAATTTAAATATGTCCCAACGTTACATATTGGATTGGCGCCATTTCCAAATATTTTTTTATATATTTGATAATCACTTACTGGTCCCTGGAATAAACAAAAGCCGAAATATGACGTCTTTTAAAATGGTCTTTTATTTATTTATACACATATTATTTTCCCCTAAGTCACAATTAGAAACGCTCAAAAAGTGTTTAAAGCACAGCAGACTTTTTTTCCTCTGCCATGCTAAGTAAAAAAAAAAAAGGATTTATGTAAGTAAATTCATAAAAATCTCTTAATTTAAGTCAGAAATATATTTCTTTTCATAATAACAGTTTTTTTTAAATATTTAGCCAAAGAATAAATTTATTTGCAAAAAATTTAATATCAAATATTACGCAAAAGCCTGGGGTCCGTTTAATGTAATGTGCAATGCCAAAAACTATATTCGAGATTACTGTGCGAATTTTAGAATGTAAAATCAATAGAAAAGCTTTAAAATTCCATTTAATGCCTTTTTTGAGTTTGTTAAGTGAGGAATTTTTTAATTTCTTTTTTTACAGTTATCTGTCAGTAATGACTACATTTTATAATGCATAACAGATATAGAAAATATTTTTATAAACATTATTTACACATTTGTTTTCATATTTTTGACGGTTTGTGTACTGTACTATCAAAGGCAACAAAATAGTATCATTTAAAGTTTTCAACTATATTTAAGCAAACTATAACTATAATGGGTTTAAAGGTAAAAAAACAAACATTTCATATTTAACACACAGAGAACACAGTTTAAGCCCGAGAAAGTCGCTATTTTATCAGCATGGAACCACATACGTTTACATCTAGACTTTATGACGCCCGGGGGTGGAAAATCTAGAGGTTTTTTTTATAATAACAAACTGCAATACAAAAACTGATATTTTTATGTTTTGTGAAATTATTTGTCAAAAAAAAGAATCAACAATAATTTGTGTTATAATGTTTTTATTAGCTGTTAAATTTATTTTGTAGCGATGGCAACTTTTGGACCAACCGATTTTCCAGATCTTCAAATTATTAGTTATACAATATTGGAAAGTCTGCTGCCTGTATAACTTTCATATTTGGATTTCTATGCTTTCAGACTGTTAAAGGACATTGAATTATAATACTATAACTATAAATATAGCTGAACTTCTGAAATCCTTAATGTGAAACTTGCCCGTTTATTTTTTAAATAAATTATGTAAAAAGACTGAACAAAAACTGAAATTAATTTTCTCTTTTTTGACTGTGAGATATTCAGGTATATACTTATATAGGATTGGTTTATGGACTGATGGAACAAGTGGACCTAAAATGCAACTGCTACATTGGCGGCCACCATGGTGCATTTTGGACATAGGCTGGAGCTAACATGACTGCTACAACCTTTGCCTGCATAACAATAACATTCATGAGGCTTTGCTGATCAAACATCGCTCTTGAAAATGAAGGCTAAAGGCTAAGAGAAGGCTTTTAAAAGCCTATTGGTATTGGATGGTGTCTAACAAGGGACCTAAAATTACTGTAGGCTGTAGGCCTACTTAATTTACCTTAAATATATTTCATGTTAACATTAATTTTTGTAGGCCTATTCCTGTTGCAAAAAAGAAGTAATAGTAGATTTGCAAAAAGAAAAGTAATAGTTGAAGTGACTGGTGAGCTTCCTTCTTTGCGAGCTTGCATTCTTTATTATTATTATCAGACTATTAGTAGGCCTATTTATTAGTATTCCTATTTCTTTTGATAAAATTGATATACACTGAATATTCAGAATAGGAATAGGTTTACTGATTATAGGCCTACTTATTATAGGCCTACTTATTATACAGTACCCTACCGGGAGAAAAGGTAGATTAGACTATTAGACTAATTTAATGATTAGTCTGTCTAAGTCTAAGACTTAAGACTCTAAGATTAGGAACCCTTGCCTTCATAATGCCTTATTAATTTATTACTTATTAGGCTATGCTATACTTATTAGGCTATATGATAGATGACTATACTGTATTTCTGCCTTATAACTTATATAGTATAGCATAGTATATAGCTATTAGTATTACTTAAACATAAGTAACATAA
The DNA here is from genome assembly GCA_949126835.1 of Anisus vortex. Classification (NCBI taxonomy): domain Eukaryota; kingdom Metazoa; phylum Mollusca; class Gastropoda; family Planorbidae; genus Anisus; species Anisus vortex. Next base: position 46,613,576 of record OX421494.1, on the reverse strand, counting down.
CTTACATAAGGCCATAAGGCATCATAAGGATGATAAGACAGTAAATAAAGGCTACCTATCATTAAAACGTTTTTTATTATTATAATAATTGATAATTTATCATTGACACTATGACAGTGCAACAGTCGGCAAAGTGAGTGACAGTACAGTGTAGGCCTACTGATTAATTTCAATGACAATGTCATCGTCGTTGGCTTGTTTTTTTCGTAATAGTTTAAATAGTATAGTCTAGTATTACTTTAGACTAGTTTAGAAGTTTAGACTTTAGTAATTGTTAGGCCTACTAATATACTAATACTAATAGTTTAATAGTAGTAATGTAATTATATATGATAATATATGTAATAGTTACTAATAGTAGTAATACTAATACTAGTACTAGACTAGTAACTAGACTAGTATTCTAGTAGTATGTTTCAGTAAGTTCAGTAAGGGTTAGGCCTATATTTTGCCCTGACCAGTATACATAGCATTCTTTAGAAAACCTAAAAAGATTTAGGTAATATATTATATCTCAATCTCACCTTCTTTATATATAAATATAAGATGAAAAGTTAAAGTTAGCAGTAAACAAACAAATATCACTGTCAATAATGTTTGAGATGATCTGTCACTAATGAGAAACACGGAAGCAATACTGTTTTCTACAAAATTAATGTGAAATTTGAAAACAACGGCACAATTACTTGATAAATATAACTAGCTTTAAGAATTTCGTATAACATTTTTCTTGAAATAGTAATCATTTATTAAATTAATCTGCTAAACATTATTCTAATAAATAAAAACAATATTTAATCAATATATTTTATAATCAAATTAATTTAAGTCGTTGCTGGGTTTTTCATGCACATAGTTTTTTACATACTTCCAAAACATGGCCACTCGCAAGCAAAGCATGGGTCCATTGAAGAAAAAGCTAAAAGATATGAATGTAGATGAGTTTTTCAATGATGGCTTAGATAGTGCATCAGATTCATCGGAAAAATCACGTGAGTCTGATAAAATTCCAATGAGAAAAAACAATCTTAAGAAAATGACTAAACAATCTCACACTGATAGTACGATTAAAGTTAAAGTAAAAAAAGAAGAACCAGCTAAGCCTAAGCCAGCTTCTAAACACAATCAGGAAAACACTGACACAATTGATAACAATGCTAAAATATCATTAGCATCTTCACTAAAAGTAAATGATCCAGAATTTTACAATTTTTTGAAAGGACAAGATAAATCTTTATTGGACAATCTGGAAGATTTATCAGAATCAGATAGTAATTATGAAGAAGGTGACCAAGACGATATAGATCTAAATAAACCAACGCAGAAAAAGAAAGCAAAAAAAGATGATATAGAACAGCAATTACTCAATATGTCAAGTGGTGAAGAATCAGATTCTGATGCTGACAATAAGGTGCATAAACTTCCAGACAAACTCGATGTAGCTAGTGATGATAGCTCAGATGAGGACTCGGAAGATGAAAGTAAGCCTACAAACAAGAGCAAAGGGGGTATTCTACTTACCTATAAAGTAGTTGAGAATTGGGGTCATGAATTGCAAACCAATCCTTCACTTGCCGTTTTTAAAGAACTTGTTTCAGCTTTCAATTCAGCAGTTCAAGAAGCTGGAGGCACTGGGGAATCGCAAACTCTAAAATATAAGGTTGAAGGTACAGCCTTGTTCAACAGCATTGTAAGACTATGTTTAACACAAGTTGCTCCAGCACTTCAAAGTATATTAAATTTACCAACATTGACAGAGGTAAAAACTTTGTCTGAAAAGTCAGTCAAGTGGAAGAAGTTAAAATTGTGGGTCAAGTCCTATCTTTCCTCATTGCTAGACTTGTTGGCCAGAATGTCAGAGGCTATGATGATTGATGCCATTCTAAAGCATGTACACAAGCTAATTATCTTTTATACAAATTTTCCTAAGCTTGTTAAATTGCTTCTAAGAAAGATGACCAACATGTGGACTGCAGGTGAAGAGACTACAAGAGTTTTGGCTTTTTTATGTATCAATAAAATAGTGCATTTGAAACAAGATGTTCTATTGGAGCCTTGCTTAAAGCAAATTTACATGGCTTACGTCACAAATTGCAAGTTTACGTCCCCAACAACTTTGCCTCATATCAATTTCATGCAGAAATCTTTAGTGGAAATATTCACTATTGATTCCACTATTGGATATCAATATGCTTTTGTGTATATACGCCAGCTGGCCATACACTTGAGAAATGCCATTGCAGTAAAAAAGAAGAATACCTGTCAGGCTGTGTATAACTGGCAGTATATTCACTCCTTAGGACTCTGGGTACAACTTTTGACCAAAACATACCCTAGTGAAGTGTTTCAACCTTTGATCTATCCACTGACACAAATTATAATTGGAACAGTAAAGCTTCTACCAACTGCTAGGTTTTACCCTCTGAGATTTCACTGTGTTCAATTCCTGAATAAGCTTGCTTACAAAACAAATACTTTCATACCCACATTGCCTTTCCTTCTTGAGATTTTTGAACAAGTGGATTTTAACAAGAGACATAAGACTGTTAGCATGAAGCCTTTCAATTTTGCTGTAATTCTGAAATTTTCCAAGGCACAATTAAATGAAAAAGCCTTTAAAGATGGTCTCATCGATCAGCTTTATGAGCATATGCTTGAGAGCTTTAATACTTATGCTCATTCTATCAGTTTCCCAGAACTAATCGTTCCTGCTGTGGTGCAGCTGAAATTGTTTTTGAAAAAGTGCAAAATAGCTAACTATTGCAAACAAATTAAACAAATCGTGGACAAAATTCAGGAGCATGCAAAGTTTGTCACTGAAACAAGGAGACGTGCCAACATCAGCTTAGATGACCCACGCTCCGTGGAGCACTGGGAGAACCAACTAGCCGAATTGGGGACTCCTCTTAGGAAGTTCTACACCTCTTGGAGAAAATTGCGTGACAGAGAGTTGCAACATGAAATTGCAAATAAAGATGCAATATCTGGTGCTGCTATAAATATACCCACCATTGAGAGAAGAGTGAGGCCAACTGCAACGGCTGAGGAAAGAAAAGCTTTCTCAAAACTTTTTGAAGATGATTCTAGTTCTGATGATGAGGCCAGATTCTTACTCAAAGAGGAACGGCCGAAGGATGGTGCTAAGAAAAGAAAACATGAATCAGACAGTGATGATAATGATTACAGTGACTTTGATGAAGATGAATTGGAACAGCTAGCCCAGTCAGCTAGTAGTAATGAATCTGAAGAGGATGATGATGTAAATGATCCTGAAAAGGATGATGATGTGAATGATTCTGATGAGGATGTAAATGATTCTGATGAGGATGTAAATGATTCTGATGAGGATGTAAATGATTCTGAAGAGGACATGGATGTTGAAAATGTTTCTGCCGCTGATAAAAATAAAGGCAAACGTAACACACCTGTACAGAATGGTAAAGTCTCTTCTCTGCAGAAGTCTAAGAATTTAGCACAGGACAAAGAAGAAGAAGATGTAGTAGAAGAATTTACTTTGTCTGATTTTGATTCTGATTGATTTTAATCAATTTTATAGCTTTTTTTCTTGCTATTGATTTGTGTATTTCAACTGTTTAACTTATTTTTAAATTTGTATTTACAATATTTACATAATATGTATTTTAACAGATACATAGTTCACTTTAGCTTTATTTGGGTAAGGAAGGGATCAATTTTATAAAATCAATTTATTTTGTCTGTATTTGAGTAATATTAACAGTTCAGTTTTCTGTTAATAAATTCATTGTCATTTTTACATTATTTCTAAAGATATTCAATTTTTTTTCAACAATATGGGGCAAAAATAAGGTAACATTACCAGTAAATGAAAGCTGTTGACTTTAAATTGAATTAGGCTTTTTATCTTGGTATCATTTTTTTTTTAAATGTCATACTTATTAAATGAGTGGTGAGATACTTAAAAATAAAAACACATACCGGGTACCATACACATTTTTGTAATAGTCTTACACTTACACAGTGCTTTTTTTGTAAAAAAATAGGTGCCGGTACTCAGTGATGGATTGCCTAACTTTTAAAGCAGTTTCGCATTTTATATTTTAATTCTTATTGCGCGCAATTTTAAAATAAATTTTAACAAATTAATAATATAATAAATTAATAATAAACGTTAAAATACAAGAAAAGTAATAATTTTTTCCCCACATTTAAAAAGGTGCCGGTACGCCGTACCGGTGCGTACCGTCACAAAAAAAAGCACTGGTCTTACAAGGTCATTATGAAGAGTTAGCCCATAGCCGTCTCGCATTGTTTTATTTAATAATTCTTATCGCTAGTAATACCAGTAAGGAAACACCAACTGTCCATTTCTCCCCAAAACGGGGAATTAACTTACCATCGAATTTAAATTTTGCAATTTCATGTAAATGCTCATTTAAAAATTCAAAAAAAGTAATTTTCAATTATGGTTTATTATGAAAAAAATAATAATTGAAATCTATTTATTGAAGCTGTTGCAGTTGAAATACTGGTAATAAAAACACATATAAGTATAAGTAACAATAAAAATGATTTTGCTTTTCTTTTTTTTAACAAAAGATTTACTTTATATTAAATAATATATACATAATTTTCTGTGAAAATTACATTGTCATTTAAATTTGTGTGTCTCAGGTTGAAAGTCTAGAAAGTCTATCATGATCTAAAGGCAGAGAAATTAGGGAAAAGCTAAAGCTTGTGAATTTTTAAATGACTTTTAGAGTAAGAGTAAGAAGTCCAAGATCTTCTTTTTTTTCCAGTGTCATAAGATTGCTCAGTTCTCATGAGTATAAATAATAAATAAATAAAGGTTATACTGGGCATATTGCTAATCACACGATTCCACTTGTGTGCTGTGGCCACAGAAACTGGTGTATCATGTACTTTTTTTAAAAGTCATTTCCGGGCAACTGTTAACCTCCTGCATCTAAGAGTCAACAGGTGGGACAACTCCCAGGCTCAAGGTGGACTTGATGATTGATGGGGTAGCAGGAACTTGAGGAAGTGTAGTGCACACAACAGATAAAAAAACAAGCTAGTACTATAATACTAGCCATTTTCCCGGAACCTGGTTGCAATCCACCCAGAGACATGCTTCTATTTCTCATAATTGTTTTAAATCAAATTCTTTGGTGGGCACTAAACATTTTTCTACAGTACTCTTTAATTAACTTGGTGTACATATCAGTACATAATTTAATATTAATAGAAAAAAAAATCTAAATACCAGGCTACTGGTATTATTTTGGCTTTCTTGATTAACATATACCGGTATTTACATTTTTAAATGTTAACAATAAATAAATTATAAATGAGTACCGTACCAGTAGTCTGACTACAACTGTATAGGCTAAAATGTACTTTTAGTAGAAATAATATACTTTAAGTCATAAGTAAAAGTACGTTAAATCCTGTACCGGGTACCGGTACATATAAAAATAGGGGTTTTGCACCTCAACTTGCACAATTTTTACATAAACAAAAATACATATGGACAAAAACACTTTTCTTATCTTTTATGCAAGAACAAATGCATATAAATATGAGTATCCTTTCTTCCTGAGTGGCATTCGGGCAAGGAATGGGTTGCCTGAATAAACCAAGAAAACCAGTAACTTATCATTTAAAACATTAATAAAAATGCAAGACTAGGCTCGGACCACGGATGAGCACAGGACGCATTAATCTTCTTTGTAGAAGGAGCGTCTGTAATATATAACAATTTTAAACAATAACAGTAAGATAAGAAGATAAAAACAGGTTTTTCTGTGCAAATGAGTTAGCAACACTTGTTGAACTTATGTTGCATTGATATTGATCATTTTCCATTCCTTATTGTTGGATGCAGTGCACACCTTTTCAATTTTAGAAATAAGTAGTACCGTAGCCACATTGGTTATCCTTGCCATCTTTGCAGGAGTTTATGTGGTTTAAGTAGTTGGCTGAAGGGTTTTTAAACCATTTAAAACACAGGTAATGTTCTGCCTCACAAGCAACATCTTGATGTGCCGTGACAGATCCCTTTCTATCATTGCAAAATATGTTGAAAAAACACAACGAAAGTGAACCTTTTGTTTTTATTTGTTAATTTTTCTCTGTTGCTAAATTCCAAGATTTCTCTTTGTTTCCAGGGCACTAGCATTTTTACCAAATATGGGCATTTCATGGGCGATTGTAAGAGGGTTCACAGGCCAAGATGATTTTTATTTCATAGCCTACTTGAATTACTTGTTTGGCTTGCTTGCATTGACTTGCAATATGTTCAACATATCTGTACCTACCTGTGAAACCAACTTACTGAAGTTACTGCTCATTCAACTTGATTTTCTCTCAAGAGCACAATACTTTGCTAAATGAAAATGACTAAGGAATGCTTTTCAGATGTCTCTTAATCTTAAGGGAACAAAGATATCATGTGCCTGAGGGATTAATAGCTAATAGACGTTTTCCATTTTATTTTAATGACATCAGTTCTTAGCAAATAGCCTCTTTTTACTTTCTTGTTCATGAAGGCTAATGCTGGTACTGGTAGTATGGTAGGAAGGTGGGGCTTTAAGTCACAATTATGTACATTTTATTAGGTAGTCCAAACTCAAATTTTCTTACAGCTGCAGATGATTTTTTACACTCTAAAGTTATAGAACTTTTTATTCTAAGCTCTATGACACCTTATTTATTGAAATATCTTAATAAATAAAAAAGTTATGAAACTTTTAGTTTTGACCCAAATTGATCAAAAACGATATTTTTTCACTTTGTACAAAAGTCCATTTTTGAAGACCAATAATTTCTAAAATTACTAACCAATCAGCCCAGAAATTGGTGTACACTTATGAATAGTATTTCAAATATATGGTTTAAATTTGGTTTTAAAGCATTGCAAAGATATGCACAAGGAAACAAATGTCAAGCCAAGTAAATAGGCTACATTGGACTCACCAAATAAATCTATATAGACTTCCTGTAGATTGTGACTACTGCAAAATTGATTTAACTCATGGTGAATTTTATTGTAAATCAAAGTTTTATCGTAGTCAGCTGTGTAGTTCTTGACAATGTCATACACTGGAGCCACCAATAGAAATAAATAAAAATACATCCTCAACCTTGTAATGTGATAAAATTAAAATTATTTGATAACAACATGTTTAAAAAAAGTACAACATTGTAACTGGTATATGATTTCAAAAAAAAAGTACAACATTGTAACTGGTATATGATTTCAAAAAAAAGTACAACATTGTAACTGGTATATGATTTCAAAAAAAAGTACAACATTGTAACTGGTATATGATTTCACAAAAAAGTACAGCTAAGAAAATAGAATAGAAAAATTTTATTTTAAAAATTATCAGCTCACCTGCTGCGGTATCAAGTTTATTGACAACTTCAATTCTTTCAAAATAGATTATAACACCACCACTATATGAAAGGATACAAAGGTTAATGTTCACACAAAGATTTGCATGATCATTTCTATTTGTCTATTCATCTATTTAAAAATGTCAATGAAAAGAATGTATTATTTATGTGAAAAAATAATAATTTAAAACTTGTATTAAGATACCCATACAAGTGTAAAGGTTGTCAATAAGGAAGATTAACACAATTTATTGTATTTCTTACTTTAAGAATAGAGTATAGCACAAGTAGAATAAATAAAGTGTACAAAGAGAACATAATCAGGAATCGGGGCCCTATAACCAATGAAATATTGCCGTAAAGCTAGCAGAAGGCACTTATTCAGTTATTTGTTTGTCCTTTCAACTTTTTAATTTAAAATACCAAATCAAAACAAACCAAAAATTCTAACCAGAACAGGAATATTACAAATTGACAATGTTTTTTTTAAAAAAAGAATATGTAACTAAAATTTCTTAAAAAACTACAATGCAACACTGCAAATGCAAAAGTTTATGACATACCTAGTTCCACATGGAACATTTTTCACTTCATCTGTTTGAAGGGTTGTCTGGTTTAAAAAAACATAAACATAACAAAACATACAGTAAACTAAACAGTAAGCAGTATATTCAACACTACTATAATATAATATTTGTCTTTCCCCCGCTTACGTCGTAGTAAGAGTTTGTACACTTTTGTTATTATTAAATGACCATTCAAGTATTCTAAGTGACTAAATTTTTACCAAAATGGTCACCATGACCAGGAAAAATAATGATTATACATTTCAAAAAGACTACAAGATAAAAAAAAAAGGTTTGCAAAAGAAGCTTTACCTGCACAGAACGAAATGATGTCAGAACAGGTAACATAAAGTGATATCCGGGCTCACTGGTCGTTGACAGTAAAGCACCACCCTGGGGAGCGGATAACAAATAGGACTAGCTTGTCAAGAGTCTGCTTAAAATATAAATCTTTCCTGCATATCATTTGCATTAACAGATAACTGGTAGAAAAAGTAAAATGCTAATCTAAACAAAAAACAACAACTAAGCTATGCATTATTTAAAAATTCATTTTCTAAATTTCAATGCTTCTTACTATAGCACTTAATACGGTAAGAAAGTACTTACTCTGTAATAGACACCAACATGACCTAGAAAAGAATTTTGTAAAAAAAAAAAAAAAGATACATTTACATATAATTTCATTTCTTTCTAAAAAGACAGAAGACAACTAAAAATTAAGTAACGTCAGGTAAGTAATTTCAGAATGGTGGTAACCTGGTTTCAGACGTACAGTGAACCATCACTACTTCGCGGTTCGACATTCATGGAATCACTGATTTTTTTCATATGAGAAAATATATTGTGGATTTTCCAGAAATTTAAAAAATAATCACGTATAATTCTACAATACCGCAACAATCTTTCATTTTTTTATGTACACCTCCTTTTTTATTACTAAACATTTGTGCCTTTGTACTGTATGTACATACTCTAGATATCTGTACATTACTGTAAAGGTTGGTTTGTTAACCAAGGGAGGGTTTTAAAAGTCTGAATACATGTTAAATAAATACTGTAAATAAGGTGTATGATTTCACGGATTTTCAGCTACCGCGGCTGGTCTTGAAACCTATCTACCAGTGATAAATGAGGGCTAACTTACTGATTTGTCATAACCCAATTAATTTTACTTACAAAATTGCTAATAGGCTGCTATGGAGAAATGGCTTTTTGATATATATATTCTTAAAGATCAAATCAATACTTTTTTCCTGATACTAGCAGCATTAACTTATTTTATCTAAATGTGAGTTTTACTGCATCAGTGTTTTTCAAACAATTTTTTTAAACTTGCATAAAAGTTCTATAAAGAGAATTTCTCAAGCTAAAAGGGCATACAAATCATTACCTACCCTCTTCTATCTTATGAATAGAAAAATTGATGAATATTCCTAGCACAACGGTGCCAACAAACATGAACAGGGCAGCCGGCTGTGCCATAATAACAATCTGGAAAATTAAACAAAAAATTGACAGAAAAATGAATTATTAAAGGATAATAATAAGCATCAATTACTGCGCTATCAATTATGTAATTAACAATTACGGTTATATAATTTTGCTGTTGGCGGGTTCACAATATTGCCACCAAATATTGGGGGTTTTCTGTTTATTGTACAAAGAATTTTTTTATACAAAATTATTTTACTTGTATGTTAAAAGTATTTGATATTAAAAGTATAATCAATTTTGTGTGTTTTAATTATGTTTTTAAGTTGTATATTTAATTTAAATATGTCCCAACGTTACATATTGGATTGGCGCCATTTCCAAATATTTTTTTATATATTTGATAATCACTTACTGGTCCCTGGAATAAACAAAAGCCGAAATATGACGTCTTTTAAAATGGTCTTTTATTTATTTATACACATATTATTTTCCCCTAAGTCACAATTAGAAACGCTCAAAAAGTGTTTAAAGCACAGCAGACTTTTTTTCCTCTGCCATGCTAAGTAAAAAAAAAAAAGGATTTATGTAAGTAAATTCATAAAAATCTCTTAATTTAAGTCAGAAATATATTTCTTTTCATAATAACAGTTTTTTTTAAATATTTAGCCAAAGAATAAATTTATTTGCAAAAAATTTAATATCAAATATTACGCAAAAGCCTGGGGTCCGTTTAATGTAATGTGCAATGCCAAAAACTATATTCGAGATTACTGTGCGAATTTTAGAATGTAAAATCAATAGAAAAGCTTTAAAATTCCATTTAATGCCTTTTTTGAGTTTGTTAAGTGAGGAATTTTTTAATTTCTTTTTTTACAGTTATCTGTCAGTAATGACTACATTTTATAATGCATAACAGATATAGAAAATATTTTTATAAACATTATTTACACATTTGTTTTCATATTTTTGACGGTTTGTGTACTGTACTATCAAAGGCAACAAAATAGTATCATTTAAAGTTTTCAACTATATTTAAGCAAACTATAACTATAATGGGTTTAAAGGTAAAAAAACAAACATTTCATATTTAACACACAGAGAACACAGTTTAAGCCCGAGAAAGTCGCTATTTTATCAGCATGGAACCACATACGTTTACATCTAGACTTTATGACGCCCGGGGGTGGAAAATCTAGAGGTTTTTTTTATAATAACAAACTGCAATACAAAAACTGATATTTTTATGTTTTGTGAAATTATTTGTCAAAAAAAAGAATCAACAATAATTTGTGTTATAATGTTTTTATTAGCTGTTAAATTTATTTTGTAGCGATGGCAACTTTTGGACCAACCGATTTTCCAGATCTTCAAATTATTAGTTATACAATATTGGAAAGTCTGCTGCCTGTATAACTTTCATATTTGGATTTCTATGCTTTCAGACTGTTAAAGGACATTGAATTATAATACTATAACTATAAATATAGCTGAACTTCTGAAATCCTTAATGTGAAACTTGCCCGTTTATTTTTTAAATAAATTATGTAAAAAGACTGAACAAAAACTGAAATTAATTTTCTCTTTTTTGACTGTGAGATATTCAGGTATATACTTATATAGGATTGGTTTATGGACTGATGGAACAAGTGGACCTAAAATGCAACTGCTACATTGGCGGCCACCATGGTGCATTTTGGACATAGGCTGGAGCTAACATGACTGCTACAACCTTTGCCTGCATAACAATAACATTCATGAGGCTTTGCTGATCAAACATCGCTCTTGAAAATGAAGGCTAAAGGCTAAGAGAAGGCTTTTAAAAGCCTATTGGTATTGGATGGTGTCTAACAAGGGACCTAAAATTACTGTAGGCTGTAGGCCTACTTAATTTACCTTAAATATATTTCATGTTAACATTAATTTTTGTAGGCCTATTCCTGTTGCAAAAAAGAAGTAATAGTAGATTTGCAAAAAGAAAAGTAATAGTTGAAGTGACTGGTGAGCTTCCTTCTTTGCGAGCTTGCATTCTTTATTATTATTATCAGACTATTAGTAGGCCTATTTATTAGTATTCCTATTTCTTTTGATAAAATTGATATACACTGAATATTCAGAATAGGAATAGGTTTACTGATTATAGGCCTACTTATTATAGGCCTACTTATTATACAGTACCCTACCGGGAGAAAAGGTAGATTAGACTATTAGACTAATTTAATGATTAGTCTGTCTAAGTCTAAGACTTAAGACTCTAAGATTAGGAACCCTTGCCTTCATAATGCCTTATTAATTTATTACTTATTAGGCTATGCTATACTTATTAGGCTATATGATAGATGACTATACTGTATTTCTGCCTTATAACTTATATAGTATAGCATAGTATATAGCTATTAGTATTACTTAAACATAAGTAACATAACTTACATAAGGCCATAAGGCATCATAAGGATGATAAGACAGTAAATAAAGGCTACCTATCATTAAAACGTTTTTTATTATTATAATAATTGATAATTTATCATTGACACTATGACAGTGCAACAGTCGGCAAAGTGAGTGACAGTACAGTGTAGGCCTACTGATTAATTTCAATGACAATGTCATCGTCGTTGGCTTGTTTTTTTCGTAATAGTTTAAATAGTATAGTCTAGTATTACTTTAGACTAGTTTAGAAGTTTAGACTTTAGTAATTGTTAGGCCTACTAATATACTAATACTAATAGTTTAATAGTAGTAATGTAATTATATATGATAATATATGTAATAGTTACTAATAGTAGTAATACTAATACTAGTACTAGACTAGTAACTAGACTAGTATTCTAGTAGTATGTTTCAGTAAGTTCAGTAAGGGTTAGGCCTATATTTTGCCCTGACCAGTATACATAGCATTCTTTAGAAAACCTAAAAAGATTTAGGTAATATATTATATCTCAATCTCACCTTCTTTATATATAAATATAAGATGAAAAGTTAAAGTTAGCAGTAAACAAACAAATATCACTGTCAATAATGTTTGAGATGATCTGTCACTAATGAGAAACACGGAAGCAATACTGTTTTCTACAAAATTAATGTGAAATTTGAAAACAACGGCACAATTACTTGATAAATATAACTAGCTTTAAGAATTTCGTATAACATTTTTCTTGAAATAGTAATCATTTATTAAATTAATCTGCTAAACATTATTCTAATAAATAAAAACAATATTTAATCAATATATTTTATAATCAAATTAATTTAAGTCGTTGCTGGGTTTTTCATGCACATAGTTTTTTACATACTTCCAAAACATGGCCACTCGCAAGCAAAGCATGGGTCCATTGAAGAAAAAGCTAAAAGATATGAATGTAGATGAGTTTTTCAATGATGGCTTAGATAGTGCATCAGATTCATCGGAAAAATCACGTGAGTCTGATAAAATTCCAATGAGAAAAAACAATCTTAAGAAAATGACTAAACAATCTCACACTGATAGTACGATTAAAGTTAAAGTAAAAAAAGAAGAACCAGCTAAGCCTAAGCCAGCTTCTAAACACAATCAGGAAAACACTGACACAATTGATAACAATGCTAAAATATCATTAGCATCTTCACTAAAAGTAAATGATCCAGAATTTTACAATTTTTTGAAAGGACAAGATAAATCTTTATTGGACAATCTGGAAGATTTATCAGAATCAGATAGTAATTATGAAGAAGGTGACCAAGACGATATAGATCTAAATAAACCAACGCAGAAAAAGAAAGCAAAAAAAGATGATATAGAACAGCAATTACTCAATATGTCAAGTGGTGAAGAATCAGATTCTGATGCTGACAATAAGGTGCATAAACTTCCAGACAAACTCGATGTAGCTAGTGATGATAGCTCAGATGAGGACTCGGAAGATGAAAGTAAGCCTACAAACAAGAGCAAAGGGGGTATTCTACTTACCTATAAAGTAGTTGAGAATTGGGGTCATGAATTGCAAACCAATCCTTCACTTGCCGTTTTTAAAGAACTTGTTTCAGCTTTCAATTCAGCAGTTCAAGAAGCTGGAGGCACTGGGGAATCGCAAACTCTAAAATATAAGGTTGAAGGTACAGCCTTGTTCAACAGCATTGTAAGACTATGTTTAACACAAGTTGCTCCAGCACTTCAAAGTATATTAAATTTACCAACATTGACAGAGGTAAAAACTTTGTCTGAAAAGTCAGTCAAGTGGAAGAAGTTAAAATTGTGGGTCAAGTCCTATCTTTCCTCATTGCTAGACTTGTTGGCCAGAATGTCAGAGGCTATGATGATTGATGCCATTCTAAAGCATGTACACAAGCTAATTATCTTTTATACAAATTTTCCTAAGCTTGTTAAATTGCTTCTAAGAAAGATGACCAACATGTGGACTGCAGGTGAAGAGACTACAAGAGTTTTGGCTTTTTTATGTATCAATAAAATAGTGCATTTGAAACAAGATGTTCTATTGGAGCCTTGCTTAAAGCAAATTTACATGGCTTACGTCACAAATTGCAAGTTTACGTCCCCAACAACTTTGCCTCATATCAATTTCATGCAGAAATCTTTAGTGGAAATATTCACTATTGATTCCACTATTGGATATCAATATGCTTTTGTGTATATACGCCAGCTGGCCATACACTTGAGAAATGCCATTGCAGTAAAAAAGAAGAATACCTGTCAGGCTGTGTATAACTGGCAGTATATTCACTCCTTAGGACTCTGGGTACAACTTTTGACCAAAACATACCCTAGTGAAGTGTTTCAACCTTTGATCTATCCACTGACACAAATTATAATTGGAACAGTAAAGCTTCTACCAACTGCTAGGTTTTACCCTCTGAGATTTCACTGTGTTCAATTCCTGAATAAGCTTGCTTACAAAACAAATACTTTCATACCCACATTGCCTTTCCTTCTTGAGATTTTTGAACAAGTGGATTTTAACAAGAGACATAAGACTGTTAGCATGAAGCCTTTCAATTTTGCTGTAATTCTGAAATTTTCCAAGGCACAATTAAATGAAAAAGCCTTTAAAGATGGTCTCATCGATCAGCTTTATGAGCATATGCTTGAGAGCTTTAATACTTATGCTCATTCTATCAGTTTCCCAGAACTAATCGTTCCTGCTGTGGTGCAGCTGAAATTGTTTTTGAAAAAGTGCAAAATAGCTAACTATTGCAAACAAATTAAACAAATCGTGGACAAAATTCAGGAGCATGCAAAGTTTGTCACTGAAACAAGGAGACGTGCCAACATCAGCTTAGATGACCCACGCTCCGTGGAGCACTGGGAGAACCAACTAGCCGAATTGGGGACTCCTCTTAGGAAGTTCTACACCTCTTGGAGAAAATTGCGTGACAGAGAGTTGCAACATGAAATTGCAAATAAAGATGCAATATCTGGTGCTGCTATAAATATACCCACCATTGAGAGAAGAGTGAGGCCAACTGCAACGGCTGAGGAAAGAAAAGCTTTCTCAAAACTTTTTGAAGATGATTCTAGTTCTGATGATGAGGCCAGATTCTTACTCAAAGAGGAACGGCCGAAGGATGGTGCTAAGAAAAGAAAACATGAATCAGACAGTGATGATAATGATTACAGTGACTTTGATGAAGATGAATTGGAACAGCTAGCCCAGTCAGCTAGTAGTAATGAATCTGAAGAGGATGATGATGTAAATGATCCTGAAAAGGATGATGATGTGAATGATTCTGATGAGGATGTAAATGATTCTGATGAGGATGTAAATGATTCTGATGAGGATGTAAATGATTCTGAAGAGGACATGGATGTTGAAAATGTTTCTGCCGCTGATAAAAATAAAGGCAAACGTAACACACCTGTACAGAATGGTAAAGTCTCTTCTCTGCAGAAGTCTAAGAATTTAGCACAGGACAAAGAAGAAGAAGATGTAGTAGAAGAATTTACTTTGTCTGATTTTGATTCTGATTGATTTTAATCAATTTTATAGCTTTTTTTCTTGCTATTGATTTGTGTATTTCAACTGTTTAACTTATTTTTAAATTTGTATTTACAATATTTACATAATATGTATTTTAACAGATACATAGTTCACTTTAGCTTTATTTGGGTAAGGAAGGGATCAATTTTATAAAATCAATTTATTTTGTCTGTATTTGAGTAATATTAACAGTTCAGTTTTCTGTTAATAAATTCATTGTCATTTTTACATTATTTCTAAAGATATTCAATTTTTTTTCAACAATATGGGGCAAAAATAAGGTAACATTACCAGTAAATGAAAGCTGTTGACTTTAAATTGAATTAGGCTTTTTATCTTGGTATCATTTTTTTTTTAAATGTCATACTTATTAAATGAGTGGTGAGATACTTAAAAATAAAAACACATACCGGGTACCATACACATTTTTGTAATAGTCTTACACTTACACAGTGCTTTTTTTGTAAAAAAATAGGTGCCGGTACTCAGTGATGGATTGCCTAACTTTTAAAGCAGTTTCGCATTTTATATTTTAATTCTTATTGCGCGCAATTTTAAAATAAATTTTAACAAATTAATAATATAATAAATTAATAATAAACGTTAAAATACAAGAAAAGTAATAATTTTTTCCCCACATTTAAAAAGGTGCCGGTACGCCGTACCGGTGCGTACCGTCACAAAAAAAAGCACTGGTCTTACAAGGTCATTATGAAGAGTTAGCCCATAGCCGTCTCGCATTGTTTTATTTAATAATTCTTATCGCTAGTAATACCAGTAAGGAAACACCAACTGTCCATTTCTCCCCAAAACGGGGAATTAACTTACCATCGAATTTAAATTTTGCAATTTCATGTAAATGCTCATTTAAAAATTCAAAAAAAGTAATTTTCAATTATGGTTTATTATGAAAAAAATAATAATTGAAATCTATTTATTGAAGCTGTTGCAGTTGAAATACTGGTAATAAAAACACATATAAGTATAAGTAACAATAAAAATGATTTTGCTTTTCTTTTTTTTAACAAAAGATTTACTTTATATTAAATAATATATACATAATTTTCTGTGAAAATTACATTGTCATTTAAATTTGTGTGTCTCAGGTTGAAAGTCTAGAAAGTCTATCATGATCTAAAGGCAGAGAAATTAGGGAAAAGCTAAAGCTTGTGAATTTTTAAATGACTTTTAGAGTAAGAGTAAGAAGTCCAAGATCTTCTTTTTTTTCCAGTGTCATAAGATTGCTCAGTTCTCATGAGTATAAATAATAAATAAATAAAGGTTATACTGGGCATATTGCTAATCACACGATTCCACTTGTGTGCTGTGGCCACAGAAACTGGTGTATCATGTACTTTTTTTAAAAGTCATTTCCGGGCAACTGTTAACCTCCTGCATCTAAGAGTCAACAGGTGGGACAACTCCCAGGCTCAAGGTGGACTTGATGATTGATGGGGTAGCAGGAACTTGAGGAAGTGTAGTGCACACAACAGATAAAAAAACAAGCTAGTACTATAATACTAGCCATTTTCCCGGAACCTGGTTGCAATCCACCCAGAGACATGCTTCTATTTCTCATAATTGTTTTAAATCAAATTCTTTGGTGGGCACTAAACATTTTTCTACAGTACTCTTTAATTAACTTGGTGTACATATCAGTACATAATTTAATATTAATAGAAAAAAAAATCTAAATACCAGGCTACTGGTATTATTTTGGCTTTCTTGATTAACATATACCGGTATTTACATTTTTAAATGTTAACAATAAATAAATTATAAATGAGTACCGTACCAGTAGTCTGACTACAACTGTATAGGCTAAAATGTACTTTTAGTAGAAATAATATACTTTAAGTCATAAGTAAAAGTACGTTAAATCCTGTACCGGGTACCGGTACATATAAAAATAGGGGTTTTGCACCTCAACTTGCACAATTTTTACATAAACAAAAATACATATGGACAAAAACACTTTTCTTATCTTTTATGCAAGAACAAATGCATATAAATATGAGTATCCTTTCTTCCTGAGTGGCATTCGGGCAAGGAATGGGTTGCCTGAATAAACCAAGAAAACCAGTAACTTATCATTTAAAACATTAATAAAAATGCAAGACTAGGCTCGGACCACGGATGAGCACAGGACGCATTAATCTTCTTTGTAGAAGGAGCGTCTGTAATATATAACAATTTTAAACAATAACAGTAAGATAAGAAGATAAAAACAGGTTTTTCTGTGCAAATGAGTTAGCAACACTTGTTGAACTTATGTTGCATTGATATTGATCATTTTCCATTCCTTATTGTTGGATGCAGTGCACACCTTTTCAATTTTAGAAATAAGTAGTACCGTAGCCACATTGGTTATCCTTGCCATCTTTGCAGGAGTTTATGTGGTTTAAGTAGTTGGCTGAAGGGTTTTTAAACCATTTAAAACACAGGTAATGTTCTGCCTCACAAGCAACATCTTGATGTGCCGTGACAGATCCCTTTCTATCATTGCAAAATATGTTGAAAAAACACAACGAAAGTGAACCTTTTGTTTTTATTTGTTAATTTTTCTCTGTTGCTAAATTCCAAGATTTCTCTTTGTTTCCAGGGCACTAGCATTTTTACCAAATATGGGCATTTCATGGGCGATTGTAAGAGGGTTCACAGGCCAAGATGATTTTTATTTCATAGCCTACTTGAATTACTTGTTTGGCTTGCTTGCATTGACTTGCAATATGTTCAACATATCTGTACCTACCTGTGAAACCAACTTACTGAAGTTACTGCTCATTCAACTTGATTTTCTCTCAAGAGCACAATACTTTGCTAAATGAAAATGACTAAGGAATGCTTTTCAGATGTCTCTTAATCTTAAGGGAACAAAGATATCATGTGCCTGAGGGATTAATAGCTAATAGACGTTTTCCATTTTATTTTAATGACATCAGTTCTTAGCAAATAGCCTCTTTTTACTTTCTTGTTCATGAAGGCTAATGCTGGTACTGGTAGTATGGTAGGAAGGTGGGGCTTTAAGTCACAATTATGTACATTTTATTAGGTAGTCCAAACTCAAATTTTCTTACAGCTGCAGATGATTTTTTACACTCTAAAGTTATAGAACTTTTTATTCTAAGCTCTATGACACCTTATTTATTGAAATATCTTAATAAATAAAAAAGTTATGAAACTTTTAGTTTTGACCCAAATTGATCAAAAACGATATTTTTTCACTTTGTACAAAAGTCCATTTTTGAAGACCAATAATTTCTAAAATTACTAACCAATCAGCCCAGAAATTGGTGTACAAAGCCAAAAGTTTACATACTTTAAGCCCAATTTTTTTTAGACAGCCAGAACTAACCATTTTAAAGTTAATAGACTTAATAAATACAGAAAAAGCATTTTTTGACTTTTTATTTTTTGACAGCAAAAACACAAAATATTCACAATTTCAATTAGCCATAGAAAATAAACCAATACACTTACATAAGCATATTATATATCAAATGAAAGATCTTTTAAAGAAGAACATTATTATTTATAAATTAATAACCCCTAGAAATTGTTTAAAGCATTATAATCAGAACAAAAACACCAATAATCCATTTTTTTAGAAAATTGAAAAATATATGCAACTTTAATTTGTTGTCAAACAATTACTAATCATTAAACATTTGCATTTTTATGTTAAATGAAAGAACATTTATAGCAGCAAAAATCAATATATAGGCAGTTGACAAAATTAATATGTCCACCTATAAAATATAACATCTAAAAATAGAAAAAAAAAGAAAACATTTTTTCAAAATGGGAAAAAATGAACAACTTAAATTAGATATAAGCTCTTCTACTTCTAATTTACTTACCTAATAAAATTATGTATCAAATAATTATAAAAGAATTTTAGATTTAGCAGAGTAATATGCCTACTATTTGTTTATTAAAAAGATTAAAAAATATATGAATGTATAACAAATTAGGTTTAATAGGCCTAATAATCCCGCAGTTTTTACGACTTCCATTAATTTTAAACATTTACCCATCAAGTAGTTTTAACAAATACCGGTACATCACAAATTATATTTGGTACATCACTAAATATTACATGTATGAAATGCTTTTAATTATTTTTTTTATGACTTGGTAAATTTATAAAGTATCTTCTGCCACTTTCTTTGAACAGTCTACCATGAAATCTTGGGAACTGAACTTTAAATTTCTATCCTTTACCACTTGTTAGAAATACTTTAAAGAATCCATAACATTTTCCTGGCCGTGTATATTTCATCTGACACTTTCTTTGAACAGTCTACCATGTGAAGAACTTAATGTTTATCCTTTACCACTTGTCGAAGACGTTTCCCTGATTGTGGAAAAAAAAATGTGCTAAGTAAAAGTAGGCTAACTAAAAGAAATTTTATTATTTTAAATAAAGTAAGAAAATATGTGACAAAATAAAAGAATAATGAATTAAGTACATTTTATAACTAAGATTATGCCTTATTAATTGTGTGCATAAAATCAATTGAAAAATAGGTCCTAGGTACTTACATTTAGTTCCAGAATAGATGTCACAGAACATTTCTCTACAGAAGCATTGCTTGTGCTGGGTCTAGGCTAGGGTCTACTTCATAATTCTCCACTAATGCCTAATGCCAAGCACTTGATTTGCAATCTAAAAACAAAATCCAAAACTGACTAAATAGTCTGCTTAATAAATAGATCTAATAAAAACATTTTACAAACAGTAAATAAATAAAAATTAATTGTTAAATGGGAAAGTCCAAGGTTCTTTAGCATGGGGGAGGACTGGTACTTTAGTACAAACATTAATTATTAATAACAAACACAAAAATAATTAAGTACCAGCCATATGAAAGCTTTATTCACCCACTATATTTAATAAAATAATAATAAATAGTAATCTTTTATCCAGACAGAGTGCCTTTTGTGTTTTTTAATAATAAAACATTTCGGTTAAAGCCTATACGCTCCCTATCATAATTTGGATTAGTCCACAATAACAATATCCTCCGCCATATTGGTCTCGATTCACTTTAATGCCTTGGAGTCATGATTTGAAATAGCTACCACTAATATAAATCAGACTTTTTTTGTAAAGAAAAAAATATTTATGATAGAGAAACATACTAACAATGTTCCTATCTATTTCTTTTGATGTAATACGGCCCTAAATTAAATACGTCAACTCGGTTTCACTATCACTATGGACTCATGAACAACATTCTTTACTCTAGGCCTATCTATCATGGTCGCCGTGTAATTAATCAGACTAATATTACACATCATTTTGAGTTACAATTAATTAAAACTTAAATAAAACAACAAGTAAATAATGAAATAACAACTTACCTTTATATCCTTTAAAAAAAAGACATGCTGTAAAGATGTCGTGCCTCTGAAATTAGTACCGGTAGGCCTATGTCGATCGTCGAAGCCACAAGCGCTGCGCTAGCGACTAGGCCTACCGCATAAAATCAAACGATGGGGTCTTTATGAAACCATGTCAACACGCGACGAATCTTGCCACTGATTTGATTTTAACAGTATAAAGAGATTAAAAACTGGTCTTTTTAATGGTGTAAAAAAAATGCGATTCTGCCGATATTATAGCCTCTTTTTCTTTAACGAAAGTTTTCACACGGCTTTTTAAAAATAAAATATTTAAGATAGATACCTCTGTTATACATCAAATTAAAGGCCAGAATCTGCCCTTTCACATGGTATCAATAACGTAACGATATCATGTTTCGTCGCGAATAGACGAGCTATCAAAGAGGCACTATGTTGAAAAGCGTACGCGAAACATTTTGAAAAGCCGTATCCGGCCGGTCTACCCCTGTACCATTCAAACACAAAAAAAGTACTTTGAAACATTACAAACAAAAACAAATTTTTAATATTTCGTGAGATGAAGGTTTAAACTTTATTAGAGTATAATTTTTATTTCTGTAGCACCACTATTAGTGGTTGAAATCGCTGGTACAAAACTGTGAAAAATGACCGAAATTTTCATTTTTCGCCCAGTTTGGACTATCTAATTTTATAGGATAGCCGACTTCAAAGTTAATCAATCATTACCAAACTAAACATGATGCCTCCCATACATTCACACAACAAGCAGAATAAGTCAAATAAATTTGATCTTTTTATTTCTCACAAATATAAAATAAAAATTTGGTTGGGTTAGAGTTTTGACAAGTTACCCCACAGTGGGGCAAGTTGTCACAAAAATTACCAAAGGTTGATATTATGATATGGCTAAAGTCAATATCAAAAACTAGTCCAGACTTTGTTCTGGAGGTGGTTCCAGTGCCCTCTGGGGGTGGGAGAACTGCATGAATATATTCTTTTGGAACTGTTCCAATATCAGTATCAGGCACATTAAATGAAAGAAATTTTCTCTCAACTTTGGTGCTTCTTCGGAGGAAAGAAACCTCAACGTCTGCATCATCATTTTTAGTAACTTACCCCACTAAATACTAAATATTTTAATTTATTATCTTTATTAAACGCAACCAGAACATAGTCATAGTGACTGACGTTGGCAACTGGCCCGAGCTCAATTCCGACTGTTTCCTCCTTTTTGGACTCAGACATCACTGTCATCATGGACAGAAAACACAGCTTAGGTGTCTGAATCATAATCATCGGCACACTTTTTTTTGTAAGCAGCTCTATTTTAAACAGGGGATGATGTGTAGATTTCTGAAGACAGGGTTTTCCTCTTCGGTATTTTGCGTGGTGCTGCCTTTCCAAATGGTCTGATAGCGAAGGGAGACACATTTTAGTTTGTGACTCCTGCAGCATCAGGTGAGCCACTAGCCATCTGAATGGATGTGCCATTTTTCTTCTTGCACTTCACATAGCGACTCAGCGTTTTATAATTTATATTGTGCTCAGTAGCTGCCTTGCGTAGTGACAAACCTTGGTTGATAACAGCATCGACAGGTAATGACATAGCTTCTCTACAGAAATTTCCTCTTATATCTTATAAGTTTACAGACGTTCCTTCTAGATAGAAGATTATTACGTCCACTAGGCCCAAAACTCCTGCAGGGCGACAGGGATCCGCCGGTGGCAGGGCTAGAACCCGCGACCTGTCAGTTGGTTTTTGATTGACAGTCCGGTGATCTAACCGCTGGACCAGCCGGCTATTCCTCGAGTTGTGGTACCAATATAATTTCTCATGTTTAAAATTAAATGAAGGTTGTCTGTGAATGGATATATATAATTAAGTCCCCAGAAATGACAACAAAATGATTTTTTTAATATGTTTAGCCTACTTTTTACTAGATCTGTACGTCTATAAGTATAAGTAGCCTAAGAAGACCGAAAATAATTTGAACAAAATAATTTTTCTAGAACGTTTTACAGAAGGCATTGCAAAAGATATAATTACAAATTTTCATAAATCAAAAGCTCAATAATAGTGGGGCAAAAAGTCACAACTGTGACTTGTAACCCCAACCAGTGTGACTACCTGCCCCACATCAAATATGATCAAATTCTGGCAAATTTTTTATTGAATTGACAATAAATAATACCAGTATTCCTGATGTGTAACAGATACATTAACAATTACACTAGTATAAAGTTGCAAACATTTATTTAATAAAATATGTGTTTACTCACCAAATAAAAAAAAAAAAAAATCCACAATGAAATTCTTAAATTCAAGTGCTTTGCTTTTTCAACAAAGTAAAAGGCAGAGTAACTTCCCTTCGCCATTATAATTCTTACTTCCAATAAGCTACACAACCACAGGTTCGCATTTTACTTTCATTATCAAATTATGGCCGTAGAGCACTTGTGACAACTTGCCCCTGTGACTTTAAGCCCCACCTTCCCCTAATTGGTAAAAATATTTCAATAAATTGGAAGAATAAGCTGTGTGATTTGTACAAAAAGTTCAGGTCCTAAGTACAGGTAGTTTGAATATGATTGGTTATTGAAATCTCACTCCCCTTCCCCAAGCTATAGGCATGACAGAACAGTCATTCTTTTACCCCTATTTGTAATTATAGCCATGATCTAAATAACATTGTTTCAGGGTGCTTCCTGACTCAGGACTGCTAGGTCTGTTCTGTGTATTGTGTTCAGGACTCAGCCATAAAATTTATGACTGAAAATCAATACCACTATAGGCCTATATTCTACATACAATAAAGTAATGAGATTATGTATCTGCGGTATGTAATTTACTGGCTCCATATTTAATAAGTTCTGCTTTGATATTGTCTTCACTAGGGGCTTTTTTTTTTTGTCATTATAAATTTATAGGCTCTATAATTACTTCCAAGGCTGGTGATTCTATTAATATTAAGGGATATGGCCATCCATTTGGTAGTTCATAGTACGGTACCAGGGTATTCATTATAAATTAAAAAGGGATCAGGAGGCAATTTTTTTAGTTTAACAAAACTTGTTAGAATGTTTAATCTTGTATACAGATAATACCATATTGTACAAATATCTTAAACTTAAATAAACATATTAAATATTATTGTTGGGCAAAAAAAAACTTTAACAAATGCTAACTTATAAAATGAATAACTAGTTTCTGTATGGACATTTTATTTGTTTACTTATAAAATCTGATTTTAATAAAAAAATATTAAACGTTTAAAGGGCAATAATTGTTTAGCTATTACTAGTACGGTACCCGGTACAAAGATTTTTTTTAAATATTGGCTTATAATTATAATATAACCACTATTAAATAGAATTACATAAATAATAAAAATAAATATACAAGTGTTGTAACAACTTTAATATTCCCAAAAAATGTTTCACAATTTTTTGTTATTAAAACAAAGATACAAAATGATCAGCTCTATCTTTGATAGGCCTTTAAACGTTTTCCACTGCCTGAACTGCTACGAATTTTCTCATACATAAATGCAAAGAAAAAAAGCAAATTGTCATACTCGTGTTTATAATCTGAATTAATGAAAAGCTGGTGAAAGTCTACAATAAAATAATAAATAGCTTCAATAGTTGATAAGTATGTTTTAGGTATTCCGTCCTGACATCGCCAGAAGTGGGTATTTCTGGAGCGCAATTCCACCTTTTTGAGATCTGTAATAGAAAAAATTGTCAATAATATGGCACTGGTACAGTAGGCCTATTGAATTTGAATGTAAGCTTAGGCCTACTTCTATATATTTTTGTAGCTGAATATTAAAAATATGCTTTGAGTAAAATACAGATAATCTCCACAATGACAGAAATAAATCTTGTTCATTGTTTAGCCCTAAATAACAAATCTATTCATGATTATTATGCTGTAGCCATTTAAAATGTATAGAACTCATTATTTTGATTTTTGTTATTGTTAATGTACCGGTAGTGTCTTTGTTCAAAACTATACCTGCACTTTTGATGACTGTCTAAACAGAACAAAAAAGTTATGCCAATGGAATTGAATGAAAAGGATAATAATAATACTGCCATTTTAAAAAGCTTTAGCTTATTATTTTATTTACCGCAGGCCTAAAGTCTAAAGCTGGGAAAGGAGATCTTGAATAGAAAAGTCATTATAATTATACATTTTCTATAAGGTACCCCGGTATTATGTTTAACCCTTTTAGACCAAGAAACCTTTATACCAGTACAGCGCATGCCTATTGTTTGGGCTAAGAAACCCTTTTACTTTTACTGTTCAGAGGACATGTGTTATTTTGTGGGCTGTATAAGGGCATTCATTTTTAATCATTACCATATCCAATTACCTTTAAAAAAATAACATTTAACCCTTAAAGCGCGTAGCTATTTTCACAAAAATGCATTAAAAAGTGTAGCTAAAACTGACGGGCATTAAACTTTCAAAACCTCTTGCTTTTATTTTGTTTTCTTTTATGATATGTTTACATTAGATATATAAACCTATACATTTTATTAAAGCTTATAGTTTGGGGAATTAGAAAAACATATTGATTGTTTAATATCTAGCATCTAAAATGTAAAAAATTAATAAATACACGGCAATTTTTGTTTTCAAAAACTTTGAAAAAATATTTTCATAAATTTAACACACAAATAAGTAGTAAAAATCGAATAAAAATATTTAAAAACACTTAAATTTTAGACATATATGTATTAAATTAAAGAAATGTATTTTAAAAAGTATATTAGTAAGTATTAGAGTCTCCTGTAATATTTACAAATTAGTCAGGGTACAGTCCGACATTGCACTCAGTAAACCTAGAACGCACCCACCCAGTTCGAAAAAAAAATATAAATATTAAATGTTGTTTAACTATCACATTTTTTACAATTATGATGAAAATATACTAGTTTTAACCTAGGCCCGCAAAATAAACATATTTAAATACAAATTTTTTTCAAAAATAACTAAAATAAAAACGATCATTAGCCACGCCCATCTTTCGAAAACGATGTTTTTGCTCACAACAAACACGAAGCTAATTTATTGAACTATTTGCCGGCTTTTTGACCTATTTCAGTATTTTGAAAACTAAATCATTAAAATAAAACAATTATGAATTCAATACACTTCTTACTGTTTAGAATTTCATCAAAACCAATAAAATATAATTGAAATTATGCATCAATTCCATCGTAGCTTTTCAAATAGTCACTAACACCTTCGTTCATTTTGCGAATCGAGGAAAATTTAACGTAAAAAATGGCTGCCTTTCACTACCAGAAGAGACGGAAGTTGTTAAGCTTTACGGATGTGTACGTTTTTACGAAAAAAACGAATGAAAACGACACAATGTAGCCAAAAAAAGCTAAGCCACGATCGTGGCTCAACGCACTTAACGTATTGTTAACGCTGAGCCATGATCGTGGCCCTACGCGCTTTAAGGGTTAAGCAATAAGAATAACACCTTACTTTTAAGTCTTTCATCTGTGACAATGTTATTAGTTTGGTTCCAAGTAGAGTCAACAAAAACCACTCTCTCGAATGGAAGGTTTCTAGATTCAGTTTTTTTCTCTCCATCATCTGGCAACTGTTTATCCTTGTCTTCATTTTTTTCAGCTTGAACCATTTCCTTGTTTTCTATATTCACATTGTTATGTGTTGCTACAGTTACCACATTGTTTTGTGCTAGTTGGTTGTGACTAGCAATTTCTTCCAGGGTCAAAGACTCATCACATGGAAAAACCAGAACAACCTTAAACAAGAAATTAAATATGCCAACTGGATTAGCTAAACAGTATTAAAATGTTCATTAGACAATTAAAGAAAATTTAAAATATCAGTAGGCTAACTTTATTTTTTTACTTTAAATTTCATTGGGCAATTTAAAAAAGTTAAAATAACTGTAACTTTAAAAAAATCATCACTAGTTACACTAGTAGCTACAAATTAAAAACATCTAGTTTTCTTTAAAAAAAACAGGTGAAAAATTCTGGCATGTAGGCAAAGGGGCAAACTATGATTTTTGTCGAGGGGGTGGGGGCTAAAATTGCCCATAAACCAACTGCACCCAACTCCATCCCTAGTCGTCTCGACTCTGTCTTTTCGCTGAACCAGATGCCTCTGGGTGAGAGAGTGCTGTCGACATAAAGTGCAAATCCTTATGTCTTTAACTTTAATCGAATTCAGTGTGCAAGTCACTCATTGGCTTGATCAGTCACTTTTGATCGCACTGATCAGATCAGCCCAAAATCCCTAACTTTGAAAACTTTGGCCTATATCACACCCCTAAGTACCCCTGGAGTCCAAAATGCAGTGTACACCCTGCAATGGTGTCCACTCCACAGAGAGGCCTGTATCCAGGCCTGGCCTTGGGAGTCACCATGGAGGAAAAGGTCTTGGGCCCAAAGCCATTTTTACAAACAACAAACTCGGTTCATCAGAGAAACAGGGCTGCCAGTCTGACATAACAAAGAAAAGCAAAATGGAAGAACGTCATCGTCAAATACGATGGACACACAACACACTAAGAGAGTGTATCAGTGGTTTCCACACTTAGGTAAAATCTCACTGCCTAAATTATATTGTAATAATAGTATCTTTAAGTTTAAGGCAGATTGCTCTATTTGCCCTTGTTTTTCTTTAAAGTACCAGTAAATTACAGTGTTTCAACACACCTTAGTCAACAATGAAAACCAAATATTTACCTTTTCTGTATCGTAGTCTGGTATGCAAGGATAAGTGTAAATGGTAACATCTAATGGAGCAAGTATTGCTGCATGAGGGGCTGTGCTTTTACCATCAATTTCACTTGGGTGTTTTATAATATCAACTTTTAATGGAAGCTGTGAGATAAACATGTTGATAAATGTATAGACCTACTATTTACTACTAATTAAAAAAAGTAACATTGTTGAATAAAAAAAAAATTGCTTCATAAAACTTGTGCAAGTGAAGCAAACTTCACACTTCTCATTGACTTTAATATTAATAGATTTAACTTTATGATACTTTATCTTGATGCTAAGCAAGATTTGCACACTAAACATACTTTTAAGCAATCCAAGACTCCTAATGTTGTATTGCAACATGCCATAATATATTAGGCTTTTTATTTACGTTAAAAATGAAAAAGATTACTAAATTGAAAACAATATAGTCAAATCTCCTTAAAAATACATCATTTAGATGTGTATTATTTAAAAAAATAAAATAAAACCTTTTTCATGTCTCTCATGGATTGTCCAATACAAATTCTGAAACCCACAATAACTATAGACAGTAGACAGACAGAATAAGAATAAGAAACAATCAAACTGAAAAAGCCACAGATTGAAGAAGGAAATAATTTTTAAAACATTTAGGATTCATTTGGAAATTGAAAGTAATGACTTAAATTATTAACAGAAATCAAAGAAATAATAACAGTAAGCTAAAAAGTAAAAGCATTAACAGAAAAAAAAAAACACAAAGAAAACCATATATAAAACAATAGTAAGGCCAGTGATAACTTACAGTTACAGTAGTTACACTAGTTACAGCAATGAGACCTGGAAACTCAGAAAAAATGCATAGAGAGCATACCTGGGATTGGGATAAGAATTTTATGTCCTGAGACAAATTTTTGGACCAACAGATTAAAACAGATGGACCAATAAAGAAGTGCTTATATGAAATGTATCAAGATTAGATTCCACAATAGCAGCAGAAATTAAAAAGGGCAGGCAATGGTGGGCAAGTCACTTGTAAAGAATGCCAATTTACAGAGCGCTAAAGTTGATATGTAATTGTAATCATTATACTAGGCTAGAGGAAAATGACCAAAAGGCAGATCCTGGCTGAGATGTATCTGCGACAACTTGGGATCCAGGCATGGCAAAAAAAAACAACAGAAGATAGGCCTGAGTAGAAGGATGTGATGATGAACACTGACATGCGAATATCAAGTTATGGGTAAAAAAAGGTTACGGCACTTTCATTGAAAAGTTTACCAATTATATAAATATAATTACTGTACATTCCCACATAACGGTATACATGCAGGCTCAACATTATTAGAATTAGAGTCTAAACGCCAAATACATTAATATGATTAAATATTTAAACATTTCATTAAATGTTTACTCCAAATTTTCACGTAAAACATATTGGCAATATATTTTTTATGATGCAAACTAACAAATGAAAATCATCAGTAAATTGAATTTTTTAAGCTGCCATTATAACATGACTTCTTACCTTTACTTGAGGAAGCTGTTCTTTTAGGTGGGTTAAAGGAATATAACAATTGTAGCAATAATATTTTCTTGATTTTCTACACTTTGGGCAGTGACTTCTTGCATCAGACTTCTCTAAAAATGCCCAGTCTGCAATTACAGCATCAGGGAATGGATTTATGTCCATATTGAACTCTGAAAAAATAAATAATAATCAGAGCTTTTCATTTGACAACAGTATTGAGAATATTCTGCAAATACACATGAACTCTACATGTTTCACTAATTATAAACTGCAGTCTTTTTACTTCTTCATTCTCAAAAGACTATTAAGGGTTCCTGCACCAAACTCAAATCAAAATTTCAGGTGGTTTTCAGGAGTTTTTCTGGAGAAAATCTTGGAGCCAGAATTTTAAGTTTGACCCGGTTGAGAAGTACAAGGGCAGGTCTGAAGCACATGGTGAGAACTATACTTCAGCGGTCAGTCGTGGGATGACCAGGGGCGGGAAGTGGGATTGGATATTTTCGGGTAGGTAAATCACACTTTTGAAAAATGTATGGCTATTACCATTACTTTAGTTTCTACAGCCTTGTGCTTGGCAATATTGTATAAAGGGTCTGTATGGCAGTACATGACTACATAAGCCTATAATTATTACCATACACGTTATCTCCTCTCAAAATAACCACATATGGTTTGCATTTCAGATAACAACCTTAAGCCCAGTGCCTGTACTATGGCTTCTTGGGTTGTTTAGCCCATCAACCAATTTTTTACTAAATAATCTCCCTTTTTTTAAATAAATATTTTTTATAAATACTATAAATGCTCTTTCTATTTAGAAGTTTTTGGGCTGAGCAGCAGGGCATTCAGCTGGCATACAAAGATCCTGAACCTTTGTACTAAGCTAGGACTTTTTTCTGGGTCTGAAGGGGTGTCCTTGAATCTTATCAGCTCTAATTTGTACTCAATATTAGTTTGAGGAAAAGTAAAGGAGGCCGTGCATTGTACAAGTGCCAGCCACACAATTTTCTAGTGCTACGGCCATAGAAACTATAGCAATTTTTAATGCTGCTTCATCAGCTTTATGGATCAATTCCGTTTGAATAGACTCCTTTACTTTTTTCATGTTTTGAGTCTAGTCTTGCATATTGATTGAAGTCAAAATGCCAGTCAAAAGCAAAAGCATTGATAGTTGATAGGCCTATAACTATAATTAGGCCCCTATCATTCTATGACTTTTTCTTTTTAGTTGTTCTGTGTTTTTGTAGAGTGTGTTTGTTACAGTAGATAGAGGGGGCCAATACTGCATGTCAAGATTGGCTGGTTTGGAATAATTAAGTAGGAGATGACTGTGCTTTATATGCTTGGGGTGAGGGCAATGTCTGCATAGTTCTACATGCCCTTTTCTCATATGGATTTTCTTGAATTTGGTGCATTGTTCTTTGCAAGGCATGAACTTTATATGGTCAGGTGCCTATTTCATGTCCCAATAATACTATGGATGAATTTAAACATATGTACAGGCCTAAGATTGTCCTCTAAAAAGCTGAAGTGGTGTAGGCCACCAAATAGGTGCCTTTTAATATTAAAACCAGTGCTTTTTTTGTAAACAAATAGGTTCCGGTACTCAGTGATGGATTGCCTAACTTTTAAAGCAGTTTCTCATTTTATATTTTGATTCTTATTGCGTGCAATTTTTAAAAAATTCAATTTTAACAAATTAATAAGATAATAAATTAATAATAAACGTTAAAATACAAGAAAAGTAATAATTTTTTCCCCACATTAAAAAAGGTGCCGAGCGTACCGGTGCATACCGTCACAAAAAAAGCACTGATTAAAACTATAGACTATAGATATATATAGGCCTACAGTAATATAATAGGAAGTAGGCTAGCTTAAATTTTGACACATTATAATCTCTACAACCTTGAATGGTGGCTTATACTTAATTGCTTTATATATATACATCTTAACTTTTTTACATTTCTAAAACCTTTTTTGTGCCGGACAGCCTACTGAAATACCAGGCAGTCTGACATGAAACCGGCTCTAACTACTCATTTAAATTTAAAGCTTCCTAGGCTGAGGAAAATATACTGAATATAATAATATATAGAATAGAATACAGTTACAGTGTTTATAATATTATATAATTATAATATAGGGCTTAACCACTGCTCATGATTATTAAAAAGTATTATTATGATTAAGTCATTGTATTAGTCATATATCAAATAATATTTTATAAATATAATCATCTAGCCTACGTCTCTTTATTATTGAATTCATTGAGTATACAGAAAAAAGAAAAGCCTCCTCCTGACCTACTGCTAATGTAATGAATTGACTCTAATCAAATGTTAATTAGTCTAAGTCTACTGTCATAAATAATGACCGAACTCCGAACTACTAATCATATCTCACATGTAGCCTAAACAGTTTTATACATTTGTGCTTGCTAACGTTGGTTCGACAGATAAATAGGCTTACGCTGTATAATCAAGAAAGATGATAGGCCCTAATGTATTTACTGCAGAATTGACTGTTCCAACAATATAGTATTGTTGCATTTTGGAAAACAAAAATTCAATTGAATTCATATTTTTTTTTTATTTTTTTTACAATACTTTTTCTGGGTTAATTTACTAATAGTTAGGTATTGGCAAACATTGTAATAAAATTGTAGGCATAGGCATATTGATAGCTGGTTAAATATATGCATTCAAAAAAATTAAATGATTTAAATGAAACACTCTATGACTTTATGTGTCCTCCTTTTAGTACCCATGTGTCCTCCTTTTTGTCTCTCTGTGTCCTCCTTTTGGTACTCATGTATCTGGCAACCCTATAGCCTATACTATAAGTAGTATAATAGTATAAGTATAGTATAAGTAGCCGACTACTACTATTACTATACTATTACTATTAGTCATTAGTCCTAGTCTACTACTACTACTGACATTGCCCGCAAAATTTTGCTTTATTTAAATGTTAATTTGAATCTTTGCATAGTACTACATGTAATCTAATTTATAATATAGTTATAATATAAAAGTAAATAGCATTTGTAGGTCTAGACTATACATATGAATATGCCCAAAAGTCCGATACCTTCATTGCAGCAGAAATGAAATCATCGCTATAAAATGATTTAGTTTGGCATTCATTTGAATCACACTGAGTCACTCAAATAAATGAATCATTGTTTTGGTCTTATTGCAATTTGTTTATTTAATTTTTGTTTAGATTTATCAAAAAGAACATATGCTAGATCTATTTTAAATAAATTTTCAAATTTCATAGTCAACCTCTTATTGCCATACGAATTTACACAGATTTGAATTATCGGATCATTTAAATTCAATTCACTGAATCACTCGTTAAGTTTTTTATCACTGAGCTATATATATATGGAGTGCTCAAACAATTAAATTGTAGGAGAAAATGCGGACTTTTACATATAGATAAGTGCACTGTATGGCACTGAGCTATATATACATATCTAAATCTAAATAATAAATATTCATTAAAATTACTTACCGGTACTCAGTTTACATATATATGTGGTATTCAAAGCATTATCAAGAAAAATCATAAACTATTTCAACTTTTGACTTCGCCATTAAATTAATGAATCCGGTACCCATTAAAATTAACTCGTATTTACTCGTTTAAGAATAAAAGAGTAGGCTATTTGTATATACAGTATATCCATGTATATATAGCTCAGTGCCATACAGTGCACTTATCTATTTTTAAAACTCCTCATTTTCTCCTTTTTTTAATTCTCCATTTTAACTGCTCGAGCAGTCCTTATATTTATATATATAGCTCAGTGTTTTTATGCACAGTGAGCAGCACAGTTAGTTGTCACATTTTATAGTCATTATAGTGCAAACATCCAGTTTACTATATATATATATATAATACATTTACTATACTACAATTACAGTTTTCAAAGCCGCCAAATTTGCTGAATCAAAAACTAAATTAACTATGCTGGATACTGCATAGAAGTTTACCCTTGCAACGAGACATGTGTCAAGGACTGATGGCGTGATGGACATGCGGCAATTAGAGTTACTGCTAGTAAGATTTAAAGCTTTTTTTGTTTCAAAACAGTAGGTCAGTAGGCCTCATTTCAGTAGGGCCTCACTCCACACTGCCTGCAGTCTAACTCTGCCTACAGTTCAAGGACAGACATTAAAAGCACGTTTTTAAATAATACGTTTTTATTGATTTAATAATAATAAAGGCTAAAAGGATGTTTTGTTCTTAATCGTAGTTTTCACTGACTACTGCAAAGAGACGGGTCAGAGCAGGCCTTATTGTTATACTTACTAGTAGGTTAGTAGGCCTATTGTTTTACCGTACTTTTAATGATTTTAATGTGATCGTGAATTGGCACAGGCACAGGCATCAATAACTTAATAACTTGCTGAATAAAAGCACATTTAATTGGGTTTATTTTCAATGCATAGGCCTACTATTTAGCTAAAATTTTAGGCCTAGTAAATATTTAACCTATGCCTTATAATAAAAGCCGTCTATATAGCCTATAGGTCCTATAGGCCTACTTACTGTTATAGATATAGATCTACTAGAAATAGTAGCCTAAGTCGGTTATGTAGCCTATAGCTATAAATTTCTTTAATGAAATTTTTCTACAAAATATTTTTTTAGATTCTTGTGTTAGTCGTTAGTCTTAGTAAAATAAATCTTTTTAGTTGATTTTAGCCTATTGGCACATATAGCATATATAGGCCTATACTGGCTAGAGGATATTTTTGTTTAATTATTATTAGGCCTAATTGTACAATAATACTAATGTTATATAATCAATCCCAGAATATAAAGCAGACATTTGAAAATCTAAAACTAGGTCACATAGTGACATAGTACAAAAGCCTAGTAACAGAGTAGTGAGTAGGCCTATTGAGTCATAATTCATAGAAAAATGGAATGGCCAAAGTGCAAAATGTTTTCCCACAAATTGTTATAGTAAGACTACTAGGACCTTTGGCCTACTGCCTAGGCTGTTACGATTCTATAGTTTTTAGTAAGCTATAAATTTGATTTATATATCTATCTATAGACTATTTTACTATTAGGATCATTGGTCATTAGATTAAAGCACGACAGATCACTCAAAATAATATTAATATTTTAGTATATTGAATAGGATAAGTTGGCTTGCCAGATACCTTTGTAGAAAATACCAGACACCTTTAGAAAATATCAAAATCTTACCATTCGTCCCCTTCTGAGTATCCCACTCATCAGATAATGAGGTAGGCCTATATTGCTATGCATGCCTAGTATTAAAGTGTTTTTTTTTACAGGAAAGTATGCTGAAATACTATGTAAAGTAAATGGGCCTTCCATACCACTCAACATTTTTGTTATTTAAACTAAATTTATTTTTCTTACCCCATATCTCCTGTTATGTTTGTAAAACAAAAATGTAGTTCAACTAAACGGCACTCTGACACCGTGAACATATGATCTATCTTGATGTTTTAACTTTTTTTTTTAAATAGAGTTTATTTTGGAAGTTTCTTGGACCACAGGGTAGAAATATTATTAGTGAACCCATGTAAGGAATTTATCTGTGCTGACTGTGCACCCATACATAAACTGCACACAGACACAAAGCAGGTAACACTTTAAAAAAAAATCTTAACTAAACTTAAACATAGCATTTATATATAATATAAGTAATAACTACTCCATTGTACAGTTGATTATTTGAGCTTGAAAAATTTCAATTTCAGTACCGAGTCAGACAATGATGTTGCTGTTCACTGTTTAGTGATTACAGAATTTTTAGACAAGCAGTTCATAATGTCAGTCTTATAATTCAAGGTGAGTTAGAGTTTTTAAACTTTGTTAGAGATGTCCATAACTATGTCATCCTTTATTTCTATCAGGATTTAAAAACAAAATTATTTAAGAACTGTCTCTTTAAGTATAAAAAGTACAGGGTTAGTTCTTCATAGAACATAGGGCCTCCACAACAGCTCTAACGTACTTGATTATGGGCAGCCTTTTTTAGTTCATTCTTGAAAGGTTGCAGCTTTTCATTTCATCCTCGCAGGATCATCTCCAGGTGGTCTTAGGGCGACCAACCCATCTCTTTCCCTGGGACCCGGATCGTCCTTACAATGTATGAAATTGTCAAAGCAGCCCTAGTAGCTAATGAGATGAGAAGGTATGACATCTAGGTTCTGGGCATTTGCGAGAGCCGGTGGAATGGGTGTGACATAAGAACACTCACCAAGTGGGAGAAAGTTCTTGCTTAGGACATGTAGATGAAAACCATGGGCACTCAGGAGGTGTCACCTTTATGATGTCCCCACTAGCAGCCAAAGCACTTATAGAATTATAGAAGGGCAACCAGTCTCATCCAAAAAATCATGTCAGCCAGAGTCAATTCCAAGGGGAGAAAAGTCACCTTTATCCAATGTTACTCATCTAACAATGATGCAGGTGAAGAGAAAAAACAGAATTTCTATGATTCCCTACAGGCAACAGTAAATGAACTTCCCAAAAGAGACATTAAGCTTGTGTTAGGAGGCTTCAATGTAAAAATAGGAAAAGATAACATGGGTAAAGAAATTATCATGGGAACCCACGCCCTGGGAACAATGAATGAAAATGGGGAACTCTTTACAGACTTTTGTGCCTGATCATTGTAAAAATTGTAACAAATTTTGGTACTTATAGCAAATGCAGACTGTTCCAGCACCCTTGCAAGTCTAATATTTAATCAAGCTTTGCATTTAATGTGAAAAGAAAAGACATTTTGTAGGCAGGTTGCTTGCTCATTGTTTTTGTTTTACATACCATTACTTCTATTCAGACTATATTAAATATTTAAAAATTTAAAGGGTAGCAGTTGCTGTTTTCTTTTATCCTCTGTTCAATACACCTGGGCATGAGATAACAAGGGAACTTGTAACCAGGGGAGGGTTGATATCACATTTTTGTCATCTCCTGCTTTGATTTTATAAAAAATTTAAAATTAGATTATTATTATGATCAGTAAACAATTACAAAATATTTTAGGTAGAACAGCAGCCATCTGCGACTTTTAAAGTTTAAGAGCAGGGTTGTCATAACAAAAAAGTTATTAACCCATTATTTATCATGGACTTTTCATCAAAATATGGGGCACTGTGGCCGAGCAGCAAGTTATAAGCTTCTGGTCTGGGTTCGAATCCTGTTTAAGGCTAGAATTTGTTCCCGGGACTGAAGGTAAAGTAAAGGTGGCTTGGCATTGTGCTGGCCACACAATCCCCTAGTATGCCATAGCCCAGAAACTGGAGACCACTGCTTCACCGGACCTATGAATCAATTTGGTCCTACAAGAACGCTACTTTGCTTACTTTACTTTTCTCATTGACATCATCAGCTCCCTACGTGGAATTATCAAATACATCATTATTTTAAATCTCTATTTATTTCACTATTTAATAAGTATTAAGTAGTATTAACTATACGAAAAAGTTATAATAGGATAAGGAAAATTACTAGCCGTTTTTTTTTGCCGAATTACAAGGTTGCAACTTTTTCGGGAACCAGCCTTTTTTTTTCTTACAATGGAGATGTATGCGCCTGGCACTTCTAAAGGCAAAAGTAATCAAAAGTACTTTTTGATCTTCAACAAATTTTAGAATTTCTCTATGGTGATTCTGATATCTTTGTGTTCAGAGGTATTTGTCAGAATATATTTACTCTGATATAGAACAACAACCTGTCAAGAAAAAGGCCAAAACTAAAAGTAAAAGGGAATCAAAGGGTAATTGTTTTCATAAATTATTCATTTGTATGATAATTATACCATTTTTTAGTTTTATTTGTGTAGGCCTATAAGTAAAACCAATATATTTTTTTTCCCTAAGGTATAGCAAAAAAACAGGAAAGCAATTTCAAGATCTAAATAAAAATGAGCAACATCATCGTTCCATTTTCTTCAACTGTCTTAAGTGTCAACCAACCAGATATTTGAATTGTGTTATAAACATATCACAGTATCACACAAAGCCCAAAACAAACTTAACTGCATGTTCAATGTAAATGTCTAATTTGCTTTTTTGTTAACTTTAACATATTAATAAAATTAAAAATATGTGTAAAAAAATATATGAATCATGTCTTCCTTTTTTTTTCAAAATTATGTGTTCATAAACATTTTGACCCCTTTAATGTTTGTATCATACCAGGTAGGCCTATATGGCTAAAATTATCTTGAAAAAAAAAAAGCTTAGAAGAAGAGGACCCCCCCCCCGAAAATGGTACACAATATGTGTTATAGATGCTGTAGATTTAATACCGTACATTTTTACAATTATTATGTAAAGTCAGAAAATCTTTTTTATGAAAAATCAATGGTACCAGTTAAGTTAATGGGTTAATTCATGTTGGAATTATTTTTTTTTACCCTTAAGCCTTAAGTGGCTTTAAGTGAATACCCGGTACAAAAAATTAGAATGCCCGGTACATAATTCTAGGCCTTATATGTAGGTCCTATAATAATTCTATACCTACTGACTGCTCAACATTTAATTTAAATCCTAATGTTTTGAAACTGAAAGCGGTAAAAATTTTCACCAGATAGACCCACAGATACGCTCCAGTTCCGCACAAAATCGCCCTGCTTGTAACAAGTAGATTAGATCTAATAATAAAAAAAAGGTTAAAAAATAAACAGTAGGCCTACCGGTAAAAAAAGATATTTAAAAAAAAAACACTTACCATCCCTAGGCTAAGGACAACCAATTCATTCCTGTATTTTCTCATGGATATCTTAAAATTAAAATGTAATATTATTATGAGTGAAGACCTCGGCCTTGACCCACCAATTGATAAAAAAAACGTGAACACATGTTAGATCTAATCGTTCACCGTGTCACCACCTCGGCGGAAGTTTTTTTTTAACGTAAATGTAAAAATACTTCGTCAGCGCCGAATTAATAATATTGTAGCCTGGTCATTTGGATATTATTATGGGTAAGTCTAATCCAGTGTTCCGCAAAAGTAGATTCCATATCCAACCTGCTGGACCGACTTACATGAGGCCTAAGGCCTAAAGGAATTTATATTGTTAACGACCGTAAAAAAAAGTCGTATATTTTAGGTAACTAAATAATAATATTTTGTGTGTGTGTGTAATAAAAGGTCCTTTTTTTCGAACCTGTTTAAATTACAGCCTATTTAGAACTGTGCACATGTGGATTGATTGTAGCTAGTGCATAAATCATTAATCCGGTAATGCGTGGATTTGTAGAAATTCTTCCATTTTTTAGCCTCAAACGAATGTATGAAATTCTTTAAATCCTTGATTTGCCGAGAGTTGTTCCGCATCGATGGCGTGCACATGTTTTGGCTATTTTAAATTTAATTGAAATTGTATATCTTCTTATAATAAGATGGACCGCTTGCTCTATTTTTAGAGCTTATATCATCGTTTTTTTCTGTGCGCAAACAATAAGGCTGTCATAAATTACTTCTACTAGTTATACGCGCCTCGTTGTTTCTTAAATGTTTCAGCCTTGTACAACTTTCGATTTTAATTTTACATTGAGAAAATCGAAGCGATTCAATAAAACGGAAGTGCAAAGGAAACAACAAATCGGAAATTCCGAAAATCAGTGTTTCGAGTCATCATATACCAGAAATACTAAAGCAAGCGGTCCATGTATATTATAGTCTATGGATTTAAGAAGACGACCAAATTTCAATACTCGCTGAGATCAAACAGAGATACCAAAATCGCTGACAGAATAATTGCTAATAGAGACGCACTTCATCAGGTCCTTGGAAATCTTTGTTTAAAAAAATGTTTTATTGGGTATCGGTTGAATTTGAATGAAAACTTTTGCATTGTCTTGTCTGGCCTTCAATAGCTAGAGTAGGCCTATAGGCCTACATCTCATTTCACGCATTTGCTAATTAGCCAAACACTGTTATTAACTTAATGTAAAATATATTGAATAGTCTACTTGATATTAGTAATCTATATATATAAAAAGACAGTGTTAAGCCCCGCGAGGATCCCCATTGGTCAATTTGAAAACACGTGTGTCACTGACCTATCTAGGCCTAGCCCAATATACCGTCTTATAATTTTTCACATCGGACATGTGTCTTCGATAGCTCAGTGGTAAACGTAGTGGACTGCTATACGGGCGACCAGGGTTCGATTCTCCAGTTAGACTATACTTTTTTTTTTCGACAATTAATTTTTCAAACTTTTAAAAACAAAAGACATTTTAAATCTATAGGCAATATAGATTTTGTTAAATAAAAATATTTGACTATTTTTTTTTACCCTATTACAATATTTATTTACTTTCCTAAAAGTATTCAGTAAGTGTAGTTTATAAATTTGTTATCTGCACCCCAGACAGTCCTTTTTTTTTTCACCCGGGCAACGCCGGGCAATGTAGCTTGTTTGTAATAAAATATACTAGGTTTACTAATTACTGTATATATTAGGCTATGCTATAGATCTAGGCAGTGCCCTCACGGGGGGGGGGGGGGGGAGAGGGGGTCAGAGTGGGTATTTGTTCTAAATATAACACTAAACAAAGCTGTTACAGTATGAAAGCGGGCGTCGCTGAAACTTTTGCCCTGGGGTGCCACACAGGCTTGTGAAGGCTCTGGATATAAGCATGCATAGTTTAAAAGTAGTCTTACTTGCAGGCATATGCCTACTATTTATGAGTGTGTGTGACATGTCTTTTTTCGTTTAAATAGGGCCTAATTAAGGTACTCTACGATATTAGTTCCCGTTGTTTTTAATCATTTGAAATAATAGGGCCTACATGCTTGGTTAAATTTTCTTAATCATGTAGAGTATAGAGCTAGTAATTTTATAGGCCAATGATTGACCATGGTCAAGGTCAAGTTTATTTATTCAAGTCTTGAAAAAGTGTGGAATCGTTTTTTGTCTTCTTTCTAAAACTAAAAGGATCAGTCAGATAATTAAAGTGACTTAAATTGAGTTTGGCATGTTTCCCGCTAGTTTACATTCATAGTTTATAGATCTAGGTCTATATTATAGTGTAGGCTACCTGGTAGGCCTACCAATAGACGCAGCCTAAATAAGCCAAAACGGTCCAATCATGTTTGAGGAAACTTGTCATACGCTGTGATGCTGTGTGTGAGATTTGCGCACGATTTGTCGCCATGTAGTTGTAGACCTACATTTCGTTTTCGCACCGTGGTGCAAAGGGGAATGAAAAGTAGGCTATCGGTAATGTCTTTTGCACCAATTTTGACAGTGCTTCACAACGACACGTGCTTTTCTTTGACGTCATATCTTGCATCTACTTTAATGTCGACTTTGTGATAGGCCTACTCCATGATTCCATGTAGGCTAAGCCGCTACCGCTAAGCCTTCTTATTCAACTTATTGGCGATGCTATTGTATAATTGGTGCATTTAATAAAAGGCTTAACGTTTTTGAAATATTAGCTGTGACTCGTGTGACTTTTTAAATAAATAGCCTAAACGGCAGTGAAATTACCGGTAGGCCTATTGAATTTGAATTTTTCGATAATTCTTTCTGCAGACTTCGGGCTTAGGCCTACGTTAGGCCTACTGAGTGTTGACATATTTTTACTTTAGCATATAGTATATAGTATAGGCCTACCTATAGGCTACTTTACATTTACAGATGTAGGCTAAGTATATTTTAGTATTTTTTAATAATATATACAATTGGGTTTATATTTACGTTTTTTTCTATTGTAGGGGTCTATTTTATAGATTTTAAAATTCTATTGGATCTGTTTTTGGACTTTAGGCTTTAGACAGGATAGGGTAGCCTACCGTAGAACCTAATTAGGGCCTACGGTACTTTTCTTTCAATAAAAGATTAATGGCCAACTTAAGTCACAGAAAAATGTATTCTACTGATCGATCTACTGGCCAGTTTATGCTGTAGGCTTAGATCTATTTATTAGTAAGACAAATTATTTGTAATTATTGCTGCTTGATGTAGCTCTGTTGTGTTGCACTTAGTTTATTCCACTGATAAATTATTCTTTTAGGTTTTTTCATATAGGCCTACAAAATGCATACAAATGATAAATTGTATTTTGTATGGACTATCTGTAAAATTAGTACCGGTATTCATACCTATTCCTAGTATTTTAACCCTTCCTGTACCGACCTACTTCTATCTATGCTGCCTTCAGTTCGCTATATACGCGCCCGGGACTGTAAGGGTTAAAATAGAAAACATCCTGATCTCAACAATATGAAATTACCTATCATATGTAAAATGGGGTAACTTTGAGCCTTGAGGGCAATTTAGTCATCAGGTTAACATTTGTACCACCAAGAGAAACAAAAAAATATTGTAATCAAATTGTTCCTATTAATTGAGGAACCATTTTATTACAATTAGTGATATATGCCTACAATTTGATTGTAATTACCGGTACTTCTCATATGATTATTTCACACATTTTTTAGCTGTCAGATCAGGTAAGTATATATATTATATATATTTTTACATTCATTGTTATAAAATTTACTGGTAATGATTTATTACAATCACTGTTACTGTCTTGCTTCACAAATAATATTCTATTTACTGCTACTTATAATAATATAATAAAACCAAGGTTATAGTTAATTTATTTAGATCTGTCAGTATAGCAACATGTTCTTACTCTTTGAAATTTCTATTTACAGTTTAACAATGCTTCACAACAACTATAAGCTACTAACAATATACTTGATCTATGCAATGAAAGAAGATCCCTGAAGAAAGAGAGATGCTAACATCGCCACCTTGTACAAGAACAAAGGTGACAGGAGCGATTGCA
Organism: Anisus vortex; assembly: GCA_949126835.1. Lineage (NCBI taxonomy): Eukaryota > Metazoa > Mollusca > Gastropoda > Planorbidae > Anisus > Anisus vortex. The sequence goes on along the minus strand of OX421494.1, from coordinate 46,571,755 downwards.
ACATCTATCGGGGCATATTCTCCTCAGTATCGTTGGCAAGTGTTTGCCAGCGTCGTCCTTACCCGCCTGCAGGCCCTCGCTTCACGCATCTATCGAGAGTCACAGTGTGGTTTCAGGGCTATTTGATCAACATTGGACATGATCTTCTCACTATGTCAGCTCCAAGAAAGTGTCAGGAACAGCAGATGCCACTCTATAAATATAGCCTTCATCGACCTCACAAAAGCATTTGATCTGGTCAGTTGAGGCGGAGTATTCAGCTTGCTGCAGGAGATTGGATGCCCCCACACTTGTTTGCGGTGGTCAGGTCCTTCCACAACAACATGCACAACACTGTTTGCTATAATGGCGCAACCTCCAAGAAATTCCCAGTCAGCAGCGGAGTAAAGCATGGCTGCGTCCTTGCGCCTACACTCTTGGGCATCTTTTTCTCTATGCTCCTCCAACACGCATTCAAGGACTGCAGTGAGGGTGTCTACATCCACACCAGGTCTGATGGCAAGCTTTACAACGGACTCCAGCAGCTTGTCACTTGTTGCTCCCATGCATGCAAGGAGTTTGGCCTGACCGTAAGCCTGAAAAAGACTAACGTTATGGCTCAGGGCACAGAGACCCCCTCCAAACATTGTCATCAACGGACACACCTTGGAGGTTGTCCAGAACTTCGCTAACCTTGGGTCCACTATCTCGAGTTCGCAGTCCATCGACTCGGAGATCAACAGCAGGATCGCTAAGGCAGCCAGTCTTGGCCCAACTGAAACAGCGAGTGTGGGACAACTCCAGCCTCACCCAGAAGACCAGACTGCGCGTCTACCATGCCTGTGTACTCAGCACTCTCCTGTATCGTATGGCAGTGAGACATGGACCACCTACACGAGGCACAAAAGGAAGCTCAACAGCTTCCACATGAAGTGCCTATGGCGCATACTGCTGATCCAGTTGCTGATACAGAGGTGCTGAAGCGAGCCAACATGAGCAGCCTCAGGTGGTTCGGCCATGTAAAGAGAATAAATGCAGGCCGCATTCCCAAAGACTTACTCTAAGTAGAGCTGGTTGAAGGTCATAGGAAGACAGGGCGCCTGAAACTGCGCTTTATAGACCTATGCTAAAGGGACCCAGACACATGGGAATGTCAAGCTGTTGACCGTCCAACCTAAAGGCTCGCAGTTAGGCGTGGCAATTGTGGACACAAAAACTGGGCATAATGAGACTGCCATCCAGAAAATAGCGTGTCGGAAACACCATCTACAACAGGCATCCGCCTTTAAATGCCTCAAGTGCAGGGATTGCCACTCCCGGGTTGGCCTACAAAGCCATTCTCGGCGGTTCAGTTGGATACCTCACCCTAAGAAGATCCCTAAAGAAAGATGAAATCCAACCAGGTAGTGTAGCAGCATATAAGTACAAGCTAATAAATGCAAGGATTAGGAAAGAGATAAAACAGTCTAATGAAGAATGAATTGATAATCAGTGCCGCACAGTGGAGGATAGTATAGCAGCTGGCAATAGTAAGAAGGAATACAAGACATTTAGGAACCTCCCAAAAACACAGCAGATGCCAGCTGTCGAGGACAACAATGGTCAGCTCATTACTGGAAACACAGCAGTACTTAGACGTTGGACAGAACACTGCAGTGAGCTGTATAATCACAAGATCGATCCTTATTCCAGCATATTACAGGACAAACAGGAAAGATAGTTGGGCGAATTACTAGTGCTGCCAAAGCGAGGCCTAATAAGCAGTACAAAGTTTAAAAGGGGACAACATTCCTTCTGAACTTTTGAAATATGGGGGTGTACTGGTAACAGAAACCCTTACAATCTTACAGAAGATATGGGAAAATAAAAAATGGCCCAAGGTGTTGACCCAGTCATTCATTATACCACTGCCCAAGACAGGCAATATAAAACAATGCCAGAATTACAGGACAAGGTAATGCAAAATGTTATCAGATTTTCTGCTCATAGAAAAACACCTACAACTCCAACGCAGACTCCATCATAACTTCATAGACTTCAAGAAAGCTTTTGATTGTGTATGGCACAAAGGACTATGGCAAGTGATGAGAAGCTACAACATTGAAGAAGGACTAGGACAGGTGATTGAAGCACTCTACAATGAGGCGAGCAGTGCAGTTCAACTCAATGGGTATACAGGGGACTTCTTCAAGATGTCAAATGGCATCCATCAAGGTTGCATTGTATGGCATAAAGACTATGGCAAGTGATGAGAAGCTACAACATTGAAGAAGGACTAGTACAGGGGATTGTATATAGGAAACATTTTCAAGATGTCAGTTGGCGTCCATCAAGGTTACATTCTATTTCTATCGCAAGTCTTGTTCAATAACTTCCTAGAAAAAATCACTCAAGAAACACTTTATGACTACCACACATCCATTGCCATTGGTGAAAGACCCTTTTGCAATCTAAGAATTGATGATGATATCGACCTAATGGCCGGGAGCAACAAAAAACTACAAGAGCTCACAGACAGGCTTGGAGATAGAGCAAGGGCTTATGAAATGGAAAACAGCTAATAAAAAAAAAGCAAAATAATGATCAACACCACAGATGCAAGAAGTGCAAACATCATAATGTACCAACACTAAGTAGAAGAGGTAAAAAATTTCAAATATATCTAGGAGCCATCCTATCCGAAGACGGAAGCTGTTAGGCAGAAATTCGATCAGGTTGGGTCAGCAATTGCGGCAATGGCTAAACAGAAGATTGTTCATATTGCGTTCTGCATTATTCTATGGTTTGAGTCTAGTCTTGCATTTTAATTAGGGTTTTAAATGATAATTTATTGATTTTCTTTGTTTGTTCAGGCAACCCATCATATGTCCGGATGCTACTCGAAAAGAAAATGAACTTGTATGCCTTTGTTCTTGTTCTCATATATAGAATAAGAAAAGTGTTTGTATTCCCATGCCATTCAGAATATTGTATTAGTATTAGAACAATTAGTTTATTGTTGTGTGTTGTATTATTACTACTTTGCTGTTTTCCCATATTTCATTTAGTGTTTCTAGATTTGGGAATTTAACTTTGGTGTTACACTTATCAGTTGTGAATATTTACTAGGAATGATTGTTGCTGCTCATTTCTAAATTTGTTCATTTTTTTAAATTTTGTATAGTTGATAAGTTCCATACAGAAGATGTATGTTCTAGTACCGGTATATCCGGTAGCATTAACTAATGTAAGGTAGTATTTTGGTTAAATGTTTTTGTTACATCGTAGAAATGTCTATTTATGAAGCCTAAGGCCTAAGGTTTTGTTATATTTTTTAATAATTCGTCAACATGTGGATTTCATAATTATTTGTAAATGATAATTCTTCTTCATCTTCATCATGTTATTGTGGAGACCCTGTTAGGAACAAGGAATAAGTCCACAATTTAACCAGGCTACATATAAAATTGTTAAACATCACAAACAAGAATTACAAGCAGATGACATAGTTTTTTAGGTATTTAGTCCAGCCATTCAGTGAAGATTTGAAAGCCGGCACAGAAGGGGGAAATAATGGAGGCTTGGTCCAGTGTGTTCCACAGTCTAGTGGTTGACGGAAAAAAATGAATATTTGTAGACGTTGTGCGTGTGGGACTTGCAGTTTGAGCTGATGACCTCGGGTAGAGCAGGACACCTGTTGGAGGCGACCTGGCTGTGTGGACATTTCCACGTGGCCGTTCATGATCGTATACCTAGTACCTAGTTGTGATTTTGTTATTGCTCTGTGGTAGGGGGTTCAAGTTGACGGTTGTTTTAAGGCCGTAGTCCTGTAGGATACGACGTGCCGCTCGACGTTGGGTCATCTCCAACAAGGATATCAGATTTTCTAAGTACTTTGCATTTTTAGTATGGGTTACATTTTTTTATGAATAAATTGTTTTTAGATCTATTTGTTTATTTTTCCATGAATAAAATAACTTGTAAATATATATACTTGTTTCATTTTATTTGATAGGCTATACTTAAAACTTGGCTTATTTTAGTCGGGTGAAAAGACATACTCAAATTAGTTTCTCATTTGAGTAATATTTATATCCTGAGCTTATCTGTGATTTGAATTTGGACTTGCATTTTGATTAAGGTTTTTAATGATGTTGGCTTGTTGATTGTCCTGATTTGTTGTTCTTGGAAAAGGGAAATAGAATTTATAGGAATTTGTTTTTACATATGGAACAAGAAAAGTGTTTTTATCTCTACAACAGTTTTTATGACTTAAAATTTGATAATTGTTTTGAATTTCTAATGATCCTTTACAATACTTTTAGCTCTATTCTGAATTACTTAGTTTTTTTTTTAATTAAGGTGAATTCTAATAAAAGTCTAACTATTATTATTTTGCATTTAAATTCATGTTCTTGCTACATTCATAAAAAAATTTACATTAAATAAGTTTCATAAAGTCAAATAATGTATGTAAATTTTGTAAATTATTTACGGTAACAAGTTTTTTGCATTTTGTTGAAGTTAATTTTTTCCATGAATAAAATATAAAAAAATGTATAGCAATAAATTACTAACAGTATCTATTTTATTTTTATTATCAGGTTTGACCTTTGTAAATAGTAAATGGCTTCTAAGGAAAAATTCAGCATCCCTAAACTCAGAACTGCTAATTGTAAAGGTAAAAACTGTTTTTTTCAAGTAGAAACACCATTCCTGACTTTGTTCTTTGGTTATCTTTTTATCCAAGTATATACATTTATGATAATTATTCTAATGAAAATTCTTTGTTGTTTTTTCATGCTTTTTATTGTTTTCTTTCTTCCAAGATCACCTTCAAAAAGTTGGCATCACAGGCAGGGATTGTGTTATCTTACTTGAGGATGTTAAAAAGAATTGTTTGGATATCAATTATTATGACACTATCCAGGTTGTGGAAGTGAACATGGTTCATAATGCTGAACTGGCTAAAAAATATTTGTAAGTTTTTCATAATGCAGAACCGGTAGTGTAGCCAGGATTGCAAGGTGGGGGAGGGGGGTGCAAATGGTGCAAAGTGGATAGAAGCAATAGTAGGCAAATTTTGTATAGGTGCACAATTTAATCCATTATTATTATTTAAAAAGCTTAAACTAACTATCAATAACTGAGTCACTTAGGCAATTAGTCCAATATAGTTAGGCAGATAATATTATACTGTGAATGGGGGAAATAGTAGGCTAGGTGTTGACTTTAATCCTAAACTAGTTAAAGAAAAATACTTTAACTATTGATGATTGAATCTTAAATTACCATATATACTTACTTGCGTATAGGTTGCACTATTTTTTTTTACAAAAAATTTAGACAAAATGTAGGGGGTGCGACCTATACACTTGTATACCCAGTACTTGCCACTGTTTTTTGAAAAGTTCAAAAAATATCACAACTCTGTCATAAAGTTTTCATATCACCCATATCGTGATTATTGGGATGTAGAATTACCAGGCTATTGTTTTGGCCTTCATTTTACAGAAAAGATAATGTGAAATGTCAATAGTGTCTTTCATGTTTTTCTAGCTGTATGTAAGAGTTGAAAAAATAATAGCTTATTACTTTTAGCCGGTTGCAAAGAGCACGAAATAAAAAGCAACGACCCACCACTTATTAATTTTTTGCGCGCAGTCGCGTTTGAAATCATTACAAACAATGGTAATTAGGATACTTCATAGTGCGTCTAGTCATGAAGGAGCCACCACGTATAAAGAACACACTTCAAAAGACTTCATTTTGTGTTGACCCACTCTAAGATTAGGTACTTGAGTAGGGACAGGGACTTAGATGAAGAAACTGATGCCTAACAAAAAGTACCCATATGGCTAAGGGGCTGCTGATTAATTATGTCAACAAAAAAGGGGGAGGGGGGGTCTGAAAAAGTTTGACAATTGTTGACATGGGTGAGGGGGGGTCAAGAAAAGTTGACGTCAACAATGTTACTTTTTAATAAATAAAAATGGTCATTTGTTGTGCGTTTGTATGACACTCATCGCCCATCAACAGCCTATCATTTATTAAAAGATTAAGCTCTAACTGAATCCTAAACTTTGTGTCCTAAATGCCTACCACCTCTATTCCGATATATGAAAAAAAAAAGGGTACGATTTGGGAGGAGGTGCAAAGTGGGTGGGCACATAGTGCAAGTGGGGGAGGAAGGGTTGTGCAAATTATGTGAGTGTGTGTATGTGGGGGAAAATATTGCACAGATGGAATGCAATAGAAAGGTTATTCTTAAATATAAACTCATATATTTTGGCTAACTAAACTTACTTTATAATAGTTGAAATGTTAGATCGATTAAATAGATCTATTTCATAATTTCAAAGTTTTAATTTTCTGGAAAATATTGTATGAGGTATACAAATATAAAATGTGTAATAATCCGTGGCGTAGTCAGGATTGCAAGGTGAGGGAGGCAAATAATGCAAGGTAGGGAAGACACATTCACATGTATATATTATTACATATTATTATGTATAAAGTGCTAGGGGGGAGGCAATAATGTAAGTGGGAATAGTGAAAGTACGGTGGCAAAAGAAGGCTAATTCACAACTGATGCACGATACCTCCAAAACTATTGAACAACTAGCATTGTATCATTATTAGATCTAATAGTGAAATGTAAAATTAGATTCATTAAATATTTATATGAAAAGAAAAAGAAATATTGTTAAAATCCTTTTGCAATAGGCGTGGCCGCGTGGCTTAGGTTTCTAGGTCACGTAACTATGTAAATAGAAGCCATCATGGAGACATGGTGGGATAAAATTGTTCTTTACCATGCCTATTTTACATCCAAAATATAAGGACTTAGCTTCCATAAATCTTGATATTTAACTGTGAAACTAGTCCTTAGTAATCCATCCATGAAGTAAACAAGATTTAAGGTTTTAATAGTTTTTCAATAGCTATTGTAAAATATTTCACAGCCTGCCTTATGCTTCACTTTTAGATAGTAAGTTAAGCTAACTTTCGACAATCAACAATTAAATATTTTGCAATTACGGAACCTATTCCATGATTTTTTAATGGTTTAAATTTTAGCTTTGATTGTTAATTTTTTTAGCACGACAGTGTTTTATATATTTTTACGTCATTTTGTTGAAATGATATATTAAAATAAAACCTTCTTACGCCTATAGTAATACGGCTGCCATTGTTCACACATGCTTTTTGCCTTTGTGATTGCAAATGCTCTATTGGCGGCACCTTGTTACCTCACATGGCTATGAGAGCTATATAGTCAATTTGAATTCCATTCTTTTAATTATTCTATTTAAAACATTATATCCAGCTTATAAAATTTAGTTAGTTATTTGGTAAACAATTGTTGACATAATTTTATATTTTAAAGTCTCTTAAAGTTTGATAATTGTTGACATGGGAGAGGTAAAAATTGCCTTACTTAAATTTGTTGACATAATTAATGGGAGTCCCCTAATAGCCTTGTTGTTCGGTGGATAAAAATAAATGAAACGCTGCCTTTTTTTGCATGATTGAAACTATTTTTTAAAGAAAGTTTCCAAATTAACCTGAATATTTAGTAACCTTTATGTTTAAAAGTAAAAGGTATGAATTTAAATAATATTAAAAAAGGCAGTGTAAGAAACAAAAGCCTATACTATGGGTGCTACCTACCCACCAGTGCGACCTATATGTGAGTGTATATGATAGATTGAGTAAATATTTCTAAATTTCAAAATATTTTTTAACAATAATTTAAACCTGTAAAATTAGTAAATATTTATATATAAAAAAATTTAAAAAGTATAAAACAAATAACAGCACTGACACAGTATATTGCAAGTCAAAACAATGACATAGCATGTTCATAAACATTTAATTTTAAATAAATAGAAAAATATTTAAAAACAATTATAATGTGAATGCAAATACAGTTTTAAAGTTCTTTTAGCTCTAAATAATAAAATAGAAAAATATTTAAAAACAATTATAATGTGAATGCAAATACAGTTTTAAAGTTCTTTTAGCTCTAAATAACTGTCTTCAAAATTATCAACATATTATCCCACCCATCTTCCAAAAAGAGCAAAATTCTAAGTTTCAGCTTACTGAATAGGTTCTTACAGTTTTGAAAAGTTTTGGAAAATTTACTTGATTTTTAAAGTTTGCGAAAACTGACCAAGGTTTTGGAAAGAGTGAATTTTGCAAAAGTAGACAAAAAAGCACAAAAAATACTCATTTAAAAAATATTTACTATGTATTTCAGTTAAGAAGTCCTTAACTCCTCTCAAGTTTTTATAATAAATTTTTCTTGGAATACATTTTTAAAAATGTAGGCTACCTATCAATACTATCATTATCATATAAACTACGGCACCAGACATTGAGATAACATTTTCATGCTGATACAAATCAGTTTGTGAAATTTTGGAAAACTATGGGAATTTAAAAAAAATGATTTTAGAGTTAAAAAAAAACTCCTGAAGGTTTATAACCAATTTTTTTTATGATTTTTATTTGAAGGTTTAAATTTCTAAATGTAAGATAAACAAGTTTGAGACTTTATGTCTGTAAAAAGCTTAGTCTGCAGAGAAAGATAGGCCTATGGATTCCTTTATATGTATTGCCTTCTAAAATGGATTGTCCATTACAATTTTATGGCTTACACTACTTACTTAATTTGAGCAATCTGAGAAATTTATAACCTGGAATTTTATTATTATCTCATTTGTGACCCTCACTCCTTTGCATTTTTTTCAGCTAAGAAATATTCTGCAGATTTTTTTTATATTTTAAAGTTTTCCTTGTTAGGAAACGTAAATTTATACATTGTACCATAATTAAATGAATACCAACTGTTCATAACAATTGGTGTAGTAATGATAGAAAGTATTTCATAAGCCAGAGCCGTGGTTTTTCCAATTACGTCACCAGACAAAATGGACAATCTTAACTTTGTTGTCGGTGGTAGGCCCACTCGAATATTCCATCGCATGCTAGTATTTTATTATATATTGTATATTATCTGTTTACATCAGCCTTAATGTAATGTATTCTCTTGTATTCGGTTATGGTATCGTATCGACCCATATCATGGAACCATAAGAATGAGTCCAAGATTACATCAGTTCTTTGGCATTTTTCGACTAGTAAAGACATATTATTTTTATGCTCTGAGATACAATTCTTACGGATTTATACTACAAAGAATTCAATATTGTTTTACCAGTAGTTTCAATACTATTCATAGCCTATTGAATATCTCTCTTATATATTCTATGGATAATGTGCTATTCTTAACCACTTGTGTAAATATCATTCTTCTTTTTAGATTTTAAGTGATGATTCTGTGATTAAACCAATAATTCGTTTGTTTACAAAACTCGATTTATATCAGTTCTTCACGTTCCAGTATTGTGTGTATTTTATTTATGCTACAATAGTAATTGCCAAACTACACAATAACAACACGATACTTGCTGTGTATTTGAGCCTACATAAATATGCACCTGAATAAATCAAATAAACTGTAATCAATGTTATAAAGATTGCCAGGGGATAATTTGAACTTGGATCAACCTAGACTACACTAAACTAATATCAAAATGAACTAATAATGATACTACCTATTGAAGCAATAATTATAATAACTACAAGACAACGTAATAAATAAATATTACATCAACTGAGTGGGGGCTCTAGCCAAATAAATAATACAGTCTACAATTCGATACGCATTATTCTACAGTCATCTACTTCTTAATAATTATCTACAAAAAGATAACAAAAGCTGGCTTGTCATTTAACATTTTTATTGAATTAATACTTGAAAAGTATATCAAAGCGACTTGACCAATGCAATACTAAAATTATCAATTGCGGCATATATGACAGTGCATAGATTACCACTGATATATTGCCTTTGTAATAAGAATTGATAACTCAACTTGAAAATTTCTTATGAAGGACAGGCGTGTTGTAATATCCTGCTGCTTACTTACAGCATGCTTCGCTATATTTATATCTTTTTAAAAGTATGTAGTATTTTTCAGTAAAATTAATATTTTCTAACCTGAAAAAAGTGAAAAAAATACAAATAGCTTTCAATATAACGCATTAAAAGAATATTACAAAAAAAAATATCATAAAGCACTAAAGCACAACTGCTACATTGTTGTCTTACTTACTTTTAAAAATTGAAAATTATTATACTTTAAAAGGTTTTAAAAAGTCAGGAAGTATTTAGCCTATAAATAATAGTGTTGGAATGGTTTATCATGCTTATTAATAAATATTGTTGACATGTCGCAGATTTTTCCTTTCATTACAGGGTATCTCAGAACTGCTGTATACTTGCTGTATTTGCAGTATTATCGTACTTGTTTCTCTGGAACTAATTTAATTTTTTTCTGTAACGTTTATTTTTCTTAGAGACAAAAAACAGGAGCTAAAAGTGCGCAGCAATGTTGCTTTGAAAGAAGAGCTTGGTTTTTTTTGCCACACAGCATCCAAGAGAGGGGAAATTGCAAAGCATGGCTTGGCTGCAGGCAATTGCAGCACAAATGTATTGGGTAAGATATCTGCTTTTATTTATTTGCTATTATTGATCTTGTTAGTGACTACTGGTTCAGGGTTTTTATGGGTTGGGCAAGATTTGGAAAACTAACCAAAGTTTCAGAAATGAAATTTGCTATAATAGATAAAGCACAACCAAAAATGTATGTATTTTTGGATCATAAATAACTAGGAAGTGTTAAGAAGATTTTAACATATTTATATTCAATTGTTACATCCACAATCCCCTTGTGGCCAGAGCTGTGTAGATCTTGCTGATAATTCTCGTTAGTCCTAGGGGAGACTTTAATTATTATTATTTATGTTTCAGTATTACACGAACTCTTCTTATAGTCCTGGGCACAAACTCAGTATTTGTGTTCCAACAGTTCCTTTCCTGGACATTAGAGTAGTAGATAAATCTTATAGTAATGTATACAACACAATAGAATAGTAACTTGACAAGGAAGCTTCAGTGTAACTGTTGTTGATAGTTTAATTCAGGTGATATGTCCAATATATACAATATATTTATTATGTACAGTTAGAATAAAATAGTGCAAACACAAGCGTCCTCAAAGGAACATATTTTGAAAACTCTCTGTCTTCCAGACAAACAAATCATTAAATACTATTCAAGTGGTGCAAGGGATAGACCCATTACCAGTAGGGGTGAAAATCATGGTATCATTACAAAACTCAGAACAAAACAATAGAAACTTCCCCTATTAAATAATGAGTAGTTCCCAGACCCTGAGAATTTAAGATCAACACAGAATCCCAACATTACCTAGAATCTTTTGTCTTCCTACTAAACGTCAAGCGATCGGAAGCCTAAGCCCCGCTCACAAAATCCTGTTTAGTGAGAAAAAGAGGGGGGGAAGAAGAATAAACATTGCGTGTTCCAATTCTTGGAAAAACAATATACATGACACAATCCAAAAATTAATAAAGAGCAGTTTTTTATGAGTTCTAAAAAAATCCAAATAAACAATGTTTGATTTGGACAATCTATGTTTGACCCCCCTTGATGAAATGAGTTGCAAGTCAGATCAGGCAATTTTGAGAACAAGTCTAAATGTTTGCTGGGGGTGAAAAGTATCAATTTGGGGATTTTAATTATTTCTAATTATTTATTCATTTCCATAAACGGCTGTTGTATTGATTTTATTAAAATATTAAATAATTATTATAATTTATTTAAAAAGTATTTTAAAAGTAACACCCTCTAATTTTTTAATAAAAATTATTTTCTAAACATTGAAATTTTTTAATGACTGAGAAAACACCTCATCGAGTGTAAAAGATATCACCTTACTGGAACACACTAGCAAGTACATACAACATAACTTTAAAATGTATTCCAGAACATACCAGCACACTAGGCAATAAAAAAAGCTTTAAATTTTCAGTATGCTAAAAACAATTTTTAGGAAGAATGGACACAGGAAAAAGTTCCTCCTTGGCAAAGAACAAAACACCATATTCCAGATATTGACAGGACAGATAGCTCTCAACTCAAACCTTAATAGAATAAATTCAACACACCCACCTAACTGTAGATACAGCAGCCACCAATCCACAAGATACAGTAGAACACTTCCTACTAGAATGCCCCATGCTAACCAACCTCAGGCATACATTATTCCTTCCTTACCAACACACTATGCAGCAGTACAGAACAAATTAATAATGTGTAAATATGTTTTTGCCTGTCATTGACTGCAAGAGTGCAAACAGATCTGCAGACGGATTAATAGAATAAGAAGAAGAAATATACACTATCTGTTACAATTAAGTTAATTTACACACCAGACCAAATAAGTATGGTTTTATTATTTGTTTAATGGAAAGGTTTGGGTATGGAATTTTAAAAAATTAAATAAGAGTTAGAATCCTATGGTTGTAAAGAGGGAGCGTCATCTATCTCCGTCTGAAGAAGTTAACCAATACATTGTTTATTGTTAGACTTCTAGTACAAATTTAATAAGAATATAAAACTAAAATGCTATCTCACATTAGTTAGGCCTATACTAGAATATGAAGCATCTGTATGGGACCCATCAACTAAAGAAAACATTAAAAAATTATAACAAATTCAAAAAAGAGCACTAAACCTAGAAACACTAGAGGACAAAAGGGCAAAGAGTAAAGTAGTCATAATACATAAGTCATTAAACTCTAATTTAGAAATACAACCCAATAGCAACCTGTTGCAAAGCTCAGATAAACATAAAGATGAAAACACTTTCCTTGTCCCTTATGCGAGAACAAATTCATATTAAGTACTCTTTCTTCCCGAGTAGCATTTGGGCATGGAATGGGTTGCCTGGACAAGCCAGGAAAACCAGTAACTTAACATCATTTAAAACATTAATAAAAATGCAAGACTAGACTCGGACCACGGATGAGCGTAGGACGCAATAATCTTCTTTATAGAAGGAGCCTCTGTAATGTATAGGATAAGATAAGGATCTATTTCTATTATTCTTTTCGGTGAAGTGGAAACAAAATATTTTGCAACTTTGTTTTTTTTCCGATAATAATAATTAATTAAGTTGCTGTTGTGTCGTGTCTTTTAAGCTTATAAACAACTTTGTCCAGTGGGCCAATGGCATAAAATAGGGTAAACATTGCTACTCCAATGTCTCTATTACTTTTGTGTACCATAAATTAGCGTACCATTGTGAAATCATTATAGCTGGGTAATTATATATCACACTAAGGTAATCATCGCAGTTGTTCATATATTTTCATTGTGTCATGAATGTTTGTATAACAGGTACAACCTCTGTACATTGTTTACATTTATAGTTTTTTTTTGTTTTATTGTATGAATATGTTGTTTTCAGGTCAAAGCCGATATGGTGTTCTTTTGTGTCGTTTTTTTGATGTCGAGCTTGAAAGCGGCTTCTTCGGAAATGAAAAAGAGATTTTTATATTCAAGGTACCATTTGATTACTCTAACTAGTATTGTAAAACTCTACTGAAACGTCCACAGAAAATGAGATGTGTGAAGAGATAAGAAAATTAAAAGTTGGGAAAGAGTGAAACAAAATTTGTCATGTATTTTTCTTCTTTTAAATTATAATTAATACATGTTGTCTATAGGCCTACTATAGTTACACAGTCCTTATGCTTGTAACAAGCTAATAATACTGGACTCAGAGCTCATATACGCAGCAGGTATTTAATAATTCCAATATGAGCCCAGGTTACATGTAATAAGTGGATTGGAAGGGGAGACGCTATCTTGGTTAGACTGTGTCTTGGCTTGTCTAGAGGTAACATCCGCTGATGTGCATTCAATTTGTTCTTATGGATTTCCAAATATCTTCTACTGTATTTAGCAAGAAAAGTGATTTGGAATTGTAATTCTGCTTGATGTAGGTCTGTTGTGTTGCATTTATTCCAGAGAAAATTCTTTATAGTTATATATATTTGGGTTTTTATTCTGTTATTTACTCTGACAATATCATGATCTGAAAGTCCAGGGATTATTTCATAATCTATTACTAGTCCTGGTCTGTTCCTTAAGAATAACTCTAGCAAATAATCTGCTTATTTATTAATTCTCACAACTTTTATTTTTTTCATTTTTGTCTGTTTAGTATTTGGCTGGGAGATCCAAGGCTATTGTGAGTTCATATAACAACGTTTTGGAGCCCACGCCAAACTTCGACGCCCACATCAGTAGCAAGTCTCCCAATGTCAGCGATAACTTGCATATCAAGATTGTTAGATCAAAAGTAAGTATACATTTGTAATTAAAATATTGCAAGACCATCATCTTCCATGAACCTTTGAGACTTATTCTCCACTGTTCTTCCCATGAACCTTTTGAACCTATAATCCAGTTGTCTTCCTTGAATCTATTATACTTCACCTGTCTGACTGTTGTAGGAAACACAGAGTTGACTTGACCAGGGATTAAAAGCACAGTCACTACCGGTATGTAGTGCAGTGATGGCGAACCTTTCTGAGGCCGAGTGCCCAAAGTGTAATGCAAGACCAACTTATTTCTTTCAACGTGCCAACACAGCAATTAAAACAAAATACTGAGGTTTTTCTTTAGAAAAAAACAGCAGCTCATACAGTTGTCCAAACTAATTAACATATTTTGTCCAAAAGAATAACAAATAAACAGATCTTTGAATGATACAAACTGTCTTTTATATTAAAAAAAACATGAAATGTAGTAAATCAAAATAATAATTAATACATAATAATAATACATTTCAGTTACCATTATTACAATTAACTGTATGCATTTGGAATGATTTTGCATAGTTAATGTGATTTTTGATGTTGTGTGCATGCTGATAATTTGTCAAACCTTGGCTCATACTCCGTAACTTTAAGAGCGACATGTGCAGCACTCATGTCATCTGTCAGTCTGTTTCTGGTATCAGATTTGATACAATTTAAGTTGAAAACAGATGCTCACTTTTTCTTCTATTAGCCAGTCTGCAGAGCTGTTTGCTCTTTTGCAGTCACTTGACCAGGGATTAAGAGCACAGTCACTATGTAGTGCAGTGATGGCGAACCTTTCTGAGGCCGAGTGCCCAAAGTGTAATGCAAGACCAACTTATTTCTATCAACGTGCCAACACAGCAATTAAAACAAAATAGTGAGGTTTAAACTTTAGAAAAAAACAACAGCTCATACAGTTGTCCAAACTAATTAACATATTTTGTCCAAATGAATAACAAATAAACAGATCTTTGAATGATACAAACTGTCTTTTATATAAAAAAAACATGAAATGTAGTAAATCAAAATAATAATTAATACATAATACATTACAGTTACCATTATTGCAATTAACTGTATGCATTTGGAATGATTTTGCATAGTTAATGTGATTTTTGCTGTTGTGTGCATGCTGATAATTTGTCAAACCTTGGCTCATACTCCGTAACTTTAAGAGCAACATGTGCAGCACTCATGTCATCTGTCAGCCTGTTTCTGGTATCAGATTTGATACAATTTAAAGTTGAAAACAGATGCTCACTTCTTCTTCTATTAGCCAGTCTGCAGAGCTGTTTGCTCTTTTGCAGTCAATGCCAGACAAACATATTTACATGTCTTTTTCAGTTGTTCAATACTGCAAAACAGATGCTCACAAGCATAAGATGACCCAAATAAAGTAAGAATTGCAATCCCAAGTGCTTTCATCGACTTGAAATTATTTGGTAGAGAATTCCACACTTTAAGAATTTCATCATTAGAGCTACCAACTGTGATGTCCTTTGCCACCCTTTCACACTTTATTTTCTCAAGTGTTTCACGCAGATAATAGAATTAATTTTTTCAGATAGAGCTTTCTTTAAATTCCAATAGCTCCATTTCCAGATTTCCTAAATCTAAACACAATGTGGCTTTATCTGGGGAAGTAAGAAAACAGAGGGTTGTCTCCAAATTACGGAATTGTACAAATCTATTTCTGAAATTCTCCTTTGCAGCTACTCCAATGCTAGGAAATTCCCTGTAGATTTCCTGATGGCTTGTAGGATTGTCAGTAAATGTTTTAGAATTTCGTAAATGCATTTTTACATTTGGAAAATATTTCAGTCACTTTTAAAAACTTGCAGTTATCTTTCAAATGTTCTGATATCACAAAACATCATTTCTGCAGTTTTTGCTGAACCTTGCAGTTTTATTTTTTATTCAGTTCATTGAAGTGTGCTGTAAAATCTGTAAAAAACAACAACATGAGGTTGATAAGCAAGACCATATCAGTGAACTGTGGATAATCCTGCCCCTAACAGCCTAATTTCATCAAAGCATGCTACAAATCTCTCCAATACTCGTCCTCTGCTCGTCCTATAATGCCACCTGACATTATTGTACATGAGTAAAGTATTATACTTAAAAGTAAAATAAAAAGAATAGCGAATAAAAAAAAATAAATAAACATATTTTAACAAGTCAACGATGACAATGTCAATCCGACAAAATGGCAGTTTTAAATCGACGATACCCTAGCGGTTTGGCCATAACTAAACTGTTCCATTTTTCGTAAATGCTCGCGTGCCCACAGAAATTGCTCTGCATGCCAGCTGTTGCACACGTCCCTATATTTGCATGGTTTTGTCCCATGTCTATCATGATTTTATTCTGGACACATTTATTTATTTTGCAGGTTATGTTAAAACATGTCTTCTATTCCTTGTCTGCTTGTCCATAATATGGCATTCTCCCTTCTGTTGAGAAGAGACTTCAATTTCACACTATATGCATCTTGGATCATCATTTCATGCATTGTAGCCTCAACTCTCAGTTGATCTCACATGATGTGATAAAATTAGGATATAT
This sequence comes from Anisus vortex, assembly GCA_949126835.1. Lineage (NCBI taxonomy): Eukaryota > Metazoa > Mollusca > Gastropoda > Planorbidae > Anisus > Anisus vortex. Next base: position 46,554,925 of record OX421494.1, on the reverse strand, counting down.
TTGTTTCTGCCCAGTGAATAACTCTCCGCCTTTCATGTTATATATTAAAGCTAACCCATATATCTACAGCAGGTTCACACTTCCACCCCCCACCCCCCAGTGATGTACACGGTGTGAGAAGTGGGAAATGTGTAGCCAGGTGAATGCACAAATATTTGCACATTCACTTGGAGCATGCATGCCACATAACATAGAACTCTCCCGATGTAAAAATCTATTGCAAATGTTTAAAAATATCAAGCTGTAAAATATTGAGAACAAAGAAAAATAATTTCTTACAAGCATGTGCACTGTGTCAATATAGTAATCAGTGATACTTTTTTGTTTGGTACTGGTACTGGTTTTCTTGAAGGATAGCACTGAATATGTCATATTTTTATAGCTTCTTTATTTTTGTTGCTGACTATGGTAGACACAATTTTTTTTTGTCTCTAAATCATATTTTTTGTACAGCTATAAACTTTCTCTCTCTCTGTTTGGTAGCTACAAATTACACAAATCTTCATGTATTTGGATCACTGCAAATTCAGTTGTTGTCTTATTTTTTATAGAGAAGTTTCCTAAACAGACTAGATTTAGTAACTGTACACATAAGGGGGCTCATTTGACCAATAAACAGCTGTATTTAGTTCCCCAAATGGATGATGGGTGTCATTTTGGGCCTGGCAGATTCATAAATGAATCACAGGTCCACAGTTGATTTGGATTTTTGAAAATTAAGATAAAAAAAACAAAAATAATAATTACGGAGTTTACCTCTTTGATCAAGCCTATTAGCTTTTTACAGAACTTAAAGGCATTGTCAACATAATTTACTGCACCTAATTAGAAACAAAAGTGTCTGCAATTTGTAGTTTGTAAAATATATATAGAGAGAGAATTACAAGATTCCAGCTGCAAACTTACTTATTCTGTATTTCAGATATATTTATACGAGTACACTGAGGATTGTCAGCCTTCTAAATTTCCAAGGCAATGCCTCCCATTAGCTGTCCTGAAAGTCAAGAAATTACCAGTAGCAAGAAATACTGAGCCGCTCACAAAGTCATTGACTTTAAAGGCAGAGAGGAAGCGAATACCTTCTAAAGATGTCGAAAAAATGTCATCTTCAGCAGTTACTAGGTCATTATCAAATGAAAGAAATTCATTGTCAGCATCATCTAAATCTCTATCTGTAAGGGTGGAAAGCATTCCATCTTCAGTGAAATCTACCTCTTTGTCTGTTCCAGCGGGAAAATCACCTTTATTGAAAGTGTCAAATAAGTCTGCTTCTGATAGAAAGTATGTCCTTGCAACATCAGCCAATACTCTTTGCAAAGCTTCTTTACCCCTTCCGAAAGAAGCTTCATCTACAAGATTATGTATAGCCACTCAGGACATGCCATTATCTTCTGTACCTCTTCTGAAAGAAGCTTCAACTACAAGAATATGTATAGCCACTCAGGACATGCCATTATCTTCTGTACCTCTTCTGAAAGAAGCTTCAACTACAAGATTATGTATAGCCACTCAGGACATGCCATTATCAAACAAACATCGAGATCCCAGACTTCAAGCTGTGCAGAAATCTTCCCGGTTATCAAATGAGAACCGAAACACCAGAGCGAAATCATCGTCAAACTCTCTTCTAGCACTTGAGAGCCGAAACACCAGAGCGCAATCGTCATCAAACTCTCACTTATCAGCAAGCACCCATGTTCAGCAGTCAAGGACCAAAGGTCTGGGAATGTCTGAAGTTGGCTCAATTAAATCTAGTACCAAGTCCACTGCTGTCAAAGCTAGAGAGAAGAAAAAGATAAGTCTCTCAGACTACCAAAAAAAGAAAAAATCCCTTTTTGAAGAGACAAATACATCAGAGTCAAATGAAAATTCACAGCTTCAGTCACCTGCGTGTCAATCCAGCAATATTAGCTTTGACACAGGACGTTTATTTGAGGCCATGATTTGGTTTGGGCAATGGCGGAAGCCTGGCGAGATAATTACAGAGAAAAATACTTTACAAGAAAAAGAATATGGGCAATCCTTAGATGGGCAAGTTTCAAATACACACCAGACAGATGAGCTGCATTCTAATTTGCACTCCATGAATAAAATCTCAAATGCTCACACCACAGATGATACTAAGATTCTCTCCATGGATAAGATGAAAGTGCACTCTTTGGATACGACAGAAGCTCACTGCATAGATGCAACAAAAGTTCACACCACAGATGAGAGTAAGATTCTCTCCATGGATAAGACAAAAGTGCACTCCTTGGATACTACAGAAGCTCACTGCATAGATGAGACAAAAGCTCACACCACAGATGAGGCTATGATTCTCTCCATGGATAAGATGAAAGTGCACTCCTTGGATATGACAGAAGCTCACTGCATAGATGAGACAAAAGTTCACACCACAGATGAGACTAAGATTCTCTCCATGGATAAGACAAAAGTGCATTCCTTGGATACTACAGAAGCTCACTGCATAGATGAGACAAAAGTTCACACCACAGATGAGAGTAAGATTCTCTCCATGGATAAGACAAAAGTGCACTCCTTGGATACTACAGAAGCTCACTGCATAGATGAGACAAAAGTTCACACCACAGATGAGACAAAGATTCTCTCCATGGATAAGACTAAAGTTCACTCCATTACTGAATTAGTCCAGCCTCCAACCTTGCAGTCAGGCTCACAGCATTCCTATCTGGGTTTGTATGAAGGCAAATACAACCCACATGTTGTATTAGTGGATTTTAGAAAAGTAAGTTTCAAATGTAAATCAATGTCTACTGTATGCTAAATTTCATAAACCTTTTTCTAATACTAATAGAGAATCTATTTTTGTATAAGGATACCACTTCTACCAATGTTCTCAAAAACATAATTTTTTTCCAATCTTCCTCAAATTTGTCTTAACAATACTCTGTTGTGGTCTATTTCATTGGAAAAAAAAATTCAAATATTGATGGGAATAAAAAAAAAAATTTTGGGGGCCAATTATTGGAATTTAAAAGAAAATTATTTTTTTTCAAGTTTTTTTTTTTTTTAAAATCATAACACTGTATACAAGTTTTATAGCTAGAATATTAGAATTTTTATCAGTCATTCCAGGGATATTTTTTTTAGGAAAGTTAATTGTTTACCAAAGTAAATTACTATAAAAAAATGTTTCTATGTTAGACAGTATAAGAATAATAAGATTGATTTTTTTAACTTAAATTCCATAGGCAATACACAGTGGCTTCAGTGTAGCGTGCAGTGTCTGCAACCATAATATGACTAATGAAATCCTTCTAGCTACTCTACGATCCCAATATTTGGACATTGACCAAAGTATTCCGTCCCTATCTGAGTCTGAGGAAGTGGACAGCTCAGCAGATTCAGATCCTGCTGATGAAGTTTATGAAGTAACTCTGAGCTTTAATCCTAGCCAAAGTGTGGATGCCCTTGGAGAGTTTGGTTTAAAAAGGACGCCCAAGGCAAGGGAAAGGAGCTCACATTGTGGACAGAGAGCCCTGCCAGCATCAGAAAATTTGAACACTTACAGTGATGATGAAGTAGAGGTTGGTAATGAAAGCAGTTTTTGTTCTTACCGTGAGGATACTTCCAAGAGTACTGACAGCTCACCAGCTAGTCCTCCTTCTACTAGACCACCTTCACCTCCCACAGGATTGAGACCGCTATCACCCCTCATTTTCAGACCACAAGCAATTCTCTCTCCTAGTAGATCACCATCTCATTGTATACCTTCACCTCCCACTAGAATACCCTCGACTCCCACTGTTTCTAGAATGCTTTCACTTCCCACTGATTCCAGAATACCTCCACTCCTCACGGGGCAATCAGCTACTTCTAATTTTAGATCACTTCACACTCAATCTAGCTTACCATCATATCCAACTTATAGCCCAACATCACCTCCCACTTATGAGCCATCATCGCCTCCCACTTATGAACCATCATCACCTCCCACTTATAAACCATCATCACCTCTTTCTTTTAAACAATCATCCCCCTCCACTTACGAAACCTCACCACCTTCCACTTTTGGACCATCAACACCTCCTAATTATAGGCCCCTATCACCACCCTCATATGAACCACCTTCACCTCCCACTTATGGACCATCATCACCACCCACATATGGCCCACCTTCATCTCCCTCTTATGGACCATCATCACCACCCACATATGGCCCACCTTTATCTCCCACTTATGCACCATCATCTCCCCCCACTCATGAACTATCAGCTCCCATTTATAAACCACTTTCATCTCCTACTTATAGACCACCATCACCCCATGAGCCAAAATTCTGCTCATCCTCTATTTTATCAAATTCCATCTCACCAACTTCTATTGCTGCAAAGCACACTTACCATCCTGTTCCTACGCTTTCCACACATTCCGGCCTTTCATCATTTTCCTCATATACCGGTACAACAAATTTGCTTTCTCTTAACAATTCCCCATCAACTTTGAAACCAGCTTCCACCTCACATATTCCATCATTAACACCATCTGTGAATTCATCTCCTCTGTGTCATATTTCACCAACAACCTCTGCAGATTCAGTCTCACTACCCCATATTCCATCATTGACACCATCTGTGAATTCCTCTTTCATGTCTCATATGCAACCAACAACACATTCTGCCAATTCATCTTCTCTGTGTCATATTTCACCAGCAACCTTTGCAGATTCAGTTTCAATATCTCATGTTACTCATATTCCATCATTGACACCATCTGTGAATTCAGCTGTAATGTCTCAGACTCCGTCAAGCCCATCTGTGAATTCAGCTGTAATGTCTCAGATTCCGTTAAGCCCATCTGTGAATTCAGCTATTATGTTTTATATTCCATCAACACCCCCTGTGAAACCAGCCTATGTTCAATCATCTACACATCCTTTGAATTCAGCCACCATGTCAGATATTCCATCAACAACATCTTCTGTGAGTTCATCCACAAAGTCAGATATTCCATCCTTAACTCCCTCTTATACTGACAAATCAAACCCTCTCTTTTATCAGATTCCATCATCACATTTTCCTCCTCACTGTCCACCATCTCTTCATCACCAGAATTCATCATCAACCCCCTCTTATCCTGTCCCAACAGCTTTTCCCAATCATTACATTCAGTCATCAAATCCATTTCATCAAATTCTATCAGGATTTTATCCTATGCTAAACCCTTCCTTTGACCCCCTCCAATCCTTGTATCCTATACCTCTAGCACATCTTACCAATCCAACAAATATGTCTGTGCCCCCATCAATTCATTTGATGCCTTTCTCATCTCAACCCTGGCTGCCATCCCCTTGGTCCATCTCACAGGCAGCGCCTTTCACAACACACCCATCTTTGTCAGATTCTATGGTATCATTAAGTCCTGAGCCAATGAAAGACTTAGGCGGAGCTAATGACAAAAACAGCAGGGAAGAACCCAGTTTTGTACAGTCTGGTCAAGAAGCGGATGGGCTTACAGCATTGCAGCAGCAGGAAATCAACATAGAAAGAATTAATGAATGCATAGAACGTATCACCATAGAAAGTAATACTGAGTGCACAGAACGTTTACCCAAGTTGAAGGCAAATATGAACATGGACCAAGAAAGACACAGCAAATGCTTCGACTCATCTGATGAATGTGTCATTGTTGAAAAACCTAGCTCATCTGATGATCATTTGAAATTTGATAAACTTAGATCATTTGATGTTGGCATTGATAAACCCAGCTCATCTTGTGATTATGTTGTTGCTGATAAGCCTAGCTCATCTGATGATTATTTGGATGTTGATAAACCCAACTCATCTGATATTGGTGTTGAAAATCCTAGCTCATCTGATGATTGTGTTGTTGTTAAAATTTCTTGCTCATCTGATGATTGTATTGATGTTGATAAGCCTAGCTCAACTAATGATTGTGTTGATGTTGATGAAGATGAAACTCATCATGTACAGCTAGAAACCCTAGCTAAAACAATAGCTAGAAACATCTACACCAACATACCAGTACATCAGCGTAAAGGAAAAATAGAAGAATTAGTACATATATTGTCCTCTACAAAAGCTCAATCTGATGTAAACCCCCAGAAGTTTCTCAACAAACTGAAGGAGTTGGTTAAGTCCACTAGTCGTAATCAATTATTTAAATGTAAATTAAAAGATGCCCCACCACTCAAAGAGGAAGATTATTATAAATTCAGATGCCCATCACCACAGGGACCAATTCAGGAAACTGAAAAGCAAAACTTCAGCAGTTCTCCCATAGTAATATTAGACAGCCCCACACCTGATGATTTTAATGACACATCTCCCACAAGACTTGGAAAGGTTCTTGAGCTTAGAAGGGGGCTACATGTAGATATGAGTGATTCAGGTGAATCCTTTGCTTCCTCTGAGCGACGTGTTTTTGTTAAAAACTTGTATAGAAGACATAGAATGGTGAAAGGGAGAAGTGTAAGAGAGCCTAAGGCAGCTGAAATAGAGCCCAGTCTTGAGAGTCCAGACTTTCAAGTTACACAAACTGTATCCCAGGGTTCTGTTAACACTCAACTGTCTGATGCCTCTTTAGAAGCCTTACGTTTGGCTAAAGAGAAAATTTTAAATGAAATTACATTAATAGATTCATTGGAATTTAAATGTGCTCCACCATTTGATAAAGGCGCAATCAATAAAATGAAGCATAAACAGGGACTTAACCCATCTCATAATAGTCTTCCTAAAACAAACACTGGTAGGAAAAGAAGGAAAGTTGCTTCAGGTTTTACAAGAAAAGTTGTTGATATCCACTCAAAAACAGGAAATTTGTCCATTTCAAAATCAACTGAAAGTATAAAAAAAGATGTGCTTTTATCAAAAGAAATTCCGTTAGCCAATAGTCTGAAAAGTGGTGTTAATAAAAGAAAAGCAATGTCAACAGTATTGGACTCTCCATTGAACAAAAGAAAGAAACAGTCTAATCTCTCCATTACTTCTAAAAAGATCTGTGATATAACTCAGCACAAAAGACCTGTTAAAAAAAAACAACCTTCTCATCTTAACAGTTCTTCAAACAAGTCATTGGCTGCCAAATCAGATTTAGAGTGTTACATTATTGAGAAGGGGGCAACAAAGGTTGTAAGAAAACAAGACATGACATTGAAAATGTTCATATTTTCACAGATTGGTTTTATAATCAGAAATGTATCTGACTTAAAGTTACCATTCCCCATTGACACTGTCTTAACTAGCCTGGCGTCTAGCAGGAAAGAATTTTGTAAAATAAGTGATACAATTTTGGAAGCATGTGCTATTCTTTTTGAATTATCCATTCCAGCTTTATTGGGCAGGGAGATAAAATTCAAAAATACTGCCAAGTTAGCAGATATTGCTTATGTAGAGAAATTTTCTACTCATCAGTTGGGACTGGAAATTAAGGTGCTCAGCCAGTGCTATACCATATTGATATATCAGGGACAGGAAAGATGCTTGCCCAGCAGTTTATTGGAATCTGTTACAGAATTGTTTAAGCTAAATGGTCAGGACACCTTGCCGGAACTTTTAACCCATGGCTTTGAATTTAAGCCACCAGATTTCGGTCACTTGCTGGACTCTCACTTGCTAAATGTTATGAGCTCTTTTACAACTGTGACCAAACACTTCATGGGGTTATTTGAGCCCCTGAACTTTGGTCATGCACATTGCCGTGTACCTGAGCAGCTGCTGATTAAGGAAGAACTTGACCAGCTCCACAAAAATGGAAGCTCTTTTCACCTTTTGTCTGCCCCTATCCCGCTCAAAGAGTTCAAAGAGCTACTTCATTTAAGGTGTCTACTGGATGAACTTCAGAAGTCTACCACCAAGGAAACAAAAGAAATAGCACGCCTGTCAAATGAGGTGAATTCAATAAGAATTTTGAGCAATAAATATTTTTAACTTAAAAAATTGCCCAGTTTTCTTCTTCCATTGGTAAAACCTAAAAGGGGTCTTGATTTAGTTAACTTAAGTAAATTAAGTAAATATATTTATATTTAAATGGTAATTTTATGTTGCTGACAAAAACTTGTATCTTCTGTTACAGAGAGAAAAACTGCTGCACTCTTATTTGGGCAAGGAAAATGCACAGTATAGGGACAAGCTGGAATTATTATACAATAATTTTTTGGTCACCGAGAAATACATGAAAGAAATAATAGGAGCAAATGGACTAGACAAAATGCCCTTGTTTAAATCTGTTGTTAAACTTGTTGAAAGACACTTTAAGCTTCTTAGGGCACGATTAGTAAGTAATTAAACACAACCGCATAAAAACAGTTCTTTTATATGAAACCAATCTAGTTTCTTTCAAAAGTCAATATACATATTTTAAACTTAATTGACCCCTAAAAGAAAATACACTAGTACAAATGCAGTCAAATGAATAGGAACGAATAATTAGATCTTGTGTTTAAGTTTGGGTTCTGGATCCACCGGTATGTGACAAACTAATAGTGAACAGCTAAGCAAATTAAAGAATGAAAGTCTTGCTGAAAATACTATTTGCAAGAATGATTTTGAATATACAGTTCTCCCTTGCCTCATTGTGTTTAGACGTTTGCAGCTTCCTGCTAGCGCATTATCTTTTCTATCTATTCATTAAAAAGTTGTTCAAGATAATGATAAAGTGTGTTTAATAAGGTTTGATAATACAAGTGTAATGGTGACTAAAGGGGGTCTCATTTCATGTCAAGGGGGCTCTAATAAAGTTCATAAAAAGGTTGTCTATGCTCTAAGTACTAAGATATTATAAATGAAGAATCCATGGAAATTCACTTATTGACTTTTGCAATATAGTTTTTAAGTGATTAATCACAATAAACAAAGGATAATTGTAAAGACCATTTAGCTTCAATTGCTCCCAATTACATAAGCATTGCAATCAACAATAAAAAAATTCATGTTTATTTTCATTATCAGTTGTTTTTATTAGTGCAATATTCTCATAAATTGCTTTATTATATATACAATATTTGGAGCACATTTTTAAAGACGTTTTACTAATACTTTTTGTTTTCATTCATAGGTACTCAATGCAAAGAGATGAAGACAAGGACATTAAATGGCTGCCTGGGCTTTGCTGTGAATCTCTGATAATTAATCTCTTACTATGCAATGTTAATGTAAAAAAAAAACATTTTCTACAGACATGTAAATAATTAGAACATTTGTGTTTATAAAATATGTACATATATAGTTTTTATTATCACATTTTCTTGACATTTAATTTTAACGTTTTTGGAACAATGCTAAAATTTCTAACAATTTTTTGTGTTGTTTTGTCAGTTTTTGTTTTTAAAACTTTTTGGCAATAATTTGATAATAATAGAAGGATATGGTATGTATTAACTCAAATAATTTGTGACTAAAGTACTTTAACATTTTGAATTAACATATTCAAATTCCGCTACGTTGCCTTTAAATTTTAAAAAATCTATATTTTTATTTTGCATTTAAATATCAGTGTAACGTTTAATATTTTACAAAAACAAATGATTGCATTTATAAAATTCACTGTTCTTTTCTTATTTACGTCAAAAATATATTTGACTGTGCAATTAAAACTGTATACTGGTAATGCATTGTATGTCAACACCATTTCTGATCACTATAGTTTTTTAAATATCAAAACGAATTTTTGTACTGTTCCATTCTTGTTAATGCTGATTTATTGAAAATTATTGCTTGTCTGTTTTATTCAATTTGAAGTATGTTGCATGATAGCACAGATTCTACTTCTTAGTTCCTCCTTAAGACAAACAACAACATACAAATGACAAAGACAAGTCATTGTGGATATTTCAAAGTAAATTATTAATAAACATGAAGAGATTCATTATCAATAGTGGTTTCAGAAATTTTTTTTAACATACATGATAGTACAAAAACAACCAAGTCATTTTCTTTTATCAAATTGGCATAAAATTAGGTTATTATGGCTATACACTAACAAAAATGTACTGGTAATAGTAATATGAATATTTATTTTTTCAACAAAGAATTTAATTATTTACACACACCTATTCCAACTGACTATATATTAGTGGATATAGCTTGGGGGAGGAGAAAATAATACATTGCAATTCTAAAAATATTTCAGAATGAAACTGAAAAAAAATCTCTAGCCAATTAGATGATGGGATTCTGTGAAACTTTCTTTAAAATAAAAATATGCAATGTTAAAAAAGTAAAAATACAGGGCAGTGTCTCATGAATACAATTATCATAATTTATGATTACCTGAGTTCGAGTTGGTATTTTTATTTTGGGATAGCGGTAATAATAATATGGATATCAATATTTATTATACTCGGTACTAGAATATACATTTCTTCACACAGTAATTACACAAATAATCTTCACATATTTTTGGTAAATAAATTCTGTTCACCAACAGAACCATACACAAATATCTATGGCATACTGAAGACTGTACACTAAATTTAAAAAATCATAAGATATGGCTCAAACTTAAAGTACAAAAATACATATTTCAATAATTTTACCAGTAAATATATTTGAAACTTTCACCAAAAGGAAATAATTTATTCAGAAGATCATTGTCTACAAACAAATCCAGAATATGTGGCTTATACTTATATTATATCAAATTTGTTTTAACAGAAATTGTTTATGTTATAGTTATATGTTACTGTTACAGATGCTCTTACTTTACAGAAGATTAAATCATCCTATACTTAAATCTCTACATTGGTTTCAGCTGTAAAATAATAAAGAACTAAACCTAATTATACAAATTACACATTTTTTATAGCGCTGTTTTTAACAGTTTTCAAATGTGCTTTTCATTCTATTAAAATAAATAGTATAAGAATGTATTTAAAGCTTGTATTAAAAATATCAATGTCAATGTTATCTGCTTGTTTTATTGTCTTTGGGAGTTATATTCTTATATCGATATTGTTCATTTTTGTATTCTGTTATATATGCAGCTCAATGTCAGAAAAGGAGTTTAAAAAAAAGTTATAATGCTTCAATTTAGAATTAATCCACACAACATCTCAACAGGTTTTTAAAGTTAACAATCAAATTAGAAATTTAACACCAAAAATTATGTTTTTTCAATGTATTTAGATAGAGAATTAAAAAAAATATAATAAAGTACGATAACAAAAATTGGGGAGAAATGTCTCAATATTTGCCTGTTATAACCAAATGTACACATACATCAAGAAAAAGTCAACAAAATTCTCAAGGTGGCACACAGTCAACACTACAGCTGCCATTAGGTGTAGGCTCTACATATAATTTTCCTAGACAATAACTTCTTTAAAAAATAAATAATTGGATGTGCAATCACAAAGAATGCCCTGGGTTTAAAGTTTGACAGGTCAAGTCAGTCATTCTTGGGGCCTGGAGAGCGTCCCTGAGCTTGAAGAAGCAAATTGCAGACAATGTATAGCACAAAACTAAATACAGCCTATAACTGTAATGCATCTAAGCTTGAGCAACTTTAAGAATATTATGGTGGTAACAAGCTTTCCTTCAATTATAAGTTTGTTTTAGATTTTTTTCTTCTCTTAAGAAGAGATTTTAAAAAAAGTTAATACATAGCTACCCACTTTACTCGATTTACTGATTGAGAAAGTGAAAGTGGGACCTTTTTCTGGCTTGTACAAAAAAATCAAAACATTCCCAACTTAAAATATTTTACAGTCCTATAACCGGTACCGTTAATGACTTAACAAATTCACATCAATATTTTAGTCCTGCCTGTGAATTTTGTTGCTGTTTATATCACGTTGAATATAGTAGTAAAAAAAAATGTTTACCAGGTCATCCTTGCTTCTAGTGTAAGCAAGACAGTAGGCTGACATGGTAGTCTTATTCAGGACAGCCATTAATCTAGAGAGATTCAATAATCCTTAAACAAGGTTGTTAGAACAATGTTCTACCATTAAATACATAATATGAGCACTATAAATCTGTATTCTTGTTTCTGATAATGTTTCTATTTCTAGCCAATTTCATTTTAAACAGACAAATGTCAGAACAAGTGTAATCAAGTCAAACTTCCATTTGTTTGGATCAATAACGAAATCTTATCTTAAAAATATACTGGTTTATACAAATATATATGGATACAAGTCTAATAATTGAATTATATTATTTACATATATAAAGAACATTTTGAAAGATGAAAATATCACAATGTTTAGAATTTTATTTTCGCTTGAGCACATCTAAAAAAAAAAGGCTCAAGAAAAAACACAGTATGGTACACCCATTTTTTTTAGTAATTGCATCAAATAAAAAACAGTGATAAACAAATCTTACTAGACAGAACTGATAGTGTTCAGTTTTACATACAACTTTTATAGTTACAGGGCTATCACAGTGATCAGAGAAAAAACAACAACTATTTTTGGATGGGATTGGGATACATTTTTCTTTTCAACATTAAGGGCCACACACACAAATTGAAAACCTAGTTCCTTGAGGCTGTTTCATCATAAGAGGAGTCAATGGCATATAGTCTTTACTTATATATTGAACCTTCACATTAAAAACTGCACAACAAACACTATCTAGGTTGCAGCCTAGCCATAAGAAAAAAAAGTTATAGGTATGTATTCAGTTCACCTTATCAATTTATCATTTATTCGCTGGCCGAATACGCAAACAAATGTTAACTAGCAATACAAGAAAATGAATCGACCAAAAGGATTATAAATCACCACTAACTCCCTTTAACCCAAACATTGAAGTCAAAGTAAACAAGAAGAAGAAAATTTTTTAAACAGAATCAATTACTTTTTTGAATGTAGCCAGCTACCTTTTCACAGATTTAGGTGAACAAGTTGTGAATGGTTTGTTGTCCTTGAGGTTGAGCTCATCAGACAGGCAAATGACCTTTGAGTTCACCTTGACTGGCTTGATGTTGTCATCACTACTAGAGTCCGAGGAGTTCTTCCCTCCCTGACAGCTGTCAGAGTCACTATCTGGGGCCAGTATGACGCGCTTCCTGGAAGGGGACACAACCTCTAGTGTCGGTTCTAATCTCGGGGCATCATCTCTGACCCTGTAGAAATAAACCATCTACTAAAGGCACTTTTACCTTTGACAACTTTAAGGAATATCAAAGCAACACACAGATTAAATATTACTTAAAGAACAGGTTAATAACTTAATCTTAATAACTTAAGAGGTTTAAGTTACTAAATAACCTTCTTAGTATGATGACTGCTCTGCGAGAAACAATATCCTCTGGTCTTACACAGTGTGTAATATGATCAGCTGCATAACCGCTGAGGACAATGAAAAGAAAAATTCATTCATCTAAATTCCCATGCTTGGCTACCCATTGAGCACAAAAATGAGTAACAAAAACATAAAAAATGGGCGACAAGACATATTAATGAAACAATCGCAAAATTATTATTTAATATGTTGATAATTAAAATAATTTACGGTGTAAATAATCTTTAATTAAGAGGTCATTAAAGAGCTACTGAAAATATACTTGACCTATCTGTACTATTTACAATAATAACAAGATAGCCTGTAGAGTTAATTTAAAGCTTTTAAGTTACCATAAAACAAGCTTATATCTCAGTATACCTTAAGAGTGTCACGCAGCCTCGGGCCATGGGTAAGGTCAAAACAGGCTTGGACACACGAATGGGCTTGAAGGTAAATTTGCATCCAAAACTCAGTGCACTTTCACTGAAAAATGAGACAGAAACAATGGGCCGTTCAAATATATGAGGTGGATCTATATGGGAGACAATGCAGCCGCCTGGCTTGTAGTCATTGATCACTGCGCTGTTCACAAATCCTTCTGGGATGATGTTGGCTTTGTAAAGTGGGGCGATGACCAGCCTGCATATCCATTTCGGAATCTCATCAACGTCACCTTTGCTGTACAGGCGTTCATTGCCTGGCCCTCGTTTGGCTAGCTGTGATCCATAGGTGTAGCCTTCACCAAAAAAATACTTGTTCCTCAGAGGGGCTCTTAAGAGACAGAGTAAAAAAAAATTTGTGTCAATGCATTCTGCTGTTTTACAACTGTTAAGTTAAACTGTTTTACCCATGCCCCTAATTTGCTAAACAATCTTTTGTTGAACCAAGGAGGCTATAATATTGCTTTGCAAAAAATCGTTTGAATTTCACTAGAAATTGGGTTTTATATATACATATACATTTAGCAGTATTTGTGTATACATATTTACATTTTTGTCTGTTGTTCATTGTCAGTTTTCTGTAACTGTCGTCAGCGCATAGAACTATCATCATCCAGATATGCGCTATACAAGCACCATTATTATTATTAATTATTATTATAAGTTTTTTTTCCCGCACAAATTTTAAACATTTCATGCCATAACGCACACAAGTGCAATGAGCTGCCCAGTTCCTAAACCAGGTTATCTCCTCTATGGCCTCTATGCTAGGGTTAGCTTCTTGTTGTTTTGAGTTAGTATCGGTTATTTTATAGGGAAAGAATAGCTTTGTAGTAATTTTTTAATATTTAGTATTGTTTAGGTTTTAGGCTTTTTTTAAAGACCTCATCCTTTTAGTTGGCCATAGAAAGACAACTTGGCATCGTCTCTTCGCCACATAGGCCTACCACATGACTTGGGACAGGAGGTGACCGGATGAAGGCTTTCACATACTGTAGCACGCAATGATTCTAAACTAATTGGACTTGGTGTTTTTTGTGCTATTTCTTATATGAAATATGAGAATATGATATTATTACAATTTATTTTGTATTTTGTTCTTTATAATAGACTATGGGTTCTAAAGAATTCCAACTGAAAATTTCGGTGCTTGGAGCTACCCTTCAAATTTATTCAGTTGGGGGAGTGATTTGACTGCTGTTGTTCCCTAAGAACGCAAAAATTTTCAGGTGGAATTTTTGAGAACCCTACTTTTCATGAAACATCTAGTCTAGTCTTAAAAATTACCAAAAGTGTTCACTTTAAAATTTCTTGTCATATTGACTTAGAATATTGAGATGACTTTTATATAGGACATCTTTAACGTTTAAGTGATAAACTAAACTATTAGATAAAGGCCTATAGAGATGTGATAGTAAAAAATACTTAGCTGAGTCTGGCTAAGCTGAGTGTTGTGGTCTGTTCAACATTTAGGACTTTGCAATAACGTAATTTTGGCCCACACTACATTTAATAAAAATTAATTTAACAAGCTTTTTAACTTTTTTGAAAAGTTAAAATAAAAAGCCAGTTAAAAGGGCTATCATTAGTTGCATTAGGCCTACTTTTGTCACTTTAGAATTTTATAATATAAAACGTTACAGGTACAGCCTTTTTCATAATCTTACCTATCTACCGTATGTTCTTTGTAAAGCCCCAGGTCACTCAGTTTGACAACTTTGTCTATTTTCTTCTCAATTTCTGAGCAATCATCTGCAGAAAATAATCTCTGCTGTTGTATTCCCGACTGTACTTTTTGAAGTTCTTCCTCACGCTCTTCTGTATTATAATCGTCATATTTTGAACGTGGTGCACCTCTTTTGAAATATCCTTTATTTTTATTATTAGATTTTTTAGTTAATTCTTTAGGGCGATGTTGAGCTTTATAAAGCTTCTCTCTCAAATCGGTGACAGAGTCAGTCGCCATATTTGACTTTGGGTAACCAAACATATCCTTCAATACAGAAGAGCCAACTGAGCTGATTACATTTTTAGTTTTACTTTACCCCGAGTATTTATTTTTGTTAAAAAAATCTCCCGCCTTAACTACCGGTTCGCGGCACACCTCGCATTAAAATATTTTGACTCTTATCTCGCGTTTTAAAATTATTTTTTTAAGACACTCTTGGTTCTACATTTATTTAACATTTTTTAATGCAATTAGGTCTAGATCTATTATAAATAATGCATTAATAGTAGATGTTTATAGCCTACGTATAAGAGAATGATAGGGCTTATAATATAATGCATTAAACAATGCCTTAAGCTGGTAAACTAAATTAAGCTTATTTTAATTATAATAGGCCTGTAGACTAGTCTATAGACTCATAGACAAATAACCCACAGTTCAAGTATTGAAACAAGTTAAAAAGGAGTTGGTTTACATAGTAGCA
Source organism: Anisus vortex (assembly GCA_949126835.1). Lineage (NCBI taxonomy): Eukaryota > Metazoa > Mollusca > Gastropoda > Planorbidae > Anisus > Anisus vortex. The sequence goes on along the minus strand of OX421494.1, from coordinate 46,538,836 downwards.
ATAGATACAAAAGTGTTGTTTCTGATGGAGACACAAATACAATAAAGGCCGCATCCATGGATGTGACCCATACAGAGCGATATCCTGTTGAAAAGCGAGAATGCCTAAACCATGTGGCAAAACGTTTAGACATTGCTTTGAGGAATGTAGTGGAGGTGAAGAAAAAAATAGAAAATAACTCTTGGTGGTAATGGGAAAGGTAAACTTACTGAACCCAAAATCACCAAGCTGCAGAAGTAGGCTACTTCACTAAAGAACTACGCTCTAGCCCCACCATTCCTCAAATGCGAAAGGCAATAATAATTGTACATCAACTTATCATAACCTTATTCATTATGATTGTCCTGATGGTCAACTTCCATGGTGTTTCTACCAGAGAGCAGAGACTTTACAAGCCTATGTGACGCCCCAGGACAAACGTTTCAGCGACGCCCCCTTGCATACTGTAACTGCTTTGTTTAGTGCTATATTTATACTATATTGGCCGACCCTAGAAGTCTCGCCCCCGGGCATATGCCCCCCCCCTTCTGCCCCTCGTGAGGGCACTGCCAGAGAGCTCTGGCTTAGGGGCCCCCTGCTGGTCCCATGAAAAAGAAATGACCACTTATCTTTCCCCCTTGGTGGCCGAACACATCCGGCCAGTTTATGAAAAAAATGACACAGGATGAATTGGGGCAGACTCTGAATGTAAATGCGTCCATCCATTCATTAATTTGGAATCGCTGCCCCAAACATCTTTTTGTTAATCGCCAGCGACTTGGAATTTCAGTTAACATTGTGGTGGGGAAATTCAACATAAGTTCCAAAGCCTCCCAAATATTTTTAGAAAAATTGAATTTAAAAGTAAGATTTCAAACCCTATCGTTATGTAATAAAAGAGATGGTGCCAGCAGAGTAAGTAAATCCCTTAGGTGTTTAGAGCAAAATGAGAGCCAGAGAAGCTTGCCCAGAAAAAAAGCAGAAGAAAATGTAGGCCTAAGAGAAAGAATTGAGTTAGCAGAAGGGGATTCCACAAGAGCCTATTTATCGGGAGGGGCAGATAGGCCTACTTAACTGCTTTTTTTCCAATTACAGCTGTAACGTTTTTATTTTTTTTAACAAATTTTTTTTCTTCTATTTTGTGAAGAGGAGGGGGGGGGGGGGGGTTACAATAGGCCTAAATATAAAATTAAAGAATCCATCAATTTTAAAAGTTGTTTTTTTCATTTTTATCTGTTTAGTTGCTGTACTGTTGGAAATATATTAAGATTATATGCTTTTACTTTTGTTATTATTGTAAAAATATTATTTAATTGTTCGTTTGAAAGTTTAAAATCTGTTTTTCTCATAATACAATTTTTGAAGGCATGATATAGACCATAGGTTCTCAACGGGGGCGATATCGCCCCCCAGGGGGCGATGAGAAGCTTTAGGGGGGCGATAACATTCCCGGGGGCGATGAAGGGCAAGTGGGCGGTACATACGTACCTGCTATAATTTCAACAACTCAGCTATTTGAATCGATTCGTTTTTGGATGAAATATGATGTAAACGCAAGTGCTACTATATATCTGATATCCCCCAACAGTAGGCATAGGCCTACATATTATTGAACAAATAAGAATCGCAATCACTTTTAGATGAAGTAGAGGTTCAGTATTTGGCAAATATGTTATGCGGCCGACTCGTCTTATGGTTGGTTCACCGGACTAGGGATGTTAAACGAAAACCGAAATACCGGATTCCGGTTTTGAATCTGAAAACCAGTTTTGATTTTTAAAACCGGATTTCGGTTTGTTGACTGGAAGGTAGTCATTACTTCAAGTAGGACACCAATTTATTTATTTTTTTGTATTGGTTCTGATGGAAATATTTTTTAAAACAAAAGTTGGATTCACGCAAAACAATTATTGAAATACCTTGCTAACACTATTTAGTCTTAGATATTGTGTTTCTTTTAGTTTTCTCCCAATACCAACTATGGCTTGGGATAAAAACAACATCAAACCAAATGTCGGCTCATCTTTTAGATGTGCGCTACTCTTTGATGTGCCTCAAGTGCGGCAGGGATTGCCTACACAGCTATTCTTGGCGGTGCAGTTGGATACCTCACCAATGAAGCTACACCATCGTCTCTCGAGTCGGACGGATGCCGACGACGACTCTTTGATATACGCAATGGAGATTGGAGAGAGGCAAACTAGTTTTGTCCTGTGACTTTGAACAATTCGGCTAGACACCGCGAAAGCTATTATCGGTTTTAATCAATTAGTCCATATTTTTTTTAGTTCTAAAAAATGTTATGGTGAAGTGTACAAAATCATAATGTATTCACACAAATCAACCTCTTGAATGCTCTGCGAATACTTAATAAGTTTCAAATATTTTTCAAATACACCTACAAAACTACGCACTTTTGCATGTCTTTTCCGACCTGTGACTTGTGACATTGCGGGGGGGGGGGGGGGGGGGTGGAAGAATCGAAATCCGGTTTTAAACCGGTTTTATTGAACCGAAAACCGGTTTTGAAAAGAAACCGGTTTTAACATCCCTACACCGGACTGTCGCCTTAACATCATAATATCGGCTACTATTACTAATTTTACTCGTTTTACCGAGATGTCCTTTAATGCGTTTGAATCTTATGTAAAGAGGTAACCACAATAACTGAGCGGTATAGATACGTAGTAATTATACAAACTGGGTAGTTATTGAAATGCTTGAAAATATTCATGTAAATTCTTTAGTCATATAATATTTATACAATTTTCAAATAATTTTTACAGTTCTATCATATCATTTTAAAGTTATAAATGTAAACCATTCAGTTTTTTATTAAAAAAAAACAAATTGAAATATTACCTCAAATGAAAAGGGTTAATTATCTCCCTTTAATTAACAAATGTTTCCGCTTAAATTAAGTTGGGGGGCGGTGAGCGGAAAAAAAATGTAAAAGGGGGCGGTGAGCCGAAAAAGGTTGAGAACCTATATGTTTTTCTAAAATTCATTTTAAACAAATCTGTTTGTCCTGCTGTTTAAATATTTGATATGCTTTTTAAAATATGGACAGCACACATAGTGACAAAGAAATTTGGGGTCAAATTAATGACGATTTTTTTTTAAAATTTTGGATGTGTAAGTCGCCCAAAAACAAAAAAAAATAGGCACACAAAGAAAATAAATTATTATTATTGGTAATGTTACTATGTTGGGTATATAGTATATGCATGACTATCTTGACGGCAAATGTAAGACTTAGGGCCTATAGCTGGTGGTTATTTTAAAAAAAAATCATTTTTACAGTTTTACTAAACTCTACCCTTTGCCTCCCCCCCCCCCCCATTAACTGCCCCCAGACCACATTTTTCTAAATTGTTCAGATTTTTCAACTAAGAATGTTTGTCTATGCTCATAATAATAATTTAAAAGGTTTTTAGTTTTGTTGGGAAATAATCATTGACAATGATTTTACATGAATAAACAGTGACAGTGGCGTAGCTAGGAGGAAAAAGGAAGAAGCAAGGGGAGCAGCCACTACCCCTTAGACCTCAATATTTTCCAAAAAGTGGGGCCCCCTTTTTTGGGGAAAAAAATTGTTGCATTTTCAATGATAAACAATGGGTACTTTCAATAGGCCTAATAAATAGGTGGCCCCAACAAGAAACCAGTGATGCCCTTTTAATAAAAAAAAAATGAGTCCTTTTCAAGAAAAAACTAGGAGATGTGAATGTATCATAATAGCAGGGATGTGCACAGTTTTTTTGTCTGCTTCCAACTTTCTCTTATTTGTCAGCCTATCAATTCTTTCATATGGCGTGTAATAAAGTTAAAAACCCCCATTTCACTTCTTGTTTGTAGCTCACTTAAACAAGGCTTATTTTCTCAGGCCGACCTCTGCGTGCTCTACCAGATATAGAGGCCATTTAGACATATTTTCAGTTAGGGATATTGGGCAAGGATTTAAACGTTAGTCCAACAGCAACACTGAACAATTATAATGATAGCATGGACTATTGGGTTTATGGTCTGCACAGAACAATGCCAGGCCACCTTTACTTTGCCTTATCAGTCATGTATCCATCAGAGCTGGATAGACTCAGTGTCACTGTCCAGACCCGGGGCAAAAAATGTTTCTGTGCATATATACAATTACAGTATAGACCTTTTCATTTTATTAATTATTCCAAAAAAGAGGTCAATGTCCACGCATGCGCAGTCGCTAGGGGGCAGAAGTTGTCAATAAAACCTTCTTCGCCTTTGTTATTTTACTGGGGGCCTAGTGGTTTTTAGACGTAATTATATTAGCTATTCATTTTACAAAAAAACTAATTCATAAAAACTTTATAACCAGAAGCTAGGGAGCGAACTGTAATTTTCTTTTACCTTTTGAACCAGTTTTTAACCCAAAAAACATTTATTATACATTCTAGGCCTAATGCGTCTATGGTTACCATGTCACCATGTTAATACAGATTGGCGTCGAGCGATCAGTAAATCGTAAAATTTAACATAGTTATATATTTATAAAGCTTTGTTTGTGTTGAAGTATCAACGCGTAGGCTATATTGTATTAAGTTATTATTTGTAGCAATGGAAATCGTAACTTTTAATTATTATTTTTTTTTATCGTTCTATTTCGATGTCACAAAAGAACCTTGAAAAGCCAAAGTAAGCTCATCACAGTTTGATTCTGAAAAGGCCTAGGTCTATGTCCCATAGACCTATGCTATTGTTTGACTTGTTCTGGGGTTTTATCGTTAAAATATCGTATGTAGAAGTAGTTAAGCGGGATTATAACATATTAGTAGGCCTAGACCTAGCTATAGGCCTATAGCCGCCTATAGGCTATAGTAGGCCTATAGGGGCTATAGGCTATATAATATATAGTTATATAGGCTATTATAGGCCCTAATAGGCTAAGCTAAAGTAGCCTAAAGGCCTATATAAATTATAAATATAGGCTTATGGCTTAGGCCCTATAGGCTTATAGGATAGGCCTATAATAGCTATTATTTAATATAATAGGCTATACTTTAATATAGCATATCGAATCGGTCTATCACATATAGTTTACTATAATAGGCCTAATTATTAGCCTGCCTATAGGCCTAGGCCTATTACTATTAGCCTATTAGTAGGCCTACATTAGCCTATATTATAGTAGCCTAAAGGTTATAAGCTCAAACAGTTTAAACTATTAAACAATTGAAAATATTAACTATTTACTATAGAAAAGTGTTGATTAACCGATTGCATGAAATAATTAAGCGAATATGAAGGTAGGCTATGCTATATATTTGATATTTGCAAACTGGTGCGTGTTTTCTTCATGAATTTTTAGTTATAGGCCTGTTATTGAATAATATTTCATGCATAGGACTAATGAAATGACAATAAGTCACAATATGAATAGGCCTATATTATCCTATAGGCCCCCTATATCTATATCTATATCTAGGCTATAATATATATATCATATTCAATATGGAAAACATAGGCCTACGCCGACATACGGTCATAGGCCCGACTATACGACATAGGCCTATATATATATATTAGCCTCTTCCTACGAACAATATATATTTTTTTTAAGTTTAACATAATATTTGCTATGGCTATGGTTTTTATATTCGTGAAGATGCATCAGCTCTTATGCGTCTGTCTCTATCAAACATTCAACATGAAATATATCTAGAATTATATTTGCCTTTTTATTAATCAAAACGAGCGATCTAGGTCTAGGGCTAAGTTAAGCAATAGCTTGAATAGCCTACAGTAATAAAATCATTATAGGCCTAATTATTTTTTTTTCGATACAAAACTAGTTCTAAACGTAATTTTTTTTTTTTTTACATTGATTCTCATTGAAGAAACTCAACAAAAAGTAATGACACAGTGATCACGATAGAATCGACCATAATATTAAGGTCCAAAGCATAGAGTCCAGGTCTAAAAAAAATTTTCTTTAAAAAATAAAGAAGCTCTAAACGTTATTTTTTTAACAATTCTTTTCCTAGGTTCTTAGTTTAAGATCTCCATGTGTTTTTATGGTTTAAAGTTCAAAAACAACTATAATAACATTAAAAAACCCCAACACCTTTAGTAAAATACTATATGGAAAGAAGGAACAAAAATCTTTGTGCCCCCAAAAGAAAATATATGTCAGTGAGTCTCAAGGGCACGCCCCTTTTCCGGGGTCAAACTAAAAAGGTCTATACCTTGGGTATTATTTTATGAATACACACATTTGACATCATATGCATAGAAGGATTTCAAAATACGTAGGTCTAAAGTAAAATATGTGATGAAAACAATTTGTTTAAGACAACAAAAGAAACAGGAACTTCATAACACAATTTAAAAAATGCAGAAAAGTACAAAGGTTATGTTTTATTTATTGAAGTGTAGCCATTGCTAGCTATGTCTTTGATCCAATAATTCAATATGATATCCATTCCTCTGAAGTGAAAGTAGGCCTCAAAGTTTTTATTTTGTAGCAGGTAAGGGAACCAATATTTGTCATCTGGCCACATCAGGTTGAATGGTACATCACATTCATCATACCATTGAGGTTTCATTTCTGAAATAATAAAGTTCTCATTATTAATGTCTGCTGACATTATACTTATACTAGATCTAGACTATATTGTAACAGAAAAAAAACCATTAAAAAATTCAGTTACATTAATCTCATACAATGAGAATTGTAGAGAATATAGAAAACTAAAATACATTCTAATTACCGGTAGTGGTAGTATGAATTGGAAAAAACAATTTTGTTGAAATAAAAACTGAAGTTGTTTACCTATGATTAAAAGGTTATAAAAAAATCTATATATAATATAGTACCTTTTGAAAGGTATTAGAATTAAATTTGACATTATTTGTGGACATTTTAGAAGCAAAAGAAAATGTATACGTTGACTAAATAGAACATACAATCTTAAAGTTACAAACCCTAAAAACATTCGTTTTAAAAACTATTTTTAAAATTAAATAAGTTTTTAATTTGACCCAAAAGCCTATTTATATAAGAAAAACAAAATATCCGGACAGTGCCAGATAAGAGCCTCCAATTTAAGTCGAGACTAACTGATACTGGTAACTTTAATAATTCTCAAAAGCCATTCTTAGTAACTATAAAAATAATAATCATAAAAAATAACCTGTTTAAGATCAAACTCTAAATTGAAGTCAATGGTACTATAACAATCAAGAATATGTTACAGTTATAGTAGCATTTTTTTACAGCTCAACTCTTCCTTTCTGTACAACACTGTGAGCAATTCTTTTTGTACAGTAATAGGAAAAAAGCACCAGAGAGCCGTTAATTATAATTCCACCTCATAAAGTGTAGAACACAAAAAAAGAGGTGGTGATGGTAAAATATAGAGAAGGCTTCAACTTTGAAGACAAAGAGACAGTGACGTCATCCAAAAGAGCTTACAGTCTTCTCAAACACCCTAAATCTTGAAATGGCATTATACAACTTAGATACCAGTTTATATGTATAACATAATAAGGAGAGAAATCCTAAACCCACTTCTCTATCATAAGTGGAACTTTCCTGGTGACTGACATTTTAGGTCTTAACCAAAAGCAACTTTTATAAATTCTCTTAATGTTAAAGTTAAATTACTTTTTTTTTTCAAAACATACCTTCTGTTTCAAACGGCTGCCCTGTAAAGTTAAAAGTTTGAAAGACATGAACCTCTAAGATAACTGGATCATTTTCAAATTCAAAATTAATAAGTCCCACACTCTGTAAGTGGTCAGCTTCAACTCCGCTTTCTTCTAATAGTTCTCTGAAAAAAGTAAATCAAATGTTATTACATTTTAATATTTATCAAAACACAAACATACCAGGAACTTTATTATGATAACCAAACTTTGATATGACTGAATAATCTGTGTGCCATTTGAATCAGAGTATTTTATAATAGTAATCAGATGTTCATGCATTAAAAAAAATTCCATTTCCCCATTTTTAAACATATAAAATGAGTGCATGAGTACTCTACAGCAGGGTCGGCAGTTGATAAATGTGTGCCAAAGTAGGATTTTTTATTCCCTCAATGTGCCAACTACCTAAAAGCTATTCCGATCTAGACCTAAATGTCTTGTAGAAGAGACTTGAATTGCCTTTTGGAGGTTTTCTGCTACTGTACATGGCTTTGCATGCTAAGCCTGGCATGCATATATTAGGTTGCCGACCCCTGCTCTAAAGCATGGAGCTCTACTATAAATAATTTTAAAATTCCCCAATTTTTCCTTAAGTTTACACAAAATCCACAAAAAACAATTAAAAAAGATTGACTGAGATTGTGTGAAATAGCCTCATGTCTGATATAGGTACGGTAGTCCAAACAAATAAAAATAATTAATGGTTATTTTTTTTTATGCCGAGAAAAAAACATCATGATGGGAGTTAAGGACTTCTAACTTAATTACAATAATTACATTAGTTTTATACTTTGGAAATTTATTTTTTTTAAATTACAAAGATTAGCCTACATACCGGTAGTTTTATACTTTTAACAAATAATTTTTTAAAAATTCACAAATTTTTCCACACTTTGGCCAGTTTTCCCAATAAGTTTAAAACCAATTCAATTTTCCTAACCAATATAAACCCTGAAGTATCATGCAGCACAGTAAGTTCATTTTAAGGGTCTTTGTATTTTCAAACCACTAGCTTTAATTAGCATTTTAGTTTTAATTACATTTTATGTTTAATTTTTTCATGTGCTTGAGTTAGGCTATTTGTATATTGAACTGATCTTTCTAGTTTTAGGGATGCTGTGGTTTTATTTCTAGATAGTTGGATCAACATTCCAAACATGTTGGGTTTGAATCTTAATAAATAGAATGTCTATGCATTGTGCAGGCTAAAATAAAGCATCACTGTCAGACACATTTGATCAATAGGGCCAGTGAAGCTGTGTTCACAAGTTTCCAGGGACAGAATATACAAAAGGACTGTGTGGCCAGCACAAATCTCAGTTGCCTTTAGTTATCCCCAACTACTTATCAGGTACCCATCAGAGCTGAGTTGACTGAGGAACACCCAATAAAGCTGTGAACAAATTCTAGCCTCCACCAGGTTCAAACCTGGTACCTTTGGCTAGCCAGCTTAGCGCGCTGCAGCTAGGCCATGGAACCGGGTCCCAATGTGCAGGCAAACGTTCCATAAATAGATGCCATGACAAAAGAAGCTGATGAGATCGTTACAGCTTTCTACGTTAGAAGAAAATAAATGTTGCTGTTAATGTTAGTGGGTACAAACTTTAAAAAAAATCAAGAGTGACAGTGGCACATCTTACTTTTACTCAAGGCTAAATTACAAAGCTTGGAACTTAATTGAAAAATCATGAGTTACGGTAGGCCTATGACTATGTAATATAGTTTTATAGTAACTATAACTATAGGCAACTAATCAAACAACCTTTTAGCAGCTTGCAGAATTGTTTCATTTTTTTCAACTTTTCCTCCAAATCCATTCCACAAGCCACAGCCAAAACCTCTTTTCTTCATTCCGAGAAGTATTCTACCTTGTTCTCGGACAAAAACTAGAGTCAATAGTTTTTTTAAATTGTGTGCCATTTCCTTTATAATTTTAATTTACTAGCCTAGTCAATAATTCCAAACTATTGCAAGTGTAAGTATACAATAATAATAAAAGTAGCCATATAAGTTGTCAATAATTGAGTCTTTAGTACTATACTATAGACACTAATATAAAGATAATCACTTTAGTATTATTAAATTATTGTCAATATCTGCCTTGTTATATAAGTCTTTTTTTTTTGTTTGTTCTAGACTTAGAAAGTTTCAAGTCAGTGAGTTTAGAAAATTAGATCAGATATTATCATCATTCATCATTGACATCATATTACTAATAGTATAGTAATTATTAGCTCGCTGTGTCGCTAACTGTGACTGTGTTCAATCAAGAGTTGTAACCTCAGTTAGCTTGACTGACCAGCTTAGCCTTAGCCAGTTTAAAGTTTAACTAGTTACCAGTTCACAGTTCAGTTAGGCCATAGACTACAAACTACAATGGCTAGGCCTAGTATACAAGTATAAGCATATAATATATAGTTATATATAGGCCTACTGAGCCCTACTGTATATAGTAGGCTACTTTTGTAACTTATATATTATATTATTATATAGATCTATATTAATAATATATATAAAATATAGTATAATATAGACAATATAGTATATAGTATTATAGTGTATTTATAGTCTAGTAATAGTAGTTACTGGGTCTGAGACTAATGACTAAGTCTTTATCTAAGTCAGTCTAAGTTAACCTCTACCTGGTCTACCATCTACTCAAACTCAAGACACTCAAGTCGAGTTATATTAAAATTAAGTTATCTATATAGTCTAGTCAGTTATAAGTTACTATCATCCTAACACAACTAATTGAACAAAAAAGTGTTTATATTTATAGATCGCGCTTTTCTAAAAGAGCTCCACTGCGATTATGATGGTCAGTGATTTTACGGCGCAGACTAAATTGACCTTTTCCGTTTTTCGGCGGAAGCAGTTCACTCATCTATTCAACAAGAAGATGCCGTTAGCTGGCTTTTTTCAGGTAAACTATTTAAAATAAATAGCATAAATATGACTTGCTTCATAGAGAAATGCATGCCTATGCACATTTTACTATCCGCTATGCTTAGAATTTTTTTTTACTTCTTATAGTGAAAAATTGACACATTTTTTCTCGATTTAAAATTGAAGTGTTTTTCTCTATTTGATTTGTTTGAGTTTTGGCTCAGACTCAGTCTCGTCAGACTAGCCTCAGTATTGAAGTAGGCCTAATGACTATTGTCACTATTACAGTATTACTACTATTTAATTATTTAAACTATTCATTATTCATCTATTAGCCTAATCTATAATTATTATTATTACTGACTGTTGTATACTTATGAATTAAATTATTTCTAGATTAGGCTAGTAAAAGTAAAAGTAAAGTTTAGTAAATATAGCCTACCGGGCCTAACCTAACCTAATCATGCCTAATGTCGTAATGACTAGTAATGAGTAATGACTAATGACTAATTGTCACTAATGTCTACTAATGAGTAATGAGGCTAATGACTAATCTTTAAATTTAACAGCACACTCACAGCAGTTACTGAGTTAGCAGTAGCAGTTGAGTTAGACAACTTAGACTGTTATTTGATATTGTATATTTATATTGTTATTGTTACATAATTGTTATTAATTAGAGGTAAAAGTTAGTTAGTAGGCTAGTTATATTAATTATATTATATTAATATTAGTTATAAATAATTATAATTGTAGCCTAATTTACTAATTGTTCAAAATTTGTGACAAATTACCAAACTTTAGTAAAGCTTTTGACTTTGCCTTTATTACTAACGTCTCCTACGGCCTACGGCAAACAGTGTGTCTTACAATGAAAGAGTTATCACCAAGCAGACTCCACTCTATATGCTTTGAGAGCTTTTGTTGCATTTGCTACGCGTGCACTATGTTATTTAATTGGACAATTAATTTCAACAAATCTGCAAACATCTTCTTAACCACTTTCACTCTAAAAATACTAGACTAGATAACATATATATATATTTATATATGGTAGTTAGCATTTTTTTTAGCATTCTTAAGATACAAGTATTATAATATATGTAGCCTATTGTATAAAAAAGTAGTAAGGTTTATTTTTTAAGCTCGATCTATATCACCTAGGCCTATCAGATATTATGTAAGCGTGTTTAGTCATCAAGCCTGTTAGCAAACCTTTAGGCTATACTTTAGTGTAATTGGTTCTATTTTTTTTTTAAAGTCCCATATATTTCTTTAAAGATCTTTTTATCCTGAATACAAAACCGTTGGTTTCATTGAGCAGTAATGTTGAAATGTAGAAAATTGAGATGTTTTTATTAAAAATATTACCTCCCTTTGAAATTGTGTGTTGTAAATTTAACATGAGTTACCTCCTTTGGAAATTGTGTTACGTCCCTTTGGTTTGTTTATTTGTTTTATCGCATAATGTCAAACAAACACACACACACTGCATGTACTGCACGCTTCTTGGACCTGATTTTTTAGTCAGTATTAGTTAGTTTCGAAGCTAGGGATGGCTTCTTAGTATTTGTTAATGGTTAGTATCGGTTAGGTTAATAGGATAGGGAGAGCTTTGTAGTTTTTTTATTTGGCTATAGATAGCCAAACTGGCCATATCTTGGGACAGGAAGTAGTCTAGAATAGCACATGCTGAAGAGACAAGGTGTTCTCAACAAGTAGGAAGAAAGAACAATAGGATTTTGTGTTTTTTTTTTGGTGTTATTTCATATGAAATACGGTAAGAATAATTTTATTTTTGTTGTAATTTTGTGCTTTTTTTCCTTTACGGTATCGGTTCTAAGAAATTCTGACTGAAAATTTTTGTACCAGGAGCTATTGATGAGTGTCTTAGGAATCGCTGCAGACTTGATTCATGTATCTCGTTGCTTGGCCGTGTGACGTCACAAGCCTTTGCTAAACACAATATAAATGATTTTTTTTTGTTTGGAATTTTTTTGTTTTTTTGTTCATTTTAAATAGTCTGCCGCTCTTCCACGCAAAAAATTTATTCAGTTGGAATTTTTTAGAACCCTACATTTCTAGAACCAAGTACATTAAAGTATTACCAACCTTTAACCGACCTCTCTAAAAGTATAGTGCTTACTAAACTTCAATTTATTCTTTTTTTATATTTTTATAATTAACTTTGCTTACTTTGTGATGTAAGTGCCAGTAGCAAAATTTCTTTTGCATTATGATAATCATTAGGACTATGATCACTACTGACAATGCACCAATGACCAATGCTTATAATAATATGAAAGTCTTAATTCTACACTAGTTGGAAATGGAAAGCAGTTGATGGCCTAAATCATCATCTTTAAAAAAAAAACATAGTTTGAACCTAAGCCAAAGCTGTCAATCTATCTTGTTTACTCAAGTCAAGAGAAAAAAAAAGATTCATAATTTCATAGAAACCAAAAGGAAAATAAAGTAATATATGTATGAGCAAAATAACCTAGATATGTTAGATTTAGTACATTTTAGATTTTGAAGGAATGCACTGAAGGCACACACTTTAAGATTTTATTGATGTAAAACTACAGTGGAAAAGAATACTGTGTATACTTGTAGATAAGTCGCACCCCTAGTTAAAGATTATTTTTCTTAAATGTTGTCATTGACCCGTGTATAAGTCGCACCCTGACATTCAGGGGTTACACTGCCTTTTAACTTGCATACATTTAAAACATCGATCAGCGCTGTTTTCTCGGAATCAGGGGTGCCACTTGTCCGGATTATCCCGGAAATCCGGATTCGCGAGGCTAAATATTTTTCGGCTCCGGATTCGTGAGATTCAATTTACTTTGGTTCCGGATTCTTGGGTTAACCAACAAAAAAAAAAATCTACGGGTCCGAAATCGCGGTACGAAACCCGGTAAGGTAAGAATCGGATCCGCTATAAATAGACTTAAAGACCTGGTAGGCGTACTATAAACCATACCTAGATAGGCCTACGGCCTACAGTATTAGTCTACAGCCTAAGCTTAGTTTAGTGAAATGTCAGGCTATGTGGTTGGATTTTTTTTTAATGATTGGAAAATAAGGTAGGCTACCTAAATTTTCTAGCCGCCTAGATTTTTATCGTCATATCGGTAATTGGTAATTCCCGACTCGGTGACTGTTTCACACCTCCGTGTAGGCTATCCTATTAGTATATTAGGCTAGGCCTAACTATAAGCTTGTAATATGAAAGGTTACTGTCATTTCAATGTCGGGAAAGATTCAAACTGCTTTTTTTTCCTACATTAAAAATGCTAAAATGAAGGCGACGAAATATGAATAAATTAATCTATTGGAGCAATGTCACAGTTAGGCCTACTGTTTATAAATATAGGCTATATACGTTGCAGTCATAGGCTATTTATTAGGCCTAATGAATGGAGTAAAACAGTCGGTGTAGTGTTTAGAACTAGGCCTAGTCCTAGCAGTCACTTATGCTGGTGCATATTTTTTTTCTAATAATATAGAACATAACAAGAAAATCATAAAATAATGTTTATTTAAATTAATTTCAAAACGAAGTTTTAAATTGTTAGTTCCGCGCATTCGCGAAAGTCCTCATTTTCTTAACAAAATAAAAATACGTCATATCACTGAACTATATACTATATACCGTAAAAAAATGTGTATTAATCCTTCAGTTTTTATTTTTTCCCTCTTTTCAGTTATTAGGCATTTGAAGTTACAGACTAGATTCAATAGTTTACCAGTTAACATGTTATCCTAAATAAACTAATGTATCATATGCCTAAGAGTTAAAGTCACTAGGATTAGGATACAATATTTTAATTACCTTTATTAGTAACTGACCTAGAATATACAGAGCAAAGTAAATGGGGAATAAATGTAAGAAACACATAATTATATTTTTAAAGTAGGCTAGCTTAACTTGAAAAAAAAACAAAAGGGTTATGATAAGATCAATAGGAATGATGTTATTAAATTGTTAAAAAAACACATCTTTGTATGTTTAACTATGATTTTAGATGTGTCCAGTTTTTTTTTTTCAAAGATTTTTCAAGACATTTATCAATAACCAAAGTAAGCTTAGGCCAACAATTACACAATCACATAAAACATTTTAAAGACATAATTTTCCTATCATAATATGCAGAAACATATTGTAAAAAAACAACAATGCTTATTGGTGTAGCCTATATTATATTAAATTATATATATATACCGGTATATAAAATATGGTAAAAATAATATAAATTTTAGGAGTTGCGATAAATTTCAGAGTTTGTAAAATTTTGGAAAGTAGGTTTCAGGATTCAAGAAATTTTAAGAAAAGGATTTCAGGATTCACTGCTTCAAGTGAGTGGCACCCCTGCTCGGAATGCTAAACATTGCCTTATTGTTAGACTTTATAAATAAAACGCATCTTAAGTCTTAACCTACTAGTCTACAAGCTTATACCTACATTATAGGCCTAGACAGGTTTTCACACCTTTACGATTCTTTCCATACTGTAATTTGCTTTCAATATGCCTACAAAAAATGCTGCCTTACGCTTACGCTACGTTTCGGCAATACAAAATTTAAAAAAATGGGAGTGTGTGTGGGAGGGGGGGGGGGGGTCTAAAAAAAAACTAAAATATTTGTCAATTTCAGTTATATAAAGATAGTATATTTACACCTACGATAGTTTTCTTAATGTAAAATGTAGGCTTACGCATATCCTAGTAATTCTACATTACTACAGTCAACTACACGGGTTATGTAGGAAACTTTATGACAGAGTAGTGATGTTTTTGGAACTTTTCCAAAACTGTTTTGTATAGAAGTCGCACCCCTACTTTTTTTCTAAATTTTCAGTAAAAAAAGTGCAACTTATACATGAGTATATACGGTAATTCTTTTTTGTGTGGACAGATTTGATATTTAATTCAAACATTTCTTAAAAATTATTATTATTATTATTATGAAGATTAGATTTTTTTAATGAATTGAACATTAATTACACATTGATATGTTTAGTAATGACATTTTTGAGTGAATGAAACTTTAGATGCTAGATGAACTAATTTAGCAAAATAAAGTGTCACATCACTATATAACATTTGAAATCACTACAATATTTTTTTTTAACTGTGCTATCCTTAAATGACCCCCTTTCAGAAAGCAAACCAGTTGTAAACTTGTGGCTAACTGACAACCTGCATATTTTGTTAATCAATCAAGATGGCTGCTTATGTAAAAAAAATGTTGGTGAGAGAATATTTTTAATAATATATGCGTCTGTGACACTTTTTTTTTGTTAAATTATAACTGAAGCACTTTGTGCTCTATATGACTTAAAATTCTTAGATTTAGGCATTTTTGAAATCATGCTTTTTCTCTTTAGCTTTCAATTTCTCTTTTAATTCCTGATTTTGTCATTTTCTTTTGCTGAATACATATATTTTTGTATATATTTTTTTACGTTTTCCTAGAGCTAACATAAAGGAGCTTATACTTACGGTAGTAATGAATAAGTTAAAAATTCATTTTTCTCTTGTCATATTGTACCTGTGTTTAATATTTAATTATTTGTCTCTAGGCTGCATCTCTAGAGCCGATGCAGGTGGATGTTGTTGAGGAAAATCAGAATGTTGAAGAGGAACAACATTACATTGTGGAGAATGCTTCCATTGTAGGTTTTTAAAAATTATGTTAACTGTACTAGTACAGTATAACTAGTTTTATGTGTAAAAAAGCTGTGTAATGAGTGTAATGTAAAAACTTTAAAAGTTTATATGTGTATATTATTTTTTTGTAGGACCTTGATCATTATGCTTCACAATATGTTGGCCTTGCCAGGCTAAACCGGTTACTTTTTATTGCTGAACACTGCAACTCTCTGAAAATTGAGGCCCTGAGAATGGCACTAAATTATACCATGAAGACTACATTCAACACCAGTCTCTACCAAATAATTCATCATAAACTTGTTCAAGCAACCTCAGGGTGAGTTTTCATAACCTAGATGCTCATTATTCAAATAATAAAATATTAATATTAAACAAGGTTTATACAGTTGGAAAGGTTTCAAGAGATTGTCTCTATTTTTTCAAGTTTGATAAAAAATTGTCCAAGGTTTTGGAAGAGTCGTAAATACATTTTTAAAAAAAGTGAATAATACTATGTAAGAATTTAGAGTTCTTGTTAAGACCAATCATAATTTATTCTAAAGTATCCTACATGCACATAAAAAAACAAATCGAATTATTCATTCGCTGCAGATTTGTACTCATGTTTTTTTATTTATGCCTTTGCAATTAAAAAACAAAATGAACTATTCATTATCTACATATTTGTAATTGACTTTTTTTTTTCCAATTTAGTGTGCGGACAGGATCAAACAGTAGTACAAACAACCTTCCTGATATTGCACCAGTTAATTCAATAGACACACAGTGGGTTGAGGTGACCTCCAAGAAGGCAGCACTGAAGCTAGAGAAGCTGGATACTGATTTGAAAAATTATAAAAGCAACAGTATTAAAGAATCTATCAGGTACTTTGTTTGTCAGGGATAAAAACCACTTCATGTTAACTAAGATTCACTTTGTTGAAAATGCATTTCGGTTATATTTGGGCATCAGCGACACTAATTATATAATGGCCAATGTTTTTACAAAATAAAAAAAAAATGAGGATCTGTATTAAAGCTATGTAAAACCTTGAAAGTGAATCTTTCAAGGCTTGAGCAATTTCTTGAACCATTGTTGCTGATTAAACCTTCATTAAACCCTTATAAACTATAATGTTGCAGAATTTTTAGGCCCTGGGATTATTCTAGTTACTTAATTCAGTTAAACAAGTTGTGTCCAAATCTATATTTACATGTAAATTATAAAATATTTTGTTACCCAGAAAATCACAATTTGACAGATTTCTGTTTGATTTTGTGTATTAAATTCATTTCAATACGTTAAATATGCAAGTAAAACTATTGTAATACAATGTTTTTATAATTTGACAGGAGGGGCCACGATGATCTTGGGGATCATTACTTAGATTGTGGGGACTTAAGCAATGCATTGAAATGTTATTCCCGTGCCAGAGACTATTGTACAAGCCCGAAGCATGTGATCAATATGTGCCTCAACGTCATCAAAGTAAGCTTATGGTTTGACATCTAGTTTTATGTTACATTTGTAATTGTTTTTTCGTCTCATTTGATTAAGGGTAAAAGTCTACAGCAACTTGCTTAGTGTTGTTGTTTTTTACTGCTCATGCCTGAAAGGCTTTCATTCTTTTTACTATTAAGTTGAAGTTAATAACGTTATATACTTGTGAGATCTCTTAAACAGTTTTACAGAAAGCTTATTGTTTACACACATGTATTGTGTGCAATACTATTTGTTATTTTCTTGTATTGTCTATTTAATTTGCCTAGGTCAGTGTATATCTTCAAAACTGGTCACATGTTCAGAGTTATGTCAACAAAGCTGAAGCAACACCAGACACATCAGAGGTGAGTGGCATACATTTTTCGTGATCTTGTTATAAATAGGTTTTAGGGTTTAGCTTGTAGGCAGCTTTGTTTTTGTGGAAAATTATGACAATAAATGAACAGCTGTGAACTAAACTAAAAGTCTCATTTCACAGAGCAGTAAAGATGCAAACCAAGCCATATCAAGTCGACTGAAATGTGCAGCAGGATTAGCTGACCTTGCCACCAGAAAGTACAAATCAGCTGCCAAATACTTTCTTCAAGTCAACTTTGATTTATGTGAATTCCCTGAGGTAATGTCAATTAAATAGATTTTAGATAAATCTATTTCTTGACTTTAAAGGAAAGTCAATGTTATAATGTTTTGTTTTTTCAAAATTCATTTATCATCATATTAACCCTCAAACTGTCAAGTGTATTTTCCTGTACTGTCAAGCTGTTTTCACTAAATTGTATATACTTTACTAAATAAAAAAAAAGACTTATAAAGTGAACTAATATTGCCCTATAAGTATATATTTTCTATAAGTATATTGAACAAAGCACCAAAAAAAGATAAAAACAAAACTCACGTGACCTAATTTACTGTGACCTTGGCCTTGACCTTATAAAGTGTGAGTACAATTTGACCACTATGTTTTTGCTTTAAACCCACACCAAGCCTACAGTTTTATCCCAATCAGAAAAATGTAAATAAGAAAGTTGTTAGAAATTTAAAGCCCTTTCAGGAAATATATAATTGTAATACTTTAAAAAATAAAATATAATTTTAAAGATTTTTTTTTATTTCCACCACAAAAAAACACGCTTCACGCACACATAATAAAAATACACTTTAAGTATATTTTTTCTTTTAATGATGAAAAATTTACAACACAAAAAGCAGAATTAATATATAGAATGGTTATTTTTACTATTTCTCTTTTTGCTGCCTATTGTTTTAACTATTTGGGGCTATTTCTTGACAATCTTAAGGCCTGGGTTCATTAATGACATCAAGTCAACAGGTTCTGGGCTAATAAGCTCAATTTCATTATGATTATCGAATGCACGTTCACTACTACTGGCCCCACTTTCATCATTAAATTGTGGAATGTCAATAAAATCATCTTAAGCCTCAATTCTCTCAAGTAAAAACCATTTAAATATCGAAGATTTAGGATAACTATCACTACCATCATACAGAATGGCAGAAAAAACATATCCCCCAATACATAGCTGTCGGAGAAGTGATAGTACTGGCTAATTATAAAAGTTTACATGAAATCAACACAGCTAGCACGAAGTATATCCATTCATCTGTAGTTATTTCCCCTTTCGAAACGTTAAAAAAAATATTTGCATTTACAGTGACGATTTTAATGGCGGCTGATTTGGTCGGCCGTAACACTGTGGAAGCGGCTTGACGGCCGATGGTCGGCCGTAACGACAGCTGGAGGGTTAATACGGGATATAGTCTATTCTGAACAAACCATTTTTTTACAGACACAATTTGTTTTAGATTAAACCCATCCTTCCATAAACATTTTTTTTAGCTAAATGAAAACATAAAGAGAGTAACTCAATACTGTTTTAGACTAAAGGGTCATCCAAGTTGTCATTACTTTGTTAAAGTTTTATCAGAAAAATAATAATATAATGATAAAAGAATTTTGAAAAAAAACAAAAACATTATTAATAATAATAATTCTTGTATAGGGCTTATCCCGTTCAGGACAGTTCTATTACATTTATTTGAAGTTTAATCTAAGACAATTTGTGTCTGTAAAAAATGTTTTGTTCAGAATAAATTATATCTCACATTGTTTCTATCACTGTTTCAGCTTCTGTCCCCATCTAATGTAGCCACTTACGGTGCTCTCTGTGCCCTGGCAACATTTGATAGGAAAGAGCTTCAAGTCAATGTGATATCCAGCAGGTAATGACTTAGTATAATTGACCATTTGATTACAATTCAAACTCGACTTTCCAACTTTTTGTTCAATTTATCCACATTTTTAAACCTTCCCAGTACCAGACAAATTTTACTTCCGTAAACCCAAAAAGCCTATAATTCCCTCATGCAAGGCTACAGGGTTGTCTAAGTGAAGGGAAAACAAGCCCTAAGCAGAATATTTTGTTGTTAAAGAGGAGGACCCATTCATTCTCCTGCCTTTTTTTAAATATTGAGAAAATCACCGAAGATTTTTATGCAAAAGTGCAATAGTTGTCACGCAAGGCATTATCTAGTTGAAAGTTATATCCAGGTCTGGGGTAATTCTTTATATACAGTGAAAAGTTAGGCTGGTAAGGGAAGAGCAAACCATGATGCACAAATAAATATAGTTGAACTTATTTCATTCTTTTTCCTCCTTTCTTTTGTGCAGTTCCTTTAAGCAATTTTTGGAATTAGAACCTCAGCTAAGAGATATAATGAGTAAATTCTATGAATCCAAGTATGCATCCTGTTTGACATTGTTGGATGAATTAAAGGTAAGTCTTTTTAGGACACAGAAAATAACAAAATTAGCCTTTCAAGATTTGGTAGTGTAGATAATAAGGTCTTTATTTGTTTGTACTTGTTTGAATTGTTTGTTTTCATTCCACGCAGGATAATTTGCTGCTAGACATGTACGTAGCGCCTCATGTAAACACACTGTACACTCAGATAAGAAACAGAGCATTGTGTCAGGTAAGATGTTTGCTTGGTAAACTCAAAATTGCTGTCTTATTTTTAGATTTATATACCATGAACATATATAATTTATTTAGACTATAAATTGCCCAGAATAGATAAATTGTACAACGTCTATGATGCTGAATTAATTTTTTTAAATTTATATAAAAGTATATCTAATTATTTGTTGTATGCCATTTAAATTGTTATAAAATGATAAATGATGACTAAAATAGGATATGCAATAGTCCTTTGGAGTTAATTATCCTAGGATTTATTTTTTACCCATTTATAGCAGTGTTTGCATAATTTTTTTTTGACAAGCAAAAGATTTTTTAATTAACCCACGAACTTTGGTATAGAATCATGCTGTAGGTTTGGGGTTTTGAGAGCTTTTTATGGGTACTTTTGAAAAGGTAATTCTTGGCATACAAATCCTATTGCTAGACCCCAAAAAGTATATATATATATATGTTTTGAAACGGACTGTCTCGCTTGAAAGAAAAAATTATTTCACCTTGACTTTGGAGTGGTAAAGAATTAAGAAGAAAAAAAATCTTCTTTTCAAGTACCTCAAACTCCATTTTTTCAAAGGCACATGTTTAAAATTCTTATGAAATATTATAGCCATTTTATTTATCTTATAAAAAATGTACTAATCACATAGGTTTCAGTTATTAAGAGCTTTTGAAAAAATTATTTTTTCCCCAATATCTCTGATTATGTTAAAACAACAAAGTATGACATAATGGACATAACAAGGTTATAATCAACACACAAAAACTCAACAGCCTGTCTGGAACTTTTTAATTTAATGAAAAATAATATAAGAAAACAGAACAACATACATTCTTTGTTGAATTCTTAGCCACAATCATATACAATCAATAACAATAGGTACTAAAGCTACAAACTTCAGGCTTTCCAACTCACCAGACGATGAACATAAACCAATTCTAATAATATTTTTCATATGTAGTTGAAAAAATATCTTCTGAATCACTTATATTATCACTCAAATATTCATAACTGATTTATTACGTTAGCCAGATACTCCAGCTATAGATTTCTTCCATTTCACTAAAATGGCTAGCAATAAATTAGTTCGACAGCCATTATTGTAAAAAAAAGCTTCAAAGTTATGAAAATAACACAGTAGAGCGAAAAAACTTGTTTTTTTTAATAGTAGAAGGAAGTGGCTGTAGTTTTTCTAGAATACTGGATTGGAAGTTGCTACTTCATTGCAATTTTTCTCGTCACAGCACAGAAAAAGCGGATTAGTTGATTTTTTTTGTCCAATCACAGTTTGTGGGTTAAAAGGTTTACTGTTGTTGTTACACGCATGCCTATAATTAGCAATTTTTTTAAATGGTTTTCTTTGTATCGTTTTTTTTGTAGTACTTTAGCCCTTATTTATCCGCGGACATGAGGAAAATGGCTGAAGCATTCAACACAACTGTTGGGGCATTAGAAGATGAGCTTATGCAGCTTATACTTGAAGGTCAGATCAAGGCTCGGATAGACTCACATAATAAGGTTAGGATTACAACAGACGTCATGGAGTCCATGTTTACTGTGCCGGATCTCTATGTTATGTTAAGTATTTGAGCTAAATTCTACAAAAATATTCTTAGTCAATTTTATTCCCTTGCTTGATGTTGTCTTTTTTTTTAATCTCCAGATTTTATATGCTAAAGATGCAGACCAGAGGAGCACAACTTTTGAGAAGGCATTGTTAATGGGTAAAGAATATCAAAGGAGAACAAAGGTTTGTATAACATTAAAAATTCAATAAGTTCTCTTCTTAAAAAAAGCTAGTTCATGGGAGTGGTAGATCATTTTTACTCAGAACCCAAATATTTCTGAAATTTGTAACTGAATCCTAAACGTATACGTTATTATTTCAGGCACTTATACTGAGATCTGCTGTTATCAAGTGTCAGATTCATGTCAGGGTGAGTCATAAATATATTCTTTGTTTTACTGATGTAGTGAATGCAATACATATACAGTCCTGTAGTTCAGGTACAGTCCTGTAGTTCAGGTACAGTCCTGTAGTTCAGGTACAGTCCTGTAGTTCCGAATCTCTTTATTTCTTCTAGTGTTTTTGATTAAGCTGTTAGCAGACATGCCTACTGTTGCGGATTTTCCAGAACTGTTCCGTAAAATGGCCGAAAATTACCCCCCATTCCGCTTTAGACCAGTTTGTTCCGCAAAATCGGCGACTCCGAAAATGCCGACATTTTAATTAAGAAAGTAATAACGCGAAATAAACAAAAGGCGTTTGCCAACTTTTGTTTTCTTCTTGTCACTTCCATTTCAATGTATTTGCCGAGAATGCATTTATGGCTTCGCGGCACTGCCAAAGCTACTTGATAACATTGCCGATTTTGCTATGTTGAATAATTTTAGAGAAACTAAAACTAAACTAATTGTTGCTAGCCGAAAACAAAATATTACCTACTAGTTACTTAATAAAAGTAGCTGCTAAATTAAAATTTTAAATAAAGGAAATGATATTTTCCCTAGGCTTCTGCTATGGCTATGCTATGCTATACTATAACTATAACTATATAATAATATAAATCGGCTAGTAATAGTAGTAAAACTGATGTTGATGTAAGTGTAGCCTAATAGAACTAGAACACTTGAATAGACATTGTGTTAGTGCCTAGTGCATTTAGCTAGGCATATTCAAGCCTATTGAAATACATTTCTTTTTAATTTATTTATTCATACATTGGCTTAATTACTTAATTTAATTAGGCGTAAAGTGGTCTAGACTTTTAGACTGAGTCCTAGGGCTAGGCTATACTTAGCCTATACCTATGAACTTAGTTAGTTTTACCAATATGAATATATCAAGCATTTATAATAAGTTGATACTCATTTACCTTGGCCTTAGTCCTTAGTTTAGAATATAGGCCTAGATAGGCCCTAGCTAGGTAGACATACTGATTAACTTGACTTTAACCACTTTCTGAGTTTCTGTCCTATGCCTAGGCCTTAGACTTTTAGTTTTAGTAGATTGAAAGGTTTATTTAAATAAAAAAACAGCATTGTAATTATTGCCTAAAAGCTTAAAATCCTATAGCTAGGCTACATAAAAAAAAGCCACTGTTTTTCCCTTCAATAGGTTTATAACCTTAGTTAAACTTAAATAAATGTATCCCCCCCCCCAATATTTTTTTTTCATTAACTCTATATTGTCTTAGATTGTATTTTATATTTTATATATATAATTATAAAATTTACAGTGTTATTACTGTAAATGAATACATTTTTCTTATGTATTTTAATTATATTATTTAGCGTATATATTATATATTGGCTCGAAAATCCTTCCTCCGCGCTTATGTTCCTCATTTTGGTCCCATGTTCCTCATTTTTACCTTGGGTGTTCCTCATTTTGATTTGTGGAGGTAGGCATGTCTGTGTTAGTGTTTTAAATGACCTTCCACCTTACAGAAATCCAGACATAAGCGATTGGTTTGTTTTTTAATACCTTATGTTTATTTGTTTGTCTTCATCTATATATATAAAAAGATCGTGTTTGTGTCCCCACGGATCCCCATTGTCAATTTGAAAACACGTGAGATGTGTCACTGACACATATTTAGGTCTAGGCCTATATACTGTCTAATAATTTTCCACATCGCATATGTGTCTTTGCTAGCTCAGTAAATAACGTAGCGGACTGCTATGCGGGCGACTCGGGTTCGATTCTCCAATTAGACTATAACTTTTTTTCGACAATTTTTTTTTCAAACTTTTAAAAACAAAAGACATTGTATATCTACGGGCAATTTAGATTTTTCTTAAATAAAAATATTTGCCTATTTTTTTACCCGATTTCAATATATTTTTTAAAAATTACTTTACTAAAAATCTTCATAAAAAAAAATAATAATTTAAATATTAAATTTATAGCTTTCTTTTAATTGTACTTTATAACATTTTTATCTGCACCTTATACAGTCCTGTATTTTTTTCACCCGGGCAGCGCCGGGTAATGTAGCTTGTTTTTAATATTTTATCAGTAGGTGTATACGGGTAATATTATGTTAATATACCTTAAGGCACTGATCTAGCGAGCGTGCCTCCTGTACCTGGGTTCGAACTCCGGCAAAGGCTAAACATTTTTACTCTTGACTTGAAAGCATCCCTGAGTTTAGCCATCTCTAATGGGTACCTAAAAACAGTTGGGGATAAGTAAAGTGGCGGGTCTTGCACTGGCCACACATCCACTTTGATGTCATGGCAACTTGTGAACATTACTTCACAGACCTTATGGATAACATTGGTCTGAAATAATTAATTAGAGACAGTATTGCTTAATTTTAACCTGTATTTTTACAATAATTAGTTAGTAAGCTAATGCAGTTTATTCAGTGCCCTCACATGTGGGGGTGGGGGCAGAGGGAGTATAAGACCAGGGGCGATACTTCTAGGGGCGGCAAATAGTCTAAATATAGCACTAAACAAAGCAGTTGCAGTATGCAAGGGGTCTTGACTGAAACTTTTACCCTGGGGCTCTACATAGGCTTGTGTGGGCTCTGAGTTTATTACTATAAAAATACTTGTAAAATATAATCTTGTTTTTTTTTTGTTGTTGCCACCAAAAATGTTAATTGAGAAATATTTTTTTACCCTAGAGTCCCCCCAGGGAAGGACTTCAAGGTGGTGAGATGTCCATAGCCCCAGCCAGTGCCAGCTCCATGGTCAGGAATTGACTAGGGTATTGTTCTGTAGACTTGTTCCAGGCTGCTTGTATGTGACCTGACTGGACGGTGGAGAGAGAGAGAGGTCAAGCCCACTTGTTGGCTCTTTCAACCCCCATGGGACACATCTGTGGAGTGTGCATTTCCTTTTTTTTTTACAAGAACCAAATGAACTTGAGTGAGTTTGTGAAATGGAAGATGTTTTGTGCAGTTTCAGCTTCGTGCCTATTCACTTAGTTTTAATCATTTCTAGATTTTAAACAGGGAAGTGTTTAAGAGGCCTAATATCACAATCTATGTGGAAAACAATTTTATTTTGTTCATTTAGTTTGAATTTTTGTTCTTAAGATACTTGTCAAGGTATAAAACCCCATTTAATACGCTTCTTTTATGCCTTTCTTTTTGAAAGAACAGGACATGTACAAACAAACCTGACACCAGTTTTATTCACTAAAGAATAAGCTGGGTTTTTGTTTCTCTTACAATTTATTTGATTGTTGCAAAGAATGGATTGTTGGGTTTTAATTCTAAGAGATGTCCACTACAATCACACATAAAACAGATACCCAATATACCAAGAGATGTCCACTACAATCACACATAAAACAGATCCCCAATATACCAAGCACCTATGGAAATAAAAGGTTTAGAGTGTAGTTGTTTTAAAATAAAAATATTGAGTTTGTCTTTATTTTAATAAAAAAGTTGAAACTTCTTAAATGGTCACTCAATTAGTTTTTCCTTGAATTAAAAAAAAAACATATTGTAGATTTTGAGCCTATTTATTGAAATTTTTTTCAATAGTTTTTTTTTTCCTACTGTTAAAAAAAAGTTGTTTATTTGTGAATAAATTCTATTCTTTAGTTATTTGATGACAAAAATTGTCTAATATTTTTTTCCTTTTGGTTGAAATTGAAATTTTGGGTTATTCAAGATTAAGATTTACATTCATGTTGACTTTCTGTCCATTTGAAAGGAAATAATGATTGTCTGTTTCTTTTTGTTGAGTTTTACTCTGCCCAGCTGTAAACATCCATCAATACTTTATTTCTGTATAGCAGGCTACCTGCTTCTCTTAACAGGTTTGGGTTAAAGTGTGGACACAGCTGTGGCTTAATATATAATGTATTGTTTGATGTGAATGTTACAATGAGTTTAACATTGAGCAGTTGCTGAGTTCTTCCATTAGTTGGTCTTTAGTAAACCCCAATAGGATTGAAATGTAGCACATGGTGAAACAAAAAAACTTAATCTTTATATTCTTTTGTTTCATGCTGCATGTGAACTATCTAACAGATTCTTTTGTTTCATGCTGCATGTGAACTATCTAACACCCAGTAATATTTATTCATTCATATAAACAGGACAGTATAGCCAATACAATTTTAGTTTGCTATAAAGGTTATATGTTAATATATATGTGAATGTTTGTCCTTGTGATGAATCTGCATCACTAACTAAATATTGTCACTGCACTGCCAGCATCTTTTAGTTTGATGACGTTTTGTTGACTCGTAAAAAAATTGTCCTGTTTCATAACCAAAAACCCTACCAGTATAAATGATTTATTCATATCAATCAAATTACAAAATGTGTGAGTATATGATGATGTCTGTGTTAATTGCAAGAGAAAAGTTATAATAATGAAAAAAGTGTTGATGTGAATGTGTGTAGATCATACAGCACTTAAAAGTACACAAATACTAGACTGGTATTTCTGTATTTTGTTAAGTTTGTTACTTCAAGTCTCTACCTATCATTGCCATAATGTTTTTGTCTTGAATGCTATTGAGAAATTCTTTTTTTTTTAATTTGTGAAAATGTATTCAGTTTGAATAGAATGTGAGTCATAAAGATTGCTACAAGCTTGTTTTATGCTCTGATGTTGAGTTTATTAGTTTATTGTTTCAAGTAGCGGAAAAAGTTTTGAGCTAAAAATCTGATTTCACACATTTGAGTTTTGATGTTCGAAAAATGACGATTTCTTTCTTTTTGTCATCTGTTCTATTGTCTATCTGCAATTAATAAAGATAGTAATGTTTTTGTTTCATATGTAGTTCTACAGTAACTATAGAAAAACAAAGCTGCTTTCACTAAAGACTGAACAGTTTTTTGTCACTTTTTGACTTGTTTTTATCAGTTGCTATAGTTACACACTGTGTATTTATCTGCATCCTTTGATGTGACCCAGACAATACTTCCTGTCATCATGCTATCATTTGGTTAAAAAAAAAATGTTGCCTTGAAATGGTTAGTTCCAATGGGATCTGGCAACTAGTCCTGCAACATCCAAAACTGGGTTCAATTTAGATACCTGTTCTACATTTTTTTTAAATGTGTGACATAACCCTGACACTAATCTAAAAGTAACTGTCAGGTTGATTTGGTAAAAAAAAAATGATTACTTTGTATCATTTCACTAATGATGGTTTCATTGTTTTAGTTATAGTTTTGTTATCTGATGCATTGTTTTTTT
Source organism: Anisus vortex (assembly GCA_949126835.1). Lineage (NCBI taxonomy): Eukaryota > Metazoa > Mollusca > Gastropoda > Planorbidae > Anisus > Anisus vortex. The sequence continues at coordinate 46,510,951 of OX421494.1, read as the reverse complement.
TTTTTACAATTGAGTAATAATTGAGTATAAATGTTAACATCCTATCAGATGTTAATTTGTTGTGTTGTCACATAGATCTCATTGGAAATGAATCTATGTGTAGTTATACTTTGACTTTTAATCGTTAAAGTTTTGAAAAGATTTTATTTTAAAATAATTATAGTTCTATAAGTAGGGGGATATTTCAAATGCTCTCTACAAAGTCTATAGATAGTAACAAAAGAAATCATGCACAATGTGGGGTCAAAGGTACGAAGCACTCTGATTGTTGCCCTTAGTTGTGTAATGGCTTAGTAACTGGTAAACAAAGAGGGATGTGCGGTTGAAATAGATGATATGAATGACTGATGTATCGACAGTAATCTCCCCTTTTCCCCCCTTTCCCACAAATGAGAAATAATTTTTTTTTGCCCACTGGTCATTGTGTTTTGGTTTGCTGGTCTGCTTGAATACCGGTTGAGCCATTTGGTTTGATGTTAACGTGTGTACAGTATTGATACAAGAAATTAAACGACAATTGATTCACTTTGACTTTTATGTATTCTTTGTTTTTTTATTCTTTGTTCTTTAGTTTAACATTGCTGTATATGGAAGGAAGTGTACATTAGTATTAAGGCATAATTAGCATGCAAAGTTTAAAATTAGGTTAGTCTGGATATTTCATGGATTTTATTGAGAAATGCTAATAAGTGAAGTGGAAATGAATCTTTCTGCCTTTGACATAGACATGTCACAATGCATTTAAATCCCTCTCACTCTCTAATATTAATATCATTATCGTGTCAAATTTCTTAAAGACTTGGTCGACCAGTCTCACAGTTTTGTGATGCTGCCATTGGGGTAGCCGAATCACTGATCTATAAAAAGAATGGATTAGGCATGGAAGTAACATCCTTGAAGAAATTTCCGCCATTTTGTTTCTACAGTCACTGATCAATATATATAATTACTGTGAGTTTGTTTATTTATTCAGATGTTTGTTTCTGTTCTATAGTCTCCTAAGCCGCTTGACTAATCGGGTTAAAAGTTAAATGTATAAATTGGAAAAGTTCTCCAAAAGAAAATTTTTATTTTAGGAACAATATTGCTTAATTCGTTAATTTATCTTCTTAAATAAACTTAGATCTATTAATAATCACTGTATGTTAAGGTTATAAAACAGGCGCCATTTGCAAATGATGTCTCTTTGAAATGCTTTCAAATTTAGTGTGTTTTGTGGCCGGGTTTTCCCTTACTCAACTTACTGCGAAATATTGCTGTCTACTTTTTTTATTATTAACTTTTTTTATTGTTTGTTATTTGTTTTCTTTTTCTTTCCTTTTCATAGTGTTATTGTTAGTTTTATATTATTAATAAGAAGTCAGAAGCTTGACAGCAACAATTCATATGTATATTGTGTAAAATGGCAGAAACATAGATTCCGTTCCGATCTATTTATAGATCAGTGGCGCAGTAAGTTTAAGACACAATTTTGTTTATATTGCTAAGTGCGGTGGACATTTTTAGATTTCCCTGTCTTCACTTTGCTTAAACCAATCTATTAAGAAAGGGCAATCCATTCTTTTTATAGATCGGTGAGCCAAATAGACAGTGGAGCAAGCCATACACATTTGTCTCATGCCTCGTCAGATTTAAACAACACAAGTTATGGAACCCGTTTTCCATTGATCACTACAGGCACCTGGCTGTAGTTTTTATATGTCATTTCAATATGATTAGTACACTAGAAGTTAACGTAAAAAGAATTCAATTTAAACAAAGCATCAGATAATTGGACATTAAAGGCAGGATTCAGTTAATGGATAAAATATATTTAAATGGAGATCTTATTGGAAGGAAAATAGACAATAAAAGGGATAATCATCAGGGTTCTCACACAGTCTTGAAAGTCTGGAAAAGTCTGGAGTTTCAAAGAAACAAATCAAGCCCTGGACAGCCTTGAATATTGTCATTTTAGACTGGAAAAATAGCCTGTCAGCCTGAAAATGTATCTAAATCTATATTTATTTTATATATAAATTTATTATAAAAATCAAGGTCAGACAAAGAACGCCAATCCCATTTTTATACGTCATAAACGCCCACTGACCAAGCCTTAGATTAGTACCTCATTCACGCAATATTTAGGTACCGTAACCTAGAGGGAGGAGGCGCGTGACCATTTTCCAAATAATGTGTCCCAGCAGCCTGGAATTTGGCTCTTATAGCCTTCAAATAGTATGGAAACAGCCTTGAATTTGAATTTGTTTTCAGAAAAAATTTGAGAACTCTGAATCATGAAATTCGAAAAAATTATTTAAATAACAACGTTCATATGGGTTGGGAAAGTTTGAAAATTGACTTTTTCACTTTTGCGAAAACAGAATAACGTTTTGCAGAGTGTGTGAATTTTGCTATAATGGCATCTAGGCATAATGCAGAACCAAAATTATTTATAACATTTTCCTACCATTATTAATAATTAGGCTATGTAGTTTTAAGCAGTCTTGAACTTGTATCGATTTTTAGGATTGGGAAAGTTTGTGAATTTAAAGTAAATGGATAAAATAGCATGAAAATTATTGGTTTCAAACTTTTTAAATAGTCAATAATTATGTAGCAGAGCAACAGACCTAATATAATTGAGTCCTTAAGACACATCATTTTTTTTATACTAAAACTATTCTCTTGGTAAGCCTTACTTATTAAACATCCACTAACATTTTTAAAAAATGTGTAGGCCTACTACCTCTATAGCCAACACTACCAGATATTAAGATATTTCCAAGATACGTATAAATAGGTGGGTGAAGTTTGTGAATTTTAAAATGATGTAATATTAAGAAGCCTGAGTAACCTATAATATAAGATATAATCCAATCACGAGTAGGCCTGCATCTAAAATATAATGATTTGATCCAATATCTCTTTTTAAAGCTTTTTTTTTTTTTCAATACTTTTATTTAAACAAGAAAACATAGCAGCAACAACAACGAAAGTTGATCATGGCAGTCACACGTTTAGGCAAACATTGGAGATATCTGTCATAGGCCGCAACAACAACAACAGTATTTCTCACAACTCTTTTCAAGCATTATGATGAAATAGGGTTTATATCTGGACAAAAATAAACAAATGAAATTATAGAAAGCTTCTGCTTAAGTAGGCACGCGCACATTTGTTATAAACATTTCACATTTATCGGTGGTTTCAGTTGAATAATCTTCGGCCAACCAGGTTGCAGCGCTACTCCACCTTTTGCCCTCGATGCCAGATAATATTTTTTTAGTTCTTCAAAACATTGAACAGTACGGTAATTAATTAGCGGCTTAAACTACATATCACAACTGTATCGGCAGCGCGTTCGACTAACAATCAGATGGTTCTGTGTTCAACTCCTGGTGCTGACTAGGATTTTTTCCCGGGACTTGATGGTGTCCCTGAGTCTACCCAGCTCTGATGGGTACCTGACACTAGTTGGGGTAAACTAAAGGCGGCTGGGCATTGTGCTGGCCACACATCCCCTCTGATGCCGTTGCCACAGAAACTTGTGAACGCTGCTTCACCAGCCATATGATCAGTTTGGTCGGAAGGGTACTTTTACTTACCATTTGTTCAATAGGAATTGTGCTAAACGCAAACATGACAACACTCTTTAAACCCACTGGTTCAGTTAAATCATATTGATTTAAATATAAAATCATTGAGAAAATCAAGCCAATCGGCGGCTCAAGTGTGTGGAGCGAAAACCGTGAATGTAAAATCATACAACTTCAAAGGTTAGTTTTGACTTACTGTAATTACTTTCATTTCATTGGTGAAAAGGTGAAACTACAAATTATTAACTAACGACTAATTCAGATTGCAATTGGTATTGAACAAAGAATTTATCTAACGACATTCAATGTGCAATTGGTATCGAACAACGAATCAATCTAACGACATTCAATCTGCAATTACTATCGTACAACGAATCAATCTAATGACATTCAATCTGAAAATTAGTATCGAACAACTAATTAATCTAATGACATTCAGTCTGCAATTGGTATCGAACAACGAATTAATCTAACGACATCCAGATACAGATAGTAGGTAATTCCTATCAATTACGAATAGCCACATCCATACTGTTCTCCCGTTTCCATACAACGATTTTCTTACAAAATGATTGTGTTGCCAGTTGGAAGTATCTTCCTGAATATTCCCCAATCATCAACCATCTACTCTACGTACCGCAGTTATACCCGCGTGAATTTAAATGCAAACTTAATTTTAAAATAAATTGATTAAGGTACCGCCCAACTTACCGGAAGCCTTGACACAAGTATCACACAGCCCATCAAACATACAGACGTATCCAGGGTTACAAGAGCCGTGACCGAGTTGTCTCAGTAACATGTCAGCATTACAGGGGGCGAGGCAAGCTATTTGTCTTTTTACTGGACACCAGGCAATAGAACATAATATTGAAACATAGTTTGTCAATTCACTCTCTGTGATTCAATGCAATAAGAGGCCTAATATAATAAAAAACAACTCAATGAAATAAAAGCAGATAGTCACATAGTGACCCCTTAGTCTGATTAGGCTAATTTGTATATCTTACGATTAGAGGCAGACCTGAATGGCCTTTCTTCTGGCGTAGTTTCGGTTTCGGCTGAAGCCAAACAGTTAGCTTTCGGTGTGCCTTTGGTTTCAACCGAAACTGATATTGACTTTCGGTCATCCACCGAATATTTATTTTTAACTTTTTCAATATTCATACTGCAAGGCTAGTGTTCCATCTATTACCCTGCTTATTTGCAGTTTCATTTAGTTCTAATTAAACTATGTGAAGTAGAACATTGAAGTTAATAATAAACGGATTATTTAATTGCCCCATAGAATGTTGATTACTGTGAATACTTTTTGATTTTTTTTTGTTTGGCGATTTCGGTTTATCTTTCGGGTTCGGCCGAAGGTGTAGTGAAACTTTAGGTTTCGAACGAAAGTCAATCTTTAACTTTCGGTATGGTTTCGTTTGCGGTCGATACCAAAAATTATATTTCGGTCGGCCCCTACTTCCAATCATGGTACTATAGTAGCATATTCTTGAAAAATTGCGATTCACAAAGAAGAACTCTAATAATATAACATGTAAGCTTATATTTTTTGCCATACATAAGCCAACAAGCTAATGTTAATTTCAAACATGGACGATTGTCTTACATTTGCTCAGACAGACCCGTCAACAGTGGCAATTAAAGTTGGATGGCTGGCTATCTATATAAACAAACAATATTACAATACCAACTGTTTTACAACAAAAGAAGAATATGCACACCAGACGAAGAATTATTGCGCGTCAGCCTCAGGCCATACTATCTACCATAAATATATCGTCAAGACTTCAGTCAGCCAGAATACAGTGGATGACTACTAATGAACTTTTTTCTTTTATGATAAATTGTGTGAATGTGTGTGCGCTTGTCTATTTTATACGTATATTTCTGTGCTTGTATACAAATTACAAATAATTATTTTATTTTGTTTAAAATATGCTGAAGGACAAAACATCTGTAATCAAGACAAATTTCCATTAGTTTGGATCAATAAAGAAATCTTATCTTATCTTAAATAACCTTATACAATATATATATATATATATATATATATATATATATATATATATATATATATATATATATATATATATATTAGCTTAGACTTAATAGGGCCCTACATAGTCCTTCACGTGATTACTAGGTTTAACAAAACATAGATGTTCTTTTAAATAATAAAACAAATTAAATGACGTACAGTATGGCGAGCATCTATATGAGCATCCTATATGTAGGCACACGAAGTCATTTGGGCATTGGCTACTGTCACCAGGAGTGCACTCTGTCGAACAATCTATTGCCGCGGCATCGATAGACACTAAAGGTAGAATAGAAACAGACTACACAGTTCTGACACAAACTAATGATCCCAGAGAACGTGCACCTTTGACTTTAAAATGGTGTGGGAAGTTCTAAAGTTTATATGTATACAAACTAAATATATAAGTTGTCCATAAAATTATAAATTATGTATGTCTATATATTATTATGTTAATGCATGCATAAAAGATCAGCGGCGTAACTAAAAAAAAATGGCACCTTGGGCGGGGAGTCGAAATGGGCGACTATTTAGAATGTTAGTTTTGATTTTATTAGTACGTTAACTTACATAATTTAGGTTACAAAATGTTAGTATGGTATCTAGCAAAAGTTTAACGCCCGGGGCGACCGACACTCCAACCCTTTGTCTGACCCAAAATTACGCCACTGTAAAAAAGTTGATAGATCTATATGTATAACAAATTGTTAAATGTAGCCTATATGTAAATCCATATGTATACAAAGTTCATATTTGATTATTTAAAAGTTAATGTGTTTATGTAATAATACGTTAATATATATATATATATATATATATATATATATATATATATATATATATATATATATATATATATATATATAAATATAAATTGATACGTTTAGGCTATATATAAGTTGATATGAGCAGGCCTAAATAAGTCACTTACCAGCAAAGAGTAGCACTAAAGCGATAACATATTTCATTTTTCAATGTTTAATTACAAACTGGCCCTATGGCTGATCAATTTATACGTACTAATTTTATTTTAGTTAATCTGCCTTGAAACTTTAAACTTGCGTGTTATCTTTAAAGAAAAGAAGGAAATTTTGTTTTTTTTCCAAAAGGGGCTGTTTAGAAATAACGTTACTTGCATGGGAAAATGGGGTCGGAAGGATTAAATTTGTGTGAGTGACGATTCGTGAAACGGGGTGTTGTGTGTGTGTTGGTGTTTGATGGTGTATCAATATTATCATATAAACTGTTTAAATATGCATCTCTATAAAAACAACAACAACACGTCTCATTTAATTTAAATTAAAATTAAAATCAATCTGTAGTTTTTATTCACGTTTTCTAGAATGAAATTAAAAAAAAAGTCCATTTTTGAAAAAAGAACAACAACGTAATAATTCGCTTTTTTTTTTCAACCAAGTATTTTTTTTTTAAAGGCTTGATACGTGTGAGGAAGTGGTGTGGTGGTGTCTATATCCTCTGTGACATTATATCAAATAGAGTGACGTTTTACAACTTTAGAATAGCTAGAAAAATTTAGTTTTTGTGATCCAGTTTGAATATAGGGAGAGGAAATATTGCCAGAAGTAATCTATGAACAACCCTGTAGGGAGAGGAAATATTGCCAGAAGTCATCTATGAACAACCCTGTAGGGAGAGGAAATATTGCCAGAAGTCATCCATGAACAACCCTGTAGGGAGAGGAAATATTGCCAGAAGTCATCCATGAACAACCCTGTAGGGAGAGGAAATATTGCCAGAAGTCATCTATGAACAACCCTGTAGGGAGAGGAAATATTGCCAGAAGTCATCTATGGACAACCCTGTAGGGAGAGGAAATATTGCCAGAAGTCATCTTTGGACAACCCTGTAGGGAGAGGAAATATTGCCAGAAGTCATCTATGGACAACCCTGTAAAGCCTATTTTTATTAAACAAACAAAAAAGATTAAATGATAAGAAAATGTAAAGTCAATCTTTTGAAGGGTCACGAGTTAATATAATGAAAAAGACACACAATCGTTAGGCCTAATGTGTTAAATGTATTATTTGAAGAGGAAAGGAAATTTTGAGCATCAACAAGAAAAAAAGAACATTTTTGGACATATAATAGTTAGAATGAAGATTGTAATTCTTTGTTTAGTGGTTCTTTCTGTGGGTAAGTAGTTTATGTATCTGGGCCTATTAAAGTTTCAAATTGGTGGAAACTTTTAAAGTGGTTATTTTTTTTTCTTCGCTATCTAGACGGCAGAAAATTATATCTAGTGCAGGTTATTTGAAAGAAATAATCAGAGACAAATTTAAGTGAAGTTAAAATTGTTTGATAATCTTGAATGGAAAATAAGCACATTTAAAAAAAAAAAGTTATCTCAACGATTTTCGTATTCTGATTTTATGTTCTGAATTTTTAACTGCCACGATTTTTGTTTTTGAATGATTTAATGTTTCTATTGTAGGCATAATATATTATATCTTTATCACAACAATGCGTTGTTTACTCTATGCTTAACATGATCCAATTATTAGTCGAGAAATATTTTTAAAAAGTGCTTTTTGCAATTAGAAAGACATTTCACCTTTTTTAAAATAATTAATTGTCTTGAAATAAACTTGCCGAGTTTATCTATTGCATATTGTAAATAATTGTTGTAGGCTTACATTATTGTAATTCCTAATTGGGAAATGCGTTTTACGACTTAATCAGTTTGTTTTGTTTTTACAGTGTCAGGTAGAGTAGTGGTTGAGGTCAAAAGACAGAATTGTGGCAATCACTGTACCATGAACAACCTCTCAGGATGCCCCTACGGAAGTTTATGCTTTTATAATGGGTGTGGTCACGAGTGTAAACCTTTTCCTTTTGACTGTAAGTATATTTTGTTCTGGATTCACTTCAATAATAGTTATTATTTTCAAATCATTCGAAGTTGGCAAGTCATGTTATAAAGTAGAATATAATTTTGAATAGGTTAGTTTTGAAAATTTAAAAAAAGAACATAATATTATTAGATTTATACCTTAACTATATTTTAAAATATTTACAACTGAACTAGAAAAAATAATGAACATATAGATCTAGAATCTAGAGGCTCTTTAATAAATTCGTTGCCCTATGTCTTCATTGTCCACAGTAGAGAGGCGCGCCATGTGCCTGGGTGCCATGTGTAACTCTTACTGCCCCCACGGACATCAATTGTCAGCAGACGGCTGCCCTACGTGTGCCTGCAGACCTGACCCCGCTGCTTAAATCAAACGTGATCTACGTTAAAATGTTTGGCTGCTCAATCCCATAGTAAAAACAAAAGTCAAATACTGTGAATTCGTTCTTTTTTTTTTTTTTTATAATGTTTTATAATATGTATTGTTTTTGTGTGCATAGTAAGTATAAGGTGGGGCCCGCATATATATTATTCAGTGGTGTAGCCATACTATAATTCCTTATGTCCAGAGCGTATCGATGTTCAGGGGCGAATCTAGGAGGGCACACCAAGTTCATGTCCAAGAGCCAGCCGATAAGGCGTGCCGCGTCACATATGCACGATCTCCGCAGTCACATACACTGCACTACTTCTCCACACCTGCGGAATTCCCTTCGGATCATTAACGTGGTGGATCGCTCGTATACTTGCACTATAGCACAAATTCCATACTATAGGTTTGGACATTCAAATTATTGGACATTATTTCAATGTTTACCTTCGTTAAATATGTTTTAGACATCTACTGCCTTTCTTTTTTTGTTAGGTACGTTAATGCTACATTTATTTCCTTTGTCCCATGTTTGTATAGTTTTAATTATCAATTAGTTTTATATTTCTTAGCCTAGAGATTATATTCTTGTTCTTAGTTGTAAGTTGAATGCGCGCTGAGCTTACTTTATGTTTGTTGGCAGCGTTATACAAATAGAATTATTATTATCCAGACACCAGGACGGGGTTGAGGCGGACTGCTGCGCATTTTGCTGAGGGTCAGAGCCTATCGTCGGTGCAATGAGACCCCACACGCGTAGCAGTGGATGGCCCCATGCTTTAGGCCACCGGTGCACTCTTGATGCAAGCGCACTGGTGGTTTCCACACTTCGCCGACGATGAGGTCCATGGGTATATATGTTAAAATGTTTGGCTGTTAATCCCATAGTAAAAAAACAAAGCCAAATACTGGGAATTCGTTCTAGTGATTTTTTTATATTGTTTTATTATATGTATTGTTTTTGTGTGCATAATAAGTATGAGGTGGGTCCCGCATATATAATGTTCAGTTGTGTAGCCATACTATAATTCGTAAAGAAACAAAAAAGTAAGTAACACAAGAAAACGTACACCAGAGAACGAGAATTGCAGGCCTGGTTTAGTGTGTTGCTAAAAGTGATGAATTTCTTTACGCAGTAGAAAAAAAAAACGATCTTTATAACTTTTGCTTTAAAACCCACCCCAAGCAAGAGTGTTTAAAATTCGTAATCACTTTGCTTACATAATTTAGACAGAAACAAACAAGAGTTAAATGCATTTCATTTACTAAAATTTACTCACATGATAAATCCAACGAAAACTTTTTTTTTCAACTCATCGGGCATGTTTTTATTTTTTACGATTTTGGCTTGCCGATGAAAAGTGTTATGTGTACCAATATTGCTTGGGGATTTTTACTTGACCAAAGTTTCAAATCAGAACAGCTACCTACCATAGTTAATGCATCTTCCGAAAATACGATTATATCTCATGATGACTATATATGACGCACGCACCGACGTCTACAAATATTCTTTTTTTTTTCGTCAGCCATTAGTCTGTGGAAGACACTGGGCCAGGCCTCCATCACTGCCCCTTCTGTGCCGGCTTTCAAATCTTCACTGAAGGGTTGGACTAAATACCTCAAGTGAAACTCTGTCATCTGTTTGTAATTCTTGTTTGTGATGTTTTAAAATTCTATGTGTAGTTGAATTATATTATTGTGGACTTATTCCTCGGTCTTTACGCGGTCTCCACAATAATATGAAGAAGATGATGAAGAAGATATATATATATATATATATATATATATATATATATATATATATATATATATATATATATATATATATAATATTGAAGGAGGAAGCCTTACAGCCTGACCTTAAGACTCAAATCACGTAGACTCTAAGTCCAATCACGAAATGCTGAAATCTTTTGTTGTAATAGCTACCGTTATCCAGGATTGCCACAAAAATAAAACAAAGTGAAATAAAATTAAGAAATCAAGAAATAAGAATCCTAAATCGTGCAGAGTCAGTGGCGTACCGAGGGCTGGTGTGACCCGGTGCGGTAAACTTTGGGTGTCATCCGGGAGTCATCCCCCCCCCCTCGCCCACGACTTTCACAATAGTTTTCGTCTCCTTAAAACAAGCTTACAGCTCAAATATGACAAAAACAACAAGAATATTAATTAAATATTAGAAATTAAAAGCAATAAACAAGGGATACAACCGAACGGTTAGTTATTTTTACATTAAAAGTACTTTATTGAAAATTTTATTTTCCTGCTCTTCAAAACTGCAAACTTATCAATCACCTCATCAAAATCTAAATCATTCACCGTGTCCCTTTCAATCGATAACATAGCCAGATCAGATAGTCTTGATTGCCCCATGGTGGAGCGTAAATAGCTTTTTATAAGCTTTAGTTTTGAAAAGCTTCGTTCACATAAAGCCACAGACACACGTACCGTTAGAAATAATTGAAGGCCTAGCGAGAGTGTTGAAAGAGATTCTCTGAATTTCCAGTTAGCTATGAATTTCAAAAGATCTAATACTGACCAATCCATGGCTTTTTTTGAGGTCAATATCAGCTGCTTTTATGTGTCGTCTAAGCCGTGGTATTTCTTTTAAGAGCTCATCTTCAGATAGCTCATCGTAGAAAGAGGTTAATTTGGGAACGGACACCAATAACTCTTCTTCACTTGCTGACAGTAGAATCTTGGGCTGAACAGCCTAAAAAATATCTGCAGCTTTCTTAAACGCTGTTTATCTGATCTGGAGTTCAGAATGAAAGCGATCAATACACTCTAGCATTTTCCTACTGCTTTCTTCTCGCATAGAAATTCCAGCATCTCTTATTTTTTTCCCCTGCCATTCCCTTCTTGAATCTTAATCTTCGCTCTACCGAAATCCCATGTTGGTCTGATTTTATAAGTGCTAGTTCAATAGCATGCTTCACTAATTGACTCCGCTTTTCGTGCAAAAACAATCCAATTAGGACTTGGTCACCACTTTATTAAGAGTTAAGTCTTTAGTTTGCAAGTACTGCCGTGTAAGATTAACTTCTTCAAGTTTATCAGCCCAAAGGTAAAGGTAGCAGATAAACGTGAAATAACAGACAACATGTAAAAGTCCTTGTGCTGAACCGCTTGTGTCCAAATTTTCACGAGGATCACATAAAGCTTCAATCACCGTAATACATTCATCAAACTTATTTTCACTGGCTTAACAGCAACATGATGAGCGCTCCATCGTGTTGTAGATAACATTATCAACGACATCTCAGTGTGTTCAATTAAAACGTCCCATCGATGAGTGGAAGCAGCAAAGAAGGAAAACATTCTCTCAAGGGTACAAAAAAAATGTTATACATGAAGCATTTTCGGCAAAAGAGTGTTGACCACATAAGTTAAGGGAAATAGATTTCTTGTTCCTTCTTTCCAGGCATTTTGGCAGCACTGTCGTAACTTTGAGCTCTGCACATCATTATATCAAGTCCGTCGCTTTTAGATTTTTAGGAATGTCAGAACTGAGGTCGTCAGCTTTTTTCCCCCTTAGAGGAAAAAATCCAAGAAACTCTTCTCTCACTTCAACATTTCCACTGTGGATTTTCACATATCTGATCACTTCAGACATTTGGTCAATGTGTGATAGATCAGGTGTGCCGTCAAACATAATTCCTAAATACCTTGCGGCCTTATATCCATAACAAGATTTTTCTTTGCATGGTTGGCCAATACATTTATAAATTCATTTTGAATTTTTGGTGAAAGATAAGATACAGATGCTTTCCCTGTACATGTACTTATCTTTAGTTTCACTATGTGCTCTTTCAGCACTGGGTCATATTTGGAAAGCATTTCAACCATCTCAAGAAAGTTTCCTTTATTCAACGAGGATTCATCTTCGTTGTGGCCACGAAATGCCAGATTTTGCTTCGCAAGAAACAATGTAATATCTAGCAACCTGTGTAGGATATCCCTCCACCTTTTATTCTCCCTACCCATTAAGGCAACACTTTCGGCATCAATTGTTTTATGTAGCTTAAGTCCTACTGCCACTGTTTTACATTTTTCAAGGAAACATATGTGCTCTTCAGATGTTTCATGATTATGTAGTTTTGGACTCAGTTTCCACCACTTATCAAACCCAATAACACATTCAGATGTTGTTCCGGTAACATCAACAGCAAAGAATCTGCAGCAAAAACATTATAATTTCTCACTGAAAAGTGAGTAAACCATCATTGAACGCATTATTTGTTTGCCATTGGGCATTACCTTGTAGAACCATTGTAAAATGATATATGTTTTTTTCATTTGGGTGTCACCCCCTGAGAGGGTGTCACCCGGTGCGGTCCGCACCCCCGGCACTCCCCTCGGTACGCCACTGTGCAGAGGTATCCTAAGTGGTAACGTGTGCAGAGATATCCTAAGTGGTAGCGTGTGCAGAGGTATCCTAAGTGGTAGCGTGTGCAGAGGTATCCTAAGTGGTAGCGTGTGCAGAGGTATCCTAAGTGGTACTAGTGGTAGATTGTGCAGAGATATCCTAAGTGGTAGAGTGTGCAGAGATATCCTAAGTGGTAGCGTGTGCAGAGGTATCCTAAGTAGTAGCGTGTGCAGAGGTATCCTTACCGAAGTATTGCTTGGAAGATGAACTGGTATGTAACATGATTTTGCGCGTGTATTTCGGGAGTCTGTAAAATCTGGACTCGTCTGTCCGTCAGTTGCACTGACTAATCACAGAATTTAGGCGTGGTTCAATAACCAATTATACATTGTTATCCCGGTTTGTCATGAACATTTGAAAACAAAAAAAAAGAAAAAACGAAACAGAATTACAATTCATGTTTTTTTAACTCAAGTTTATATAAATACGGTTCCTTAAATATTAATTTGTAAAAAGCTAACGTTTAACAGAAACCATTAAGTAATGATTCGTTCTTTTGTAAACCAAATCTTACTTCTTTTTTTAAATGTTAAGGAGAGGGGCAGGATAGCTTCTTTTTCATGTTACTGCGGAGACCCCGTTAGGCCAGGGGTCGGCAACCTTTTGAGACTGAACAGCCAAAAGTTACAATTTACACAATTTCCCAGTATTTAAAGAGCCACTAACTTTTTTGTCAATATTATGGTATATTATTTTATTAGGATTAGGTATATAAATTTGATTTTTTTTATTTCAAATCAATAGCTTTAAATATGAAATAATATTTATTCTTTTGAAAGTTTGGTTAAATCTGGCTCATAACTTGTTGTTTTCAGTTTCAATCATGCCTCTAGATTTGTATTTGTTAGTTAGCTTCTTACTTTACTTTTTATGATATTCATGCAAGAGAACGCTTGCTCGTACAAATATGTTGATCCGAAGATCGTCAGCACTCCAAATGCCAACTTCTTCACCTCACTGTAGCATTCTGGAAGACTATTCCATGCGTCAAATATTAGTGCCTAAGCTCACGACATTTCTTTTAGAGCTGTTCAGTTGTGCAGCGTGACGTGCATGCTACTACATTGTTCTTGAGTTCTGTGAACTTGCCACTCCACAAGTTTTTGATTTTCAAATCCAGAAATTGCATTTGAAGCGAACCAGCGTCTCATTTGTATTTGTGTTGAGAGGATTTGACTATGAACGCCAGAGTACTTACGTTTGTTTTGAATGAAGTCTATGCACAATTCCTTAGAGACAGAAAATCGATCACGTGATCCTATGTAAACTAAAACAAAAATGGCTGATTTTACATTGATCTTAATGTCTGCTTATTACAAATTTTAATTTTTCACATAACCTTGCATATTGTGATATTATAAATGATGCTCACGGAAGCAACAATGATTATAGACATACGATTATTAAAGAACAACACCTATTTGTTGATCTTTCAAAGAAAAACTATGAAAAGATTTTAGATTATTTACATGATAATTTAGAGGTAGAATTTGCGCACCCAACAGAAGCGCAGTAAGTGCCCATCTCATTCAACTCATTGTTTAACAAGTAAGTCTAACAATGATCACGTGACCTGAAAAGACTTCTGCATAGACCTCATTGCACAATCTCTCAGCGAATCCATCCTTTAAGCTTATTTTGTTTATATCCTTGCTGAAGTAATTCGTGTCAATAGTTGCATTGGTTTCACCGCGATACTGCTTCAGATTTTCGAAATGAAGTAATTTACCGCTCTCCATGTCTTCGACAGAAAAAAAAGTAATTTATTATCGAAACAGACCCTTTCTTCAAGCAAGGCATAGGCTGGGTTTCCCTTTCCTTGTAGTTTTACATTTAGGTCATTTAGTTTCTTTGTGATATCCACAATGAAGTTGAATTTTTCAGCCATTTGTCTTCTTTCAATTCGGGATGGACAATGCCTTTTTCATTGAAGAATGTTTTTATTTCACTCAAGCAAGGAGAAAAACGTTTAAATAATTTACCCCTGGAA
The DNA here is from genome assembly GCA_949126835.1 of Anisus vortex. Classification (NCBI taxonomy): domain Eukaryota; kingdom Metazoa; phylum Mollusca; class Gastropoda; family Planorbidae; genus Anisus; species Anisus vortex. Next base: position 46,495,665 of record OX421494.1, on the reverse strand, counting down.
AGCCATCGCACTTTGTTGTGCAGAAGTAGGTCAGAATACTGGCTTTCTATTTCTTCAAGAAATTACTTACACTGGCGATGGTAGTGTGCTTTTGGGAAATGCTGTTAATGATCTTAATTACAAAGTTCATGACTTCAAATATTTCGGCCGGAAATGTTTGGGCATAATAGTCGCTTGGTGGATTATGCGGTGAAACGTTAACTTTTCGTGTTTTATTTTGTGCTGAAGAATCCTGACATACTTCTGGCTCCATTAGTTGCTATGGAAACGATTTTATTTATATCGATATTCATAGTCTTCCAGGCATTTTCGCACATCATTTGCTATATCTTCTTCACGAATTTGCCCTGAGAGCGTCAGCAATCCTAGCAGTTCTTCGTTTGGACCTTCTGACGAAAAGGGTAACTTGTGCCGTGTCTTTTATGTCGCAAAACGCATCCATAGCAAGTGACAAAGCAGAAGCCAGTTGAATGTCTTCCACTTGCATATGTGTTACATTTGAAGACATTTTAGTAGCTCTATCTTGTACTGTTTTATCAGATCATGGCAAATCTTTAATTTTCTTCATGATTTCTATTTTGATTTTGAAATCACGAAACAGTTTTTCAGCTCCAATTAAAAAACATTTTTGACGTATTCACCACCTGTGAATGGTTTCCATCTTTTTGCAATTTATAGTGATATTAGGCCTACAAAGCTTGCCAGATTTACATTATTTGAAGATTGCGCCCAGATATTTCAGATTCTTAGCATATAACTCGACTGTTGTTTTTGTTTTATGAAGCTCTTTAACAGCTTTTTTTTCAGTGCGTCACCGGTTAGATATTTAGCAGCGAATCGGGTATGTTTTGTAGTGACGTGTCTATCCAAATTTGACTTCTTATTGTTTTCTTGGCAAATGAGACAAGTTGAAAGGCCATCTGTGTTGCATATGAACGCAAACGACTCCGACTGAACACTACCATCCGCTGGGCTGCTGGCTGGGTGGCTGTAGTAACTATATATAGCGGCTGTCAGCTGTCCGTCTACTATCTACTCCACCTATTCTCACGGTTCTCTGTTGAGTGTTTTTATCCTGTTTGCAGTATATTTTAAATTATTTTTTTTTTTTGCAGTATAATTATTTTTTTATGAGTTTGAAAATAAAATAATATAATTATTAATATTTGCGCATGGAACTGGAGAGCAGCATCTTGACATCGAAAGAGCCGCATGTGGCTCGCGAGCCGCAGGTTGCCGACCCCTGCGTTAGGCCCGAGTAAAAAGTCCAAAATGTAACGACATATACAATTGTATAACATACAAACAAGAATTACAAACAGATTATGGAATTTCATTTGACGTATTCAGTCCAGCCTTTCAGTGAAGATGTGAAAGCCGGTACAGAGGGTGCAGTGATGGAGGCTTGGTCCAGTGTGTTCCACAGTCTAATGGCTGAAGGAAAAAAAGAATATTTGTAGACGTCGGTGCGTGCGTGTGGAACACGCAATTTGAGCTGATTGACCTCGGGTAGAGCGGGACACTTGTTGGATGCGACCTGACTGTGTGGACATTTCCACATGTGTCATCATGTTGATGATGGAAATGGGAAGGTTTTTGTTGTTGTGATATCACAATAGTTATATAGCCCCCTTTTCTTCCCCTCTGTCCTTCGCAAGGTAACGATGGTGGGAGGAAACATTGCCAGCCTTCAATTGTGGACAACCCTTTCAAGTTTATTTTATTAAAAAAATAACAACAACAAAAAATGAACGATAAGAAGATATTAAATCCGGTATGTAGGGGTCATGTCTTAAGAACAAGATAACAAAACACACAATCGTTACTAGAATTTAAATTTAATATTGATCTAAACTTTTTAGAGTCATCAACAGACGAACGTGAAAGAATATTTTGAAACCCTTTTACAATGAAACTTTTTATCATTTGTTTTTTGGCACTTTCTGCCGGTGAGTAGTTTATATATTAGAGTTTCTATTAGGTTTACAGTTGTTTAAAAAGGTTCTTAAACATGAATCTTAACTGTTAGATGTCCACACAATAGTCTATCCTTGAATGTTTTTTTATTTGCTAGATCTATCTGTAAGTGATAGAAATTAAATTATAAAAAATAATAATTTTATAAGCTAGATGAATCTTCAGTTAAATATCTCTACAATTAATTGTTAAAATGTTTAACGGTCCCGATTTTCTCTTTTCGGTGAAAAAATCTCTCAAAAAGCGAAAATCGGGACCGTGTTTTAAATTATGTTCTTTGAAAAGACGTATATTTAGCTAGCCAATCAGAAAAACGTACATATTTACAGCATACTTCACCAATGCGTTTAATGCGCCACCTACTTGTGAGGTGCATAAAAGAATAATGTCAAAAAATACAGCCCATTAACAAATCTTAACGATTATGCATGCATGGTGAACTTTTAAGGTTTTAAGAAACCAACATTTCCGGTCCCATTCGTTCATTTGCAAACAAAACATGTCTATGTGCTTCATTCCTGGTTGTACTGCGACAGCGAGTAAGAAAAGATGCAGAGGAATAAAATTGTACTTCATTTCCAAAAGATGTTGCCGATAGAAAACGATGGATTGTGAACGTCAGAGGTGAAGAATAACCTATTTTTATTCCCAAACTTAGTGTTTGATGAAAATGAATTTTTTTTTTGCGTGCCTTATGTAAGTATAATGTACCATATTCTTAATATACAAGAACCGCTAAGATTCATTTCTTTACTTTTTAAAGCAAGCTAAATTTAACTCGTTGACGATTTATATCGCATACTAACTTTTAATGTTAGAAATAGACTACGACGTAATCAGTTGTTCGCATGTGTGTTTGTTTCAGTGTCAGCTAGAGTGGTTGAGATCAAAAGACAGGATTGCGCCACTCACTGTTGGCAAAACACCAATGCAGGGTGTACCTTGGGGCAGGTGTGTGTTTATAACGGATGCGGTCACTCCTGTCTTCCATTTCTCAGTAAGTGTACTTATTTATTCTGATTTATTTAGAGTTGGCAAGTCAAGTATTTAAAAAGTTGATTCGTTTTAATAGGTTAGTTTAGGAGTTTTAGTAAATGTTAAAATAAATTAAAGCGTTCATATGTACATATAGACCTATACTATGTAACATAACGCACATATATTCTATTTTATTATAAATACAGAGAAAACTATTAAAACATGTTATTTTATTTTATTAAAAAAAAAAGTAATTTGAAGAAATGTATGTAGGCGGCCTATGCGTGTTTAAAAACAGGCTCCCGAAATACAGACCGTTTACACTTTACGTGCAAGTCAATATATATATTAAAATATTCCTGTGTTATATATTTCAATGTCTTATGTTTTGTAAATATATAGGTCTATCTAATAAAATTAGGTTTTTAAAAAGTATGCGAATACAAATGTGAGATTTAGCATAAAATGAACAATGACTAGGAGACAGATATGAGAGAGGAAGAGAGAGAGAGAGAGAGAGAGAGAGAGAGAGAGAGAGAGAGAGAGCGAGAGAGAGAGAGAGAGAGGGAGAGCGAGAGAGAGAAGACAGCAAAGTCTGTAGTAAAATATATTTATGAAAGAGAACCAATAACCCAGCAATAACCAGTTGACTTGTTTTCCTCGTCCACAGTTGCCAAACGCGCCATGTGTCTTGGAGTCATGTGTAACTCGTACTGCCCCAACGGACATCAAATGTCAGCAGACGGCTGCCTTACGTGTGCCTGCAAACCTGACCACAATGCTTAAATTTCAAATGTGATCTACGTTAACATGTTTGGCCGCTTAATCCCATAGTACAAAATTTCATACACTGTCTTCCTTTGTTCTAGTTAATTTTTTAATACGTTTTTTATATGTTTAGTTCTTGTGGGGGGGGGGGGGGTGAGTGGCGTAATATACGTTCATATGTTCGCAGATAGCACATACATGTTCTTTTTAATAATGGCGTAAATTATATTTTCGCTATCCATAAAATTAACAAGAGCCACCTTTAAAATTTGCATTGAAACATGTTCAGTTTAAATCTGTAATGTATTCAGTCTTTCACATTAATTGCATTTTAAATGGTGGAACAAATCAAATATGGCCGCCGACATGGGAGAAGAGATCTAGTCTGGTAAAAGAAACATGTATCTCTTGGCGCATTGGTAAGAGTGTAGTGACGAAAGTGTACTAGTATTGGTGTAATGACCCATTTCTGTACCCAAATGAGCCTCAAAAGCCGGCGCAGAATGTAAACCACCGATACACTTCCAATTAAATTACACCGGTGGGCTAACGTATGAGGGGATGTCCCCCGAAGATAATCGCACGTGCGGGAGCTCACTGAAACCCGGTGGGGAAGAAGGAATAGGTACAACAATATCAGTCGCGCCAAGCTCGGTGTGTGGGTAACAATTCCTACAGTCTGGTATTTGTACTACCGGGCAAAAGGTCCTCGTTAATAATCCGGGGGGAGCCCCGTAGTGCAAAAAAATTGTAGTGCATGTGCCTGGAATGCTGCGTGCCTCAGACAGGGTCTAGGACCAAAGGTGACTTGACCCAACCCTTCCAACGTTATGTCCTGGAGTAGAGAGCCGAAGGGCACTTCAGATATTAACGATTTTTGATGTAATGACGTAAGCTTAGTGTAATGCTTACCGACGTAATGCTTAACGTTGATATGGTGTTTTACGACCGTAAGCCGGTAATGGCGACGTTTTCATTTGTAAGTGCTAATCAGTAATGGGGTTAGTGTTATGGTGCACTGTCACGATGCATAGTGCATGATCATTCATTATTTAGCCACACTGAAGCCATAATAATATGTAAGGGGTGGGAGTAGGAGAAGAAGTGAGAAGAAAGGGGAGGAAAAGGGGGGATCGTGGTCTGTGCAACCTTGGCCCAAGCGAACCCAAGGTGACTGTCAAGTCTAAGGCTTTAGCTAAGCTATCCTACATAAAATAAACAGCTACTACTGGCTAACTAAAACAGCACGACACAACACAAAAGCACGACACTTAAAAGAAACAAAGATATAGCAACAAAGACCGAAGTAACACTTCTATACAAACTATAACTTTATTTTACATAAAAATACTCTTAGGTCTATAACTTCAAGGAAAATATTACAAAAAAACACATCATTCCGAATCAGGCTTCACCCTAACTTAAATTAAACTAAAAATAGACTCTTACTAAACTAGAACAAACAATTTTCAACTAAGAAAACAAATTTACATCCCACTAAAAACATATTTTATATCCTACTGAAAAACATATTTTATATCCTTCTAAAAAAACATATTTTATATCCTACTAAAAACCCAACCAGATATTATTGCCTGGCTTAGCAGCCATACATTGGGACTAGAAAAAGATGACCACTGGACACTAAGTCCACACAAAGGTCAAGACAGGGAAGCACACAGCTTCAAAGAGGGGCTCACAGCCTTGCTTAGCACACAACTAACCCTCACAATTACACATAGCCAAAGGCTCTACTAAACTCAGCCCTTTTATTCTTCCCAAAACTGGCGGGCGGAAATGGATAAAAAACATAGAAAAGAATAACAAATTAAACCTGGAAACTGTTGCCAACTTAAAACAGTTTCTAAATAGTTACAGGCCCTCACAAATATACACGGACCACACAAACCCCAAGATTAACCGAATCGCGTGCGTGCCATGTTTACCACAGCTCTCCATGGCAACCAAGCCCAGTGTAAATGGAGGATACAATGCATCAGATGAACCCAACAAAACATCAACTGAAAAGGCATCTTGGCATCTTCATTTGGTAAGTGGCTACAAAAAACACACGTTTTGAAAATATTTTTGGTTCATCTTTGTTATGTGAAAATTTACAAAAACAGAAAAAGATACATAAATACAAATCTAGACGCATCTCTAAAATGTATACATTCAAAATAAATGTTGGCTACACAGTGCAAAGGGTTAAAGGGTTAAAGTTAATTACCGAATAAGAAAAAGTATTTGCATACGTTTAGTATTTTCCTGTTGTTTGACTTCCATTGGCTACTTTCGCTATTCAAACTCCATGCATTGCATTGAACTATATGCTATAGCAACCGTAGCAATTTTCAAGTTATTGACAACTTTTTATATTCGCTGGTTATAAAGGAAAAAAACAACTTATAAGGCAGAAAGTAGATAAGTTGGTAGTGCAATTCAGAACATCTAAGAAAGTTATGAATAAATGATAGTATCTGAGATGTATGCGTTTTCAGAGAACTGATATAATATATGTGCATTGGACAGTGCTATTTAAATACTTAAATTTTTATGTCTATAGTATATTATATATATGGGCGACATTCTTTTCAATACATGTTACTATCTATATATATATTTATCTATTTATATATTTATCTATCTATCTATCTATCTATTTATCTATCTATCATCTATCTATCTATCTATCTATCTATCTATCTATCTATCTATCTATCTATCTATCTATCTATCTGTCTGTTCGTCTATCTGTCTGTATGCCTGTCCATATCTTTTAAACAATACAAATTATGTTGTTTTTTCCTAAAATAATCTGTCACAAATGTTGTTTGTAGGTCAGATAAATAATAAAAAAAATCTAAAAAAAAAGGTTTTCCAAGGCCACAGGTGGGAAGATTTGAAAAAAAAGATAGCTAAATATAAAAACATATTTACTTAGATTATGTTTCTTTCTCACCGTGTTGTCCCTGAATTAACTAAACAAAGTTTTGTATTCCCAGCTAAAAGAAAAGTTAAACCGAAAAAATGAAAGTCGCACTTATTTGTTTCCTATCTTTTGCTATAGGTGAGTATTTTATACATTTACTATTAAATTTTGAAAACCAAAGACTATAAAAAGATAGACTTATTGCTTTGATATTTCTGCTATTTGATGAAACGAAAACTCATGTTTCGAAATTTCCTGATGCCAATTGTTTTGTAGACGTCCAGTTTATTTAATCTCCAAATAAAGATTTAAACCATCATTTAAAACTCCATTTAAACCTACATTTTATGCGAAATTAATGTTATCCTAAATCCTTAGATTGAAATCAATATTTGATTCCACAAATGTATAGGCTTTTAAGCTAAAAAATGTATATATAATATTTACAATATATTTAACATTGTTAAACATTCATAATACGTTCCCTATATAACTAGACTACATACATTGCAATGAAACCAATGCTGCTGTGTTTGTCTCTTCCCTACCTCCCACCCGCAGCTACGGCCATGGTGATTGAAAAAAGGCAGTGTGTGAATCACTGCACACAGAGTACCAACTCGGGTTGTCACTTCGGCCAGATATGCATGCACGTGAACTGTAGTCATTATTGTGAATGTAAGTAATTGAACCTTGTATTTTGCAATTTTTGCCCGGAGAATCCTCCTCCTAAGATTACCGGTAGTTTTTGGTGTAAAGCATTTCATGTCTAACACATGGTCAGAAATTAGAGGATTATCTAATACTACCTGATCTAAATCTATGGAGCAAGAAATTATTTTTATTGTCTTTTTCTTTTTTTATTACATTATTTGTATTGTATTTCTATGTTAGCATTTAATTGTTGATTTAGGTCTATTATTTATTGATACTTTTACTTTATAACCTTCTTTCCTGGAGTGTTTTTTTGTTACTAGTTACGCAAACACAATGAAAGCTTCATGCAGATAAATTTCAAGTAAACAGGATTCTAATTTTTTCAGAAATGTTTAACCATACACCAATGTGCACTGTTGCTTTAACAGTTTAACTTTAACGCTTAGCCCATGAAGTTGATGAGTTTCTGTTACTTAAATACAATAATACAGAGCTAATAGAGAGTTCAAAATCAAGGTCTTTAAGCTCATTTAGAATCGCTAGCAGTGTTATCAAATGTATTACACTCACATATATATACAAATGCATGCGCCACCGAGGCAAATTGCACCCGAAAATTACTTTATTAGCCAGAGTGTATAATCCCTATTCAGGCAACGAGATAGAGAATCAAGGAATGAGATTTCGCACGACGTCGATGGTAATCAGTTTGAGCATCACTGAAACCCCCAGAAATCTGGAGAGCGAATATTTTTAAAGTGTACAAATTTAAAATGTTCCAAATATAGAATTGTTGCATGCCTCGGACAGGAGCTTGTCTTACACTTCTTACCTTGCTTCTCGTATCGAAATTTAGAAAAGTAGTACTCGTTCGGTACATGGGACTTAGGAGAAAATATATGTAGGCTATTAAAAAAAACTTTTATTAATATGTGAATATTCAAGACTTTGAAAATAAAGCAATGCAGAAGATGATTCTTTTGATTGGGCTTTTATAGTGGTCTAAATATCACTTGGGTTGGACAAAAATAATTTAGAAAAAAACATTAATAAAGTTACATTATTCGGTTTTTCTAATTTGCAAATAAACGTTGACCAGTACATATCGTATTTGAATAAAATTTACGGATGAATTAAACCCAAATGACAATTCTATTTCCTCAGTTCCAATAATAAAGAAGAGAGCTGGCTGCCCAATGGTCATGTGTGCAATGTACTGTGAAAATGGATTCAAGAAGGACCCAAACGATTGTTTCACATGTAGCTGTGCTTGAGTGCATTCACAAAATAAAATATGTACGCATTGGTTCTTCTTTACATTTAATAAACAGCCCCAACGAATCGAAATGTTTTTGTTTTGTTTTATTGCCGGAGTACGTGTAACACTTTTCTCTTATACAGCTTCAAAATATATAAACAATTACCGTATATACTCGCGTATAAGTCGCACCGGCAGATAAGTCGCACTCCCTACTTTGTGTCGAAATTTTTCATTTTAAAAATTGCGACTTTTCCGCGAGTGTATACGGTGTCTTACATTTCACGACTGGCATGGTACTCGTGTGGCCAGCACAAAAAGAAGGCTTCTTTCATTTCTACCACCATCCTTGCAGCCTACTCCGATGTGGGTGGAAGAAGTGGCGTTCCAGTCTATCAGAAAGCTATCTGGGAGAGACCCAACCTATGTACGGACGAAAGCAGCACACATATATTTAGACAACATAAATCATATGTTCGAAAATATTTGTTTATTTTACAAAGGTTTTTGTTGTTGCTTTGTTTATATATAGATTCAAGGCTAGTGGTTCTTTAAAAAAAATAATTAAGGAATTCAAAATACTGTTGGATAACATCTAGGTTAAAAGAAAAGGTATAATTAAAATACATCGTATCGCGTCTCTATCCTATGAAAAGTTCCTTAGTCTTTTGCATCAAAAAAGGCACCACACATGAGATAGTAAATGTCTTATCAAATCCATATTATTCTCTGCCTTTGCCGCGTTATGGCCCAGACTAAACAGTATCAAAACAATGGTTTCCTAAATTTTATCAACTATTTTAATAAATTAGACCATAGGTTCTCAACGGGGGCGATATCGCCCCCCGGGGGGCGATGAGAATCTTTAGGGGGGGCGCTGACATTCCCGGAGGCGATTGGGGGGCGGTGAAGGGCAAGTGGGCGGTACAAACGTACCTGATATATTTTAACACCTCAGCTATTTGAATCGAATAGTTTTTGTTGGATGAAATGTGATGTAAACGCAAGTGCTGCTAAAGATCTGATATCCCCCAACAGTATGCATACATATTATTATATTAATAAGAAATAGGAATCGCAGTGACTTTTCGATGAAGTAGGGGTCTGTATTTGGTAAATATAGTGTGTGGCCAGCTGGTCCTGCGGTTGGCTCACCCAGGGCTGCGGAGTCGGTAGATAAATGTTCCGACTCCGACTCCTCATTTTTTTTTACTTCCGACTCCGACTCCCCGACTCCGACTCCTCTGTATTAATATGAGAATATATTTTGTACATTCCTTGAAGGAAAGAAAGGCAACATACATCTACGTGTCATTACCACATGACTACTGGCTGGAAAGCTAAAAGTCTACTGTATTTAATTTTAAATATTCATGGGCCCCCTAAATTCTTGAGGGCCCCGGTACGGCATACCGGCTGTACACCCCCCCCTCTCGTGGGGCCTGATCAGTAGAGGCCCCTGCATTTTGACATTCGACATTATGACATAAGAAAAAAAATTCGGACACTCCTTTGGGGGCCATCCTCAAGTAGGGTCCCGGGGGGACTTTCGAATTTGGACCCCCCTCCCCCTCCCCTAGCTACGCCACTGATCAAGTCCAACATTTAAGCTAACTCACCCCTGTCGTGGTTAGTAAAAGTAAAAGCAAATATATATTGAATAAAGATATCGATTAGCGATTGTACTTAGTGTATTCATAGTAATTCAATGGTTAGAATTTGTCTATTATATCATTTGAAGAAGAATAAGACGAGATATTAGTTTTATTACATAGAGTGTTTAGTCACTCAATAGGTATGACTTTAATAAAGAGCTAAAATACTAGATCTAATAATTGTGTAAATCTACACAGGCCTAGTCTACCTATCTAAATTTGTAATCAACTAAATTTATTATTTCAAAGTCTACAGCAAGTTCAGATATTATTGAATGAGTGGCAGTAAGTAATAGAAATATAAAAGGACGAGAACTACCACGCTTTTTACAAACATTTAAACCATACTTGCTTAGAAGCCGGCTGGTCCAGCGGTTAGTTCACCGGACTGTCAACCAAAAACCAACTGACAGGTCGCGGGTTCTAGCCCTGCCACCGACGGATCCCTGTCGCCCTGCAGGAGTTTTGGGCATAGTGGACGTATTAAATCTTCTATCTTCTACGTATAAGATTATAAGAAGCAGAGACGAATTAAGGCTTGTTACACATGTTCCATGGAACAGGGCCCCCACAATTCTAAATACGGCCCTGCATAGAAGTAGTAGTGCACAGTCGTCCTGCCTATTCCGTAAGCCCAGTGACATTTATACAACTATTTCAATTTGTTTAAAATTTATTTTCACAATATGTTTGAGAAGATCACAAAAAAATAATAGTTAATATTTAAAGATAAAATTATTGTGGTCTAATCTGATATAGATTTCGAAAACCAAAAACAAAAATGTACCCTGATTGACTTTCTACAAACTAATATCAAATTATAAAATCATTAAAGGGTTTGTAATTAAGTAGCATAAGTCAAAACGAAAAATTATAGATTACATAGCAAGATAGGTAATTAATATCTGATTCGCAGAAAAAATATTTTTCTAAATTAACTGTGTTTTTTTTCAGTCAAAAAAACACGAAATTACTCTTTTCCCCTTTAATCAACTAATTACTTAAAGATGTAATTTTTTCCTTGCTTAGATTCACCATCCATCCATCCTTGTGGCGCTACAGCCCATGTATGACTTAGGGTTCTTCACCACCTCCTTCCATTCGGGCCTATCCCTGGCTTTCCTTCACCAAGCCCGCACACCAAGCTTTTGCAAATCTGCTTCTACAGCTTCAAGCCATCTTTGTCTTGGTCTGCCCCTAAGCCTCTTTCCTCTTGGTCTCTGGTGAGGTACTGTTCTGGCTGCTCTGCCGTCTGTCATTCTTTCCAAGTGGCCTGCCCACCTCAGTCTGCCCTTCTTTATTTCAGCTACCACCGTTGGATCCTTGTACAGGGTGTACAGTTCTTCGTTTGTTCTTGACCTCCAGCCATCTGTGGCTTGCACAGCTCCATATATCTTCCGCAGCACTTTTCTCTCCCAGGTATTAAGCAGGGCTTCATTGGATTTTGTCATTGTCCATATTTCACTGCTATACATCACCACTGGTCTTATTATGGTTTTGTATATTACCTTCTTTGTTCTTTTTGAGATATTTTTGTTGCGGAATACATTTTGGAGGCTGAAATAGGCACGATTTCCTGCAGCTATTCTTTCTTTTATTTCAGGTAGTATCTCATTCCTTTCATTAAGGCTTGACCCTAAGTATTTGAAAGTATCTACTCTTTCAAATGTGCGATTCTTGGTTTTGAAGTCTTCCTTATCTTCTTCCTTTGTATCATCCCTCATCAGTTCCATGTACTTTGTTTTGTGGTCATTGATCTCAAGTCCTGCCAGCTTGGAGGCATCTTCCAGCTCTGTAAGAGCTTGTTGAATGGCATTTTTATTCTTTCCAAGCAAGGCTATATCACCAGCAGAGGTTGGCTATATAGAGTTCCGCTGGGGTGTATGCCTGGGGCTTCTCTATTGAAGTATTCTGTTATCGTCCCTCTAGTGTCTACGTTAATGTTTCTTATGACTCTCTCTAGTACTAGGTTGAATAGCATGCACGATAGTGAGTCTCCTTGTCGGAGTCCTTGTTGAATTGGGAATTCACTAGAGTACTCTCCCTGGGCCTTGACTTTACTTCTAGATCTATGTAGGGTCATGTATATTAGTCTAGTTAGCTTATTAGGGATCCCAAAGAATTCCAGTGTATCATATAGATATTTTCTATTGATACTATCATAAGCCATTTTGTAGTCTATGTAGATGTACTGGTATATTATATTCATAACATTTTTCAAGCAGACATCTAATGGTAAAGATCTGGTCGTTTGTGGATCCACCACTAAATTTATATGCTCGGCTTATTTTAAGCAAACACACTAATAAGATGGACCGCTTGCTTTAATATTTCTGCTATTTGATAACTTGAAACAATCAGTTTCGGTATTTCCGATCGCACTAGGTCCTCTAGACTCTAGACTTCCGATTTAGTAAATCGCAACAATTTTCTCAATGGAAAATTAAGATTAAAATCATTAAGATTAAAATCATTAAGATTAAAATCATTAAGATTAAAATCATTAAGATTAAAATCATTAAGATTAAAATCATTAAGATTAAAATCATTAAGATTAAAATCATTAAGATTAAAATCATTAAGATTAAAATCATTAAGATTAAAATCATTAAGATTAAAATCATTAAGATTAAAATCATTAAGATTAAAATCATTAAGATTAAAATCATTAAGATTAAAATCATTAAGATTAAAATCATTAAGATTAAAATCATTAAGATTAAAATCATTAAGATTAAAATCATTAAGATTAAAATCATTAAGATTAAAATCATTAAGATTAAAATCATTAAGATTAAAATCATTAAGATTAAAATCATTAAGATTAAAATCATTAAGATTAAAATTATTAAGATTAAAATCATTAAGATTAAAATCATTAAGATTAAAATCATTAAGATTAAAATCATTAAGATTAAAATCATTAAGATTAAAATTTTGCGCACCGCAAAAAAAAAAAAATACATTTAAGCTCTACAAATAGATTAAGCGGTCGATCTTATTATAGTCTTTGTTTTAATGTGTTAAGCGTTTAGTGTCAGCTACTGTAGCTGTAGCACAGTTACTCCACCTACATCCCCCTGAACTCAATATGAGGAGATCCACTGTGTGAAATTACGTTCTAAAGTTTTGTAGATAATAAACATAATATAAGGTTTTAACTTTATCTTGCCAGACAACATAGAGTTTTAATCTACAACTAGACGAGACTGACCTAAATTGAGCAGAAAAAAAAAAGAAAATGAAAATTGTTATATTTCTATTGGCATTGGCTGTTGGTAAAGTATTTTAACTTTATGACTTTGATGATACAAATTGGTTATATTTTTATAACTTTAAGAGTATAACTTTAAGAGCTTAGAACTTTCACAATATTCTGAAAAAAAAGTATCTTATGACTTCTTGTATTAAAATACTCTAGATTTTTTAAGTATAAAAATTCTAAACATTAGTTATTACAAAATATCGCCAGAGCTATGTAGAGTAAAGTAAAGGATCCTTTATCTTTAGCAATTAGCATTCAACAAGGGTTATTGTGTGTCTAGTACAATGTTAGGCCGCCTTTACAACCACCCCTCCCTTCAACACTATAATGTCAGAGCCGGGTAGAACCACAAAATCAGAACTCGAGACATTCGGAATCCCGACCATTGTGGATTAGACAATGGATGACCATCCTATAAGAGCTATAATCGTATAGTTCACAGTCGCGTCTTTTGAAATATTACTGTATCCTACGCTTCTCCTTACTTTGTCTAAACTTTAAAAACAATTATATCCTATACCCTTTTTGAACCAGACAACCCATTATATTCTCGAATGCCACTTGGGTAAAATTGATAAGACTGTATAATTTTTTCCTTGCCTATGGCATAAAAAGATATTTTTAATACTCAATTTATTTTATGTGATTTTTGTCTTTAAATGAAACGCTCTAAATTTTAGCTATGACATATTTCTCTACATATTTTTATTCTCTGCATATTAACTATGACTATTTCGCCCAGAATCATGTTAATTGTAATGTGAACATTCTGGTTTTTTTTTTTAGTTTGCTTATAGTAGTTTAAATCTTTCATTGTTATGTAATTAGTTTAAATAACAGTTTGAAATGTGTTTTTTTTTACAGCATCAGCAGCGGTTCTCAATAGAGCATGTGAGGACTCGTGTACCCCTGGGGTAACCCCCACTGGATGCCGCCACTACGAAATGTGTGTCAACACTGGGTGCGGTCACAAATGCCAGATTATTCTACGTGAGTACGCCACTGAAGTGGGAGGCTTCGGGGCGAGCTAAAGGGCGTCATACAACACACATACACGCGTAGTACAGAACGTCGTCAGTAGAGAAAGATGGTTATGGCGTATGTACACCAGGGGTCGGCAACATACGACACACGTGCCACACTTGGTACGCAGGGCAAATTTCTATGGCACGCGGAAGACCCCCCCCCTCCACCCATAAAGGCAATTCAGGTCTCTTCTACAAGAAAAGCAGGTTGATATTCGGGATGGTGGCACGCGCTGAATATATTAGAAATACTACTTTGGCACACTATGATCAAAAGGTTGCCGACCCCTGATATACACAATAATTAACTTCATACCTTATGTACACCATCACCAGCGTACATATCTTCATTCCCGCATAGACCGTACAAAAATAGTGCTACCGTACTGTAAAACCATTCGGTCTTAAATGAATCTTTAAAAAAAAGATGTTTTACCGTATGCTAGTGAAAACTATACATTTTCCGAGTGGCATTCGGGCGTGCAATGGGTTGCCTGAACAAAAAATGAATTTAACGTAATTTCTTTTTGGTGTACCACAGACCACGGGGATTGCGTGGCAGGCACAATGAATGTATTGCTCCTGTTTTATTAACCCAACTGATATCTTCCGTACCTCGTATCCTCCACAGATCTACATGCAAGCCACTGGAATCTTCAAAGTTTCTTTATCTTTGTCTGGTACCCAGGTTCTGTCATATCTTTTACGAGTTGTTCTCCTCCCATATATTTATCTACCTTTAGTTTTTTCATCCATGCTCGTATTTTCCCATGCAGGACGACCTTTGCAAGCCATTGCGCTGTTGAAACATGGCTTGAGCATTTTCAGTTTTTTCGCTTTTTTTTTTTGCATTATTGCCATTAAGAATGAATAGTTCGAATCCACGTCTTCGTTGGTGGTATAGTGGTCTCTGTGTAACAGATGCGGAGTAAATTTCTAACGTAGGGATATATTATGTTAATATTCTCGGACTTTCTATAGGGACCAGTTGGTTCAGTTTGTTATCAAATAACTTAGAAAACTATTGAGTCATACATGAAGTATTCTACTTTTTTTTGTTTACAAACAATATTATTGTGTTTTAATAGACTCTAGTGTACTGTAATTATTCACATTCGTCATAATTTTTTCTTTTTATATTGACAGCTAAAAAACGCGCGCTCTGCTTGGGTGCCATGTGTGATGTGTACTGTCCATTCGGCAATAAAGTCTCAGCAAACGGCTGCCCGATGTGTGCCTGTAATCCATCTCCTATAGCTTAGTTGGTGTACGAAACGTTTCAACAACGGGAATAAACAGAAACGAAATATTTTACGTGTTTGTTTTTTAACTATCATATTAAATATTCACAAATCAATTAAGAATTACATAACTTAGTTTAAGTTGAAATTTGTTGTTTTTTTTCTGAAAGTAACATAAAATTTAAAAAAAATGAAGAAGTGGAGTAAGGGAAATGTTTTTTCAGGATTTAACCACTTTCATTTTACATTTACCAAAATGTAAGAACATTTCGATCTTGTTGCAAACAGAAAAGTTATATATAGGCCTACATGTATATACATGTAACTTGTTACAGAAAAGCTATATATACATGTATATACATGTAACTTGTTACAGAAAAGTTATATATACATGTATATACATGTAACTTGTTACAGAAAAGTTATATATACATGTATATACATATAACTCCGCCTGTCTATCACCATCGGGGGTATCCTATCGGACCCAAGCCCGGGGAAAGGAGGAGGGTTGATCACGGGGCTAGCAACCTTACGCCGCAAAAAACAACAACACCTCAATGCTACAGAAACTGAAAACTACTAATAAGCTGAAACTTGGCGCATTGGCGTTAATATGGTAAAAAAAAATTTTATCGAATTCCCCCCTCCCCCAAGCCTAAACAAAATATTCCAAGTTTTCCCAGTTTTTTTTTTTTAAGAAAGTGGAGATGAATGCGGGGAAGTATGCATTGTTTGTTTTAAAAATGCATGCAGATGTTGATGGCGGACCTATAGAACATACGATTGCATTATTATTATATTAACTATGATTTTGTGTCTTTCTTTCTTTGTTACTTACAAAAGGCTAAATCACCGGAAGACTAATTCTAATGCATAACAGTAACATATTATGTTATTAGGTTATTTTCGTATAAACTATAGTCTTGTTAGCGTCGGTAGTCCAACCTTGCGTTACTACTCCAGGAAAACCAGCAATTTAAAACATCATTTTAAACCTGTCATTAGTTTGCGCAAACAATAAATACTGACACTAAGACTTGTAACCCAATGACACTGCCGTTATCTCCCCGCCCTTTTGTTTCCATATAATGTTTCCACGTACATATAAATAGTTGTTGTTCGGTGTGTTTTTTTTTTTGGGGGGGGGGGGGGACGGGATAATTACAGCTGACGAAGGTATCCATTTGAGTGTGTATTCGGTATACGTAACTGCAAAGCGTTCGACTTTCCACCTAGGGGAGAGCAAGGGGGCGGGGGGTACATATGTCCCCGAGCACCAAAGTAAAGAAGGCGCAAAATGAGAGACTTACACCGTTACATTATAACCTTTAATAGAAAAATATGTGATTTAAACGGAGAGCGTAAACCTGGGTACCAATTTTATAGTTCGTATAGACCTACGCATCTGCTTCCCATGGTTGGAACTCGGGGTCCTTAGTACGTCAGCCGAGCGCGCTGCCAGTAGATATAGATAACTTAAATTAATTTACTTATGGGTCAAAACAGCACACATACTATAAAAAACAATAACAAAGAAATGTACAATTATTCATATATCTGTTTATTCCAGTTTGTTTAAACCGTCATTACGTCAACTACGCTAGATCTTTAGGAGGTGGATTACAGGCACACATCGGGCAGCCGTCTGCTGAGACTTTATTTCCGTATTGACAGTAGACATTACACATGGCACCCAAGCAGAGCGCGCGTTTCTTAGCTGTGAATTAAATATAAACAATCATTTTAACGACCTCTTAAAGTGACAAAATATAAATATGTACACTAGAGTAAAAATTATATATATATATATTATATATATATATATACGCTAGAGACCGACCCTTTTTCGGCATGTTTTCGGTTTCGGCCGAAGCCTAAATGTTAGTTTTCGGTTTGTTTACGGTTTCGGCCGAAACTGATATTGACATTCGATCATCAGCCGAATATCTATTTTAACTTGTAAAATTCATAATGCTACGCTAATGCTGCATCTATTAATCTGCTTATTGATACTTTCATTTAGTTAAACTGTTGTGAATTAATCTGTGTGAAGTGGGGATGTTAAACGAAAACCGGATTTCGGGAGGAAATCATTCATAACTGTGTCCCACGATTTATTTATCTTTTTATCTGAAGAAATATTTGTAAACCCTGTTTGATTAGCACAAAACAATTCCATAACACTTGTTCCACTCGTTTGTCAGAGGCGAATTATAGTGTTTTTTTTTCAAATTCCGAATATTGATTGTGAGTTTGCGATACAAGCACATACAACAGCAAACGCAGATGTTAACGCTATGTATTCGAAAAGTAAAAAACTGGAATTTCGACACTGATGCTGAACGCTTTTTTAACAGACAAACAGACCGATAGACGTAAGGTTGCGAGATACTTGGACTTCAAAAGGAGGACATAGAGAGACAAAAGAATGACATATTTAGTGTTTCACAATCCACAATCGGTTCAGTTTTATTACATTAGCAGTCAATAATTGTATATTAGTAAAACTGACCCAACATTTTATTTAATGTAGACTGAAAAGCAACTTGGACAATTAAAAAAACAACTTTGCAGCGCATGTAAGGTTCTTTTCAAAAATTGTTAATTTTCTTGCCTGTCTTATCTGTCAACCCTAGATAGATGTGTATGAGAATTTATTCATATTCTACAAATATTCTTTTAATGTGTGTAAAATATAGATCTAACATCTACTGATTTATATTATAATTATAAAGGTCTAATTTCAAGACACTTCAGTCACTACAGCTTTTGACTTCTGCTAATCCAAAATCAAATAAAAAAAAATGATTTCACCACGTTCTAAGGATCAATGGTCCTTTGTATTATGTTTTTAGTATAATCAATCAAATTTGTCTTTTTGAAACTATAAATTACTTTGCCCGGGTGCGGAGAGGGGGGAATCGAAAATGGGTTAAAAAAATATGATATTTAGTGCCGAAAATAGGTTTTGAGAAAAAAAAGGATAATATTAACATCCCAAATGTAAATTAAAAGACTGAAGTTAATAATAACGGATTATTTAATCCCTATGTCCAAAGAATGGTTTACTCAAATAGAGTGCCAATAAACTAGTTAATATATTACACATAAATGTGCAGTCTTTTGAAATCATTTGTTTCGCAATTTCGGTTTATTTTTGGGTTTCAGCCGTAGTTGAAGTTAAACTTTTGGTTTCGGCTTCGGTTTCGACCGAAAGTCAATGTATAATATTCGGTATGTTTTCGTTTTCGGCCGAAGCTAAAAATTGGGTTTCGGTCGGTCTCTAATATACGCTAATGATGGTGTTTATAATTGTGTACACCATCAGGACTGTAGTTTTGTGCGGACTTTGGGTATGTGTACTGGAACGATCTTTAGCTCACGTTGAAGCCTCCCACTCTAGGAAGCGTACTCACGTAGAATAATCTGGCATCTGTGACCGCACCCAGTGTTGATACACATTTCGAAGTGGTGGCATCCATTGGGGGTTACCCCAGGGGTACACGAGTCCTCACACGCTCTTTGGAGAACCGCTGCTGATGCTGTAAAACGCGTAAAAAAAACTGTTAGTGAAACTAACGAACTAAATTGTAAACGATATAACACTGTACACACTGTACACACTATACATTCTTTTTTAAAAGTAAAGTACCAAATTGATCTATGGGGCAGCAAAGCGCCAGTTTTTTGTGACCACGGCATACTAGGGGATTGCGTGGCCAGCACAATGCCCAGCCGCCTTCACTTGACCCAGCTCAAGTAAGGTACCCATCAGAGCTGGGTAGACTCGGGGACACCCTCCAGACCCAGGAAGAAATCCTAGCCTTAACCAGGATTCGAACCCATGAACTTCGGATCGCCAGTCGAACGCGCTGCCGTTCGGCCACAGTGTCACATGTACATTGTGTTATAGTCATACATAATTTCTCATTTGAAATACGATTAAAATAAATAAAAAAAGAACTAAGAATGCATCCACTGTGAACAGGTCGTTAATTTGAAGTAGTGATAATGAGTATTACTGTTTATGTCTATAGTAGGCTAAAGTATTCCGTCGGACCTAATAGATCGTAGGGCCGGTGAAGCAGCGTTCACCAGTTTCAGTAGGCACGGTATACTAGGGAGAGTGTGGCCAGCACAGTGCCCAGCCGCCTTTACTTTAACCCAACTAAGGTCAGGTAACCCATCAGAGCTGGATAGACTCAAGGACATACTAGGTGATTGTGTGGCCAGTACAATGCCCAGCCACCTCTACTTTAACCCAACTAATGTCCATCAGAGCTGGATAGACTCAAGGTATCTGATATAAAATACTTAGAAAGACAAACCGATAAAACAAATTGTCTTATTTCTTATGCATCGAAAAACAAACAAACACGTTGCCTGAACCCACAAGGAACTAAACAATATTTAAAGCATTAATCAAAATTTAAGTCTCTACACAAAAACCACGGATACACGTAGGACGCAATAATAGTCTTTTTAAAAGACGCTTCAGTAAATTATAAGATAAACTGTAGGTTCAAACACGGGTTGGCATCCAATGCCGAATCGCAATTTCGATTGTCCTGTGTTAAAATCTCATTTTTTAAGTTTCCGAAACTACGCAGTCCTGACATTATTTGGGAAAATTAAACTCGTTTTGTAAATCTGTCACCGCGGAGGAACATGATTTCAAAGTAATGGTCTATTGCAGGGGTCGGCAACCTAAGAAACGCATGCCCAACTTGGCGCGCAGAGCGATTTTCAATGGCACGCGAGAGACCTCCAAGATGTGTTTTTTTTATTGATAACAAGACAACATTTTCCGGTTCTGAATGAAGAAAAAATGACTATGGAAGTCAATGTTTCTGAATGACATGGCGACACATTTCAGTGAGTTGCATTTACAAACATAACTTTTTTTTGGCATCACTATTAAATCAAATGCGGAAACGTTTTTTTAATTAAAGTTAGATAATAAACCCGTTTTATTTGAGCTTATATTTATGTTTCTTTTTTTCTTTTATAAAAAATAAATGGTTTACAATTTATAACTTTAACATGATCAAACTGTAAAAAGCATTTGAAAATTTTATAAATAGTATAAGACTAAAGGATTTATATGCATATTTTCAAACATTACATGAACTACCCAGTTTGTATGATCAATACGTATTCTGTTCCTCTTAACGGTAATGGAGACATACTACTAATTAAAATACATTAAAGGACAACAAAATATAATAAACATTTGCAAGTGTTAGAGCCTCATCTTGACTACCAAATGATTATGATTAGACAGTAATTACCATAAGTGTGAAAGTTTAGTAATAAAATAGTGTATTTAGTATAAATGCAAATAAAAAGGATGATAATCACAAACAGGTTAATTTTTTATTAAATAAAAAACGCCTTCACGATTTTCTTTATAAATAATCTAATTAGCTTTTGGCCTTGGTCTTGCTGAAATATTATTTTTTTAAAAGTAAAATAGAGCAGTTTGACTTTTAGGCTGTTGGCACGCTGAGTGATTTAGAAATCCTACTTTGGCACACTGTTAGCAAAAGGTTGCCGACCCCTGGTCTATTGTACTCTACCCTCTACCGGTACATATGTATAGTAGACGATATTCCGTTATAGCTAACATTTAGAATCTTTACAAAATGTGAAACATAAATTCGGTGACAATAAATAACATACATATATTCATTCATAACATAAACTTATTAACAAAAAAACGTTGGTTCTTTAGCTCTAGATTTAAATAATTTAGAATTGAGAGATCAGCAACCTACGAAACGCTTGCCGAACTTGGCACTCCAGGTGATTTTTAATGGCACGCCGAAGATCCACAAAAAGGCAATTCAAGTCTCTTCTAAAAAAATTATATATATTAGCGGCACAGGTAAACTATCATGCTGTTGGCACACTGAATGAATTATAAATCCTACTTAGGCACACTAATATCAATAGGTTACCGAATCATGAATTTAAAGCCATAAAGTACTTACCAACAGCCAAAGTCAACAGAAATATAATAACAACCTTCATTTTCTTTTCTTCCTACTAGTCTAATTGTAGTTCAGCCTCGTCTTGTGGTAGATTAAATCAGTCTGTTGTCGGACGAGATAAAGTATACCTTAATGTACATTATCTATAGAACCAAGTTTCCTCAGAGTGGTTCTCAGATTTTTAAGATAGACAGGTATAGGTGCAGTTAGTGTGCTACAACGCTACAACTATAAGAGAATGTTTAGCTGACACCACACTAACTTTTAAACGCTAAAGAAACAACAGTTTATGTGGTTATTCTGACATTGTTAGCTCTAATCGAGCTTTGGCACTTTAAAATTAAAATATTAAATCTAGATATTTTTAAAAATAGTTTATTTTTTTCACATTTGTCTCAAATGTATTTTCGTTACATTATTGAGAAAAAAAAATATTAAAAAAAGATTTTCGCCCAACGTGGGGCTCGAACCCACGACCCCGAGATTAAGAGTCTCGTGCTCTACCGACTGAGCTAGCCGGGCACCGAAAGAATATAGAAATAGTTTTAAGTCTAGCCACACTTCTTATTTGCCACTTTATGCGGAGCAGACCACGTACCGATGCTTTTCGTATTATTTGTATTTTTTTGAAGTGGTCTACTTACGTGGGTGAATTTAAAAAAAAAAATCTATCTAAAGTTAAATGTTTTTACTTTTTGTTATATTATATAGGCTAAGCATAGGCGATACCCCCTCCCTTTTCTCTATTGACTAGCTAGGCCAAGGCCTATTGTAGCCTACTGTTGTCGAAAAAGCGTCAGCCGATGCTTATTAATATTATATTAGGCCTAGGGCGTAGGCATATACATGATATACTATAGGCCTACTGATATACACTCTAGGCCTACTATAATACTATATGCTATTAGTATTAGCCTAACTATAGCCTACTACACTCAGTGCCCTCACATGGGGGGGGGGCAGAGGGGGGCATTTGCCCGGGGACGACACTTCGAGGGGGGCGGGGCGGCAAATGTAGTCTAGCGAATAGCGAATATAGCACTAAAGTAGCCTACTAAACAAGCGATTACAGTATGCAAGGGGGCGGCTCTGAAACTTTTGCCCTGGGGCGCTACATAAGCTTGTAAAGGCTCTGACTACACTACGGCAGGAAAGCTGGGACTATGTAGGGCCTAAGTAGTAAGTAGGCTTAGTAAGGCCTATGATTATAATTGTAGGCTACACATTTATATGAATATAGTAGGCCAAAGGCTAGGCCTACTCCTAAATCTATAGTAAAACATACTGTCTAAGCTTATAGCTATTTAAGCACGTGAGTGTAGGCCTAAGTCTAAGTATGAAGGAGTAGGGGCATGTAACGATAAAGCCCTTCCACCATTTGTCTACCCCTATCTGATTGATAGCCTACCTGGTAACACCAGTCCCAGGTGTGGGGAAAGTATGCAAAATATGGTTTGGCACTGTTCTGGCTACACGATCAGTTCCTACCTAAATAAACCGATTTACGCTGCCAAACAAGCCTTATTGATCAAGAATTACAAGAAAAATGTGCCACTTGCGTAACAGCTTCCGAAAAAGCGGAACATGTCGTTCAAACCTGCGCCCCGTACTACTCTACCCGGTTAGCTATTTGGTCGCCGGAAGCTAGCCTCAATGACTCAATGAGAAACAATAGCCATATTATGGTGGACTGGAATAACTGACAACCATTGTGCAGTTCTTTACTAGTATTGGGCTTTCATCTAATTCTAAATCCTCTAAAATAGGCCTACACTTGAGAACGAAGAAGAGGATCAAAAATTTTACTGAAAGAAGGGTTAAAGAAAAGTTTCAGATTTTTTAAAAAGTTTAGAAATCTACTAGATCTCTAGGCTACTGTTGTTGAAGGTCTTGTCTCTCTGATAAATCAAAGATCAATTTTTTTTTCCCTGTATAACTTTGACCATATCATGAAATTTCCTTTAGATTCTTGCAAACTAAAGACAAAAATTATTTATAGGCCTAGGCCCTATTATGTTTTTACAATTATTTTTTTAAAATAACTAGACCTATAATTTTTTTTTTTTTTTTCATTCAATGAAATTTTTATTTGATCGTTTTTTTTTTGTCTTCTAAGGGTTCTCTGTAGGTTATTCTGTGACTATCTGTTGTATAGATTCTATTGCCTAGGCCTATTTATTTCCAGGGTTTTATCAACAGCAATCGAAAATAAAGTTTTTGAACAGGAAAGTTATAGTTTAATCTTTTTGATATGTAGGTATAAGGCATTAAAATATTTACGTTTAAACAAAGTTAGAACTATGGAAATAGGCCTACATTTTTGTTTAAATTCTGTGACGATCTTGAAAGATAGAATTTGAAAAACTGAAATCTCGTAAAAAAAATAATATCGTGGCAAAATGTGGGCAATTTTTTCTAGCTTCCCATTGGTTAGCAAACACTGGTTATTCATCACCATCAAGTACAGGTTTCTAAAGGGGTCATGGGCACAGTCTAGAGTCTAGACCAGGGGTCAGCAATCTTTTGATAATAGTGTGCCAAAGTAGGACTTCTAATCCATTCAGCGTGCCAACATCCTAAACGTCATCCTGTTCTGGCACTCAATTTCTTGTAGGAAAACGTGGAGGTCGTCCGCGTGCAATTAAATACCACTTTGCGTTCCAGGTCTGACACGCGGGCCGTAGGTTGCCGACCCCTGGTCTAGACTGTAGAGTCACTCTAGACCATAGGTTCTCAACCTTTTTCGGCTCACCCCCCCCTTTTACAATTTTTTTTTCGCTCACCCCCCCAACTTTCTTTTAGCCCCCACTCCCCCCCCCCCTTCCACCCATCTGGACTATAGTTCCCGCAATTTTTTTAACCGACTAGACTTTTTGTGTGATTAATTATCTTTAAAAAAAAACTGAAAAGGAAACATATAAAAAATTGCCTTAACAAAAGGTTTAAATAAATCAATATTAATGCGAATCGTTTGCCTGGTGTGTTGCTAGCAAATTGTCTATTTTCGTTTCAATTTTGGTTGCAAAAGTTGTATTACAAAACAGAACTCGTTTGGCATCACTATTGATTCAAATATGGAAACATTTTTTTAGTTAAAGGGAGATAACCAGCCCGTTTTATTTTAGCTAATATTTCTGTTTTTTTTTTTTATATAAAAAATAAATGGCTTACAATTTATAAGTTTGAAATGATCAAACTGTAAAAACTATTTGAAAATTATCTAAATATTATATGACTAAAGAAATATGTGTATATTTTCAAGCATTACAATTACTACCCAGTTTGTATGATTACTAATTATCTATACCGCTTTACAATAATGTGCTTTTCTCACCAGCACATTAAGGACATCTCGGTAAAACTGAGATCTTAACATCATTAATATTAGCATATGTTAGGCGACAGTGATCGGTTAGCAGGGTTGGCAGTCCGGTGAACCAACCACAGGACCAGCTGGTCGCACACTATATTTGCCAAATACATACCCCTACTTCATCGAAAAGTCACTGCGATTCCTATTTCTTAATATAATAATATGTAGGCATACTGTTTTATTATCAGATATTTAGCAGCACTTGCGTTTACATCACATTTCATTCTCCAAAAAAACTAATCGATTAAAATAGCTGAGGTGTTAAAATATATCAGGTACGTTTGTACCGCTCACTTGCCCTTCACCGCCCCTGGGAATGTCAGCGCCACCCTAAAGTTTCTCACCGCCCCCCGGGGGGGGGGGGGCGATATCGCCCCCGTTGAGAACCTATGCTCTAGACAGAAGCGAGGGAATAAATACAGGAGTTTCACGTGGAATCCAGGATAACTTCGCTTCAAATCAACAAATAGAAAATTAAGATTACGGTAATATTCCATCTCTCCAGCCCATCATCTGAATAAATGGTTTTGACTTTACGACACATCATGTGGATATCAATCCCCACTCCTAAGCCAAGAGTTCTTAACAATATATATACCGTATATAATATCATATATAACAAACCCGTGCGTGTCTACCCATCGCCGATGGTTGTTGAAGGGCTAAAATAGTTCCTACAATGACAATAGTTGGGGCAAAGTGAAGGCGGTTGGGCATTGTGCTGGTCACACAATCCCCTGATTGCCACGGAGACTGATAAAGGCTGCTTCACCTCCCATATGGAGTATGGAATTTGGTTCGACGGTGATACTTTTATTATAGTCTGCTTACAGTATATAACAAAACAATAATACTTAACAAATTTACGTTTTCTTTTTACGATTAGAATCCAAAATGACACAAGTAAAAACATGTCATTTTTTTATTGCATTGTTCAAGATTTGACAAGTTCTTGTTATTAAAGAGACTAATAGACACATATTGACATATTGAATATATTTATATTACAAAAGGTTGGAATGTACAATAATAAATCCCCGGTTTAATCCGTCCAATCAGTATCAGTTTGGCTGCGCGCATACACAAATGGCACATCCGTCTGAGCCAACAACAAAGCCGAATTCACATAACATCTTGCACAACACAGGCTGACAATCTGCACGTTTTTGTGCTGAAACAAATGAGAAAACAAAACGTTACAGATTATAAAAGATACATATGCACTTCTAAAGGCTAAATGTAGGGAATTCGGGTAGCTGACAGCGCAGGTACACGAGTGAGCCATACCACGATAATGATATGAGTGGAAGTTCGCAGGTGCAGAGTGAAGTGTAGTGCATGTACTTATCGGCGTGCCGTGGGGGTGGCTAGTCTCGGACAGGATCTTGGTGTGGCCCCTTTTGACCCGCCCCTGAACAGCGTTACGCCATGGACTCAAGAGCCGGAATGCTCGTCCGGGTCTTCAAAGACAGGTCTGCCGAATTCTCTCCGCGAAATGCGGACGAAGAGTCTTCGGAAGGTGATTTCCGGATTTTGAAGTTTGTCTCGCTATAATAAATTGCAGCGAATGGTTGTCGCGTCTTAAAATACTCGACACGTATCCCTCATTCATTAAATCTCCTCTGATCTTATATATTACAGACGCTCCTTCTATAAAGAAGATTATTGCGTTCTACGCTCATTGATGGTCTGAGTCTAGTCTTGCATTTTGATGAGGGTTTAAAATGATGCTAAGTTACTGATTTTTAAGGTTTGTTCAGGTAACCCATTCCATGTTCGGATGCCACTCGGGAATAAAAAGTACTTAAATTCATTGAGTAAAAGTCAAGTAAGTCAAATAATAAACTTCACAACTCGCTGGTCTTTGTAACAACTAACTTTTAGTATCGGTCTACAATCCTTTAATAGCCCTATTACTCCAGCCATACACTCAAGTTAGACATTCATAAATAGGCCTACAACTCACCCTTTCCACTTAGTCATTAATAACAACAACACAGAGCCATTAGATCACTACGTCCGGTCAACACATTAAAATAATAAAGTCCATAGTGTGTCGCTAAGTTTAAGTCATTTCATGATTAAACATTCATTTACACACTCACAGTTACACAGCCACTTTTACAGTTAATGTCAATCCTTACCTTTAGAGCTATTACATGTACTTTATTGGAGACTTACCTGCTACATGTTGACACGTCTGACCGCAGCCATTTGACCTACATTCTGTGCCAGGTGGACACGTGGAGCCAGATCCTTCGTGGGTGCAGGTCACCACACACGCCCCACTGTACACCGAGCCTGTGCCACGTGAACTCAGTGTTAATCATTTGTGTATACACAATGTTTTGTTAAAAGAAATAACACATGACAAATTTAAACACCGGTATGATACTCCAGAAACCATTTGAAAACAAGGGACATTACTCTTCAATTTATTTTTATTACACATCTAAGACTGTATCTACAATAGCTAATATAAAATCATTCAATTTATAACAATATAATATTTATAACAATAATAATATGTTGATTAGAAAAACAAATTCACTAAGTAAACATATTTAATGAACTTACCAACAAAGAAACACAAAGCAAATGCAAGGAACAAAACCTTCATTTTGAACAAAAGTAACTTCTAAACTTAGTTTTCTTTCTATTGTTCTGGCGTACTATGTGTATCGTTTTATACTTTCCTAATGTTATTTTACTTTCGATCAATAATGTTTTGCGTTCTAACTGTGGTAAACAATCAATTAGGCCTACACATAAAAAAAACCCCCACTAACATTAATTAATAGATAAGATTGGTATCCTTAGTCGCAATGACCTTTTTGGGAATTAATAAAATAATTTTGGTGTCTTAATAAACACGGTCAATGTAATTTTTGGTGTTTGGGATTTAACAATTATAAAGTGCGAAGTGAAAGCAACGAACAAGAATAATAATCAGTATCAGTATCATCATTGCTTGACATAGGCAAGTGCTAGGAAAGTCCATAGCTTTGAACGGGAAATTCCTGAAAACGTTACATCCATATTTAATTTATTGTTTAAATGATCTTTTGTAATCAAGTTATTTAATCTTTTTAAAGTAATTGGATAAATTGCTAGACTTATATTATTCAATCGAATCCTTACAGTGTAAGACAAAGAAAGACATCTAGTATTTAAAGAAAAGGATACAGTAAATACAACAATACGTGGGGATGGCCCATTACAGGGAACTGCAAATATAGTTCTTCATCTGTCAACCAAGCTGCATAGCTGTTTGCTCTCTTGTTGTAAAGACTTCAATAACGATATATCTTATGTTAGCTGTTTAAACTTGTTTTATAGTGTGTTTGTAAATGTTGGGTTGAAGTAGCAGTAATGTAGAATTGATATTGATTACAATGTTATCCTAATGTAGTAATGCGGTCTTGTTATTATACTGGTCTGTGTGATAATAGGGAATAAATACAATTATTATTAACTATTTGGCATAGGCTAAAACTAACAGATTCCCATATGCAGTTATCCTGATACTGAGATAATTTATAATTGAATCCGTTCTCAGTGATAACCCAACATTTTTGTCTCCAGAAATAAGTGAATAAAATGTAAAACCCAATTAAAAAAAATACTTTTTTTTAAATACAAAAAAAAAAGATAAATTGAACGAGAAAAAGTTTTTGAATATCCAAAGTATATAGCAACAGTTTTTTGTATTCATTTAAGATTTACCTGTTGATATACCTGTAGATAAACTTGTTGATATACCTGGCACCTGGAGTTTACTTAAAGCTTAAATGAAATCTCTACCATATCATTTTTAAAGCTTCGCCTTTTTGGTCAAGAGTTATGCATTAAAATTTATAATATTAAAAAATGGAAAAAGATCGAAGCAAGTGAGAAAGGAGGTGAAAAAACAAGGGGCAGGGAACTAGAAAATCTTATTCCATAGACCCTCTTAGCAATCAGAGAGAAACCTTTACAAATTCACTTGTCGTTGAAGTTCATTCAAGTGGAGCTTCTACATTACATATTCCATGTCTTTGTATTTTTTAATATATTTTTTTTTTGGGGCGGAAATATTGATGCAGAGCTGGGAATCGAACTATGCTCCCAAAAGCCACACAATTCTTGTTCCCTCTCTGTAAACTCTCAAAGTTTTGACACCCACCTACACAACCAGTTCTAATTCTGGTTTCACACATATATCCATATGCAAGTTCTTAACTAAGACAATAGAAAGAGTTATCAGTGCGATTTAAGTTTACGTAACAACGGTTAGATGTATGATTGTATACAAAAATGTAAAATGTATTCTGGGCAGCATTATCCTAATCATTTTCTGAGTTAATATTGTTTACTTATTTAACTTAAGATGAAATAAAAATGAACAAAACACGATTCACTAGATAAGGAATAATTCAACAATTAATTATACACAACATCTGTCGAAATTTTGAAATCAGAAGTAAACAAATTGAATGTCACGACTTTGACATCTAACTTTAATGAGAAGATTAGCGAATTCTAATAATAAACATGACATCATATCTATCTTCAGAGCGCACGACTCTTTGAATAAATTTTGTTATAATGTTGTTTTCCGGATATAGATTTGAGGTCATGAGCAGATAATTTGGAAAACAATAAAAGGTTACTTCGAGGCCTTGATTTTAGCTTGTTGATTGCTATAAACCATAAACTAAAGAATTATATAGGATTCCCGATAACAAATGGTTCGTTTCTTTACCTGTAGTTTAAATCAATGATCGTCATGATCGTTACCTCGTCTGCAGCATGAGACAGCCAGGAGAGGGATCGACACCTGTCTATGTGTTTGGCTTTCACCATAGGGGTCGGCAACCTTTTGCTAACAGTGTGCCAAACTAGGATTTCTAAATCATTCAACACCCTAAAATGAATCGTTACAAAGTTTTATATTTAATACCAAATTAACGTGTTTGTGATTATCAGCCTATTTATTTGCATTTATATCAAATACAATATTTTATTACTAATAATTCAAATTAATTTAAAAATGGTAATTATTGTCTAAACACTTTGCATTTGTTAGTCAAGATGAGTATCTAACGCCTGCTTATATTATTGTTGTTTTCATCTCAGTATAACTGAGACCTCCTTTTATGTTTATTATTCGCCGAAGATGTATGTTTTGTCATGTGAGCATCGTTAAGAAGAATAGATACGTAGTGATAATAAAAACTGGGTAGTTAATGTAATGTTTGAAGATATACATATAAATTCTTTGGTCATTTAATATTTTTTAAATACATTTTACAGTTTGATCATTTCAAAGTTATACATTGTAAGCCATTTATTCTTTTATAAAAGAAAAAAAAAGAAACATTAGAAATATTAGCGCAAATAAAACGGGATAATTATATCCCTTTAATTAATAAAACTTTTCCACATTTGGTGTAATAGTGATGCCAAAAAGTTATGTTTTGTAATATAAAGAATATTACTGACCAATTATTTTTTCTTTATAAAATCCAACATTATGATATTTATGACAAGATTTAATTATTAGAGGATTAAGATAATTTACGTTAAGCAGTTGTAAAAAAACAACATTTCCTGCATTAATAATATGTTCAATTAGGAAGTTTATATTTTAGACATTAACAATTACAAAAATTGCATAATATAGGGCAATTAAATAATTCTTTTATTTTGATCAAATTACTAATACAAATAAATTTGTTTTAGAATTACTTATATTTATGTTTGAACTGAAGAAGATGAGCATACAACTCTATAATGTATTTAGTCTGTATGAATTAATGAACTATCAAGTGTAATTGACCTCCTTGTATGCTTGAAACAGCTTTCATTTGTGATAAAATCTGTTCACAATAGTAAGTTGAACCAAAAGCTGAAAGTAAAAGACTGAATCCCTAGCAGTTGAGAAAAGCAAATGACTTTTCTAAGCAGCTTCTTGCCAGATTTTTTTCCGGAAATGGGCACATTTGGATGCCTACTTTTTAAATGTTTAAAATTCAACCTGCTGCATATTAAAATCGCCACATCCCTTTACTAAAAAAAATATCTATATCTAATAAGGTTGTAATAATATCAAACCCGTTAGGCTTGATGTGGTATGAAACAAATGAGTCCATCAATTTGAAAGTCTTGCCTTTGATTAGAAAACTCCGCTTTGAGTACTTCGATGTACTTCTGAAAAAGCCCAACTTTCTATCTTAATATATGCCTTACAATTGGGATGTGCATTAGTTAAATGTTTTAAAATTGATTTCACGGCTAGATATGTTGAGTTCCAATACAAATACACTCTAGTGGTAATTGGAAATGTAACTCACTGAAATGTGTCGATATGTCATTCAGAAAAATTGGCATCGACAGTCAGTTTTCCTAATTTAGAACCGTTAAATGTTGTTTTTGTATCAATAAAATAACCTCTTGGAGGTCTTCGTTAAATGTTGTTTTTGTATCAATAAAATAACCTCTTGGAGGTCTTTTGCGTGTCATTGAAAATCGTTCTGCGTGCCAAGTTTGGCACACGTACCTTAGGTTGCCGACCCCTGTTCTAGAATATAAATTTCCATTT
Organism: Anisus vortex; assembly: GCA_949126835.1. NCBI lineage: Eukaryota > Metazoa > Mollusca > Gastropoda > Planorbidae > Anisus > Anisus vortex. The sequence goes on along the minus strand of OX421494.1, from coordinate 46,463,957 downwards.
TAAAAGCACCACGATATCTTTCTAATGGACGGGGGTTGGAGTAGGGAGGATACTATAGAGAAGGTTGGAGTAGGGAGGATACTATAGAGGGGGTTGAAGTAGGGAGGATAGGCCTACTATAGAGGTTGAATTTAGAAATTCGAAACATCAACGGCAGTGAACTTTGAGATCTTGACATTTTTGTGTGTGCGCGACGTTTTTTTATGTTCCCTTTAAACTCAGCTTTGAAATTTTTTTTGTGATGGTTCGAATTCTTTTAAAATTCTAACCAGATCTTATGCGTATTTACTATATTTACAAAACAGATACTATGATTCAATCAGACTTTAACTTGACTTAAAGTGTCGCAGCAGAGTCCCCCCCCCCCTGTACAACCTCCACAAGAGCGTAAAAAATCAAAATTAAGACGCTATAGTCTCAGAAGATCCTTTATAACATGTGGTTCAAATGGAATTTAAATATGGTAGTATTCTTTTTAAAGCTCGCGACTGCATTTAAATAGACGTCGGGTCAGATTCAGACCCCGCGGACCGCGGTTAGCCAACTTCTTGTCTATTATCATATTTTTTTTCATGTTTGGGACGCTTTGTTTTCTGTACAAACAGATTATTGCGTCCTTCGCCCTATCCACGGTTAAGTCTAGTGTTATCTTACAATGTCTTAAATATACACGGAAATTATTGTTCTAAGATATAGACCCTCACAAACGAAACAACATAGACTATATAGTTGAACATAAACTTTTTTGTCATTGTTACATATTTTATTGTGTAAGAAATATGAAGAAATAGCATTCCGTTTGTTTTTAATTACAGGTACAAATGGGACATCCGGCGGCGCCAATTTTGTACCCGTCGGGGCAGTACAAGCCGCACAGGGCAAGTAGGCAGGAAGCCCTTTTGGCGGGAACACACCTACACGTGAGGCAGCCGTGCACATCCAGTTCATATCCGAGTCCATGTCCGTCTGCGCAAGGCAGACAACTCACCGGTGCGCAGCGTTGCCTTTTGGTAAGAACTGTGGGAAATAATATGATTGGTTTATGATTGGTTTATATCTATATCAAGAGAAAAAAAAACAACATTAGAGAAAGATTAGACTTCTAGTCGACCAGTGGACACATGCTATCCATACAAAACTATGTTAAAGAAAAAATAGCGAGATCGAAAACAGAAGACACAAAATAGAGCATACCGTACAGTGTACAGTATTATCATTGACTATAATATACATGGACCGCTTGCTTTAGTATTTCTACTATATGATGACTTGAAACACAGATGAGCGGAATTCCCGATTCTAAATAACGTAATTGCTATACCGGAAATAAAGTTATTGATATACAAGTTCCATGATTTTCTCAATGAAAAATTAAAAATCGAAAGTAGTACAGAGCGGAAACATTTATAGATCAGTGTTGTGTGCGCACGGAAAAAGAACATAAGCTCTAAAAACAGAGCAGGCGGTCCATCTCATTATAGTCAATGATATATTAATAGGCCTACAAGTATTCATTTAAAGTCGAAAAAAATGCGATTTAATAAAACGGAACTTGTATAACAATTACTTAATTTAGAATCGGGAATTGCAAAAATAAAGAAGACAATAGCATAAAAAACTAAAGCAAGCGGTCCATGTATATTATAGTATATGGCCTATGGTATTATAATTAAAATGAAAACAACAGCTTGCACAGGGATTCGCAAACGTCGGGAAAACCCGATTGCCGGTTCAACACAGTGAATGGAAATGCAATGGTGATAATAACCCATGATATTTATTTACAGGTCAGTGTTAAGGAAATATAATTTTATAGTTTTGTGATGGCATCTAAATATGCCGGGCGCTGGTAATTAATAATTTGTTTCCCGCAAAAGACATATTTGTTTCCATGATATATATATATATATACAGATATAAAATGGCTTATATTGTTAGTTCCCATTAAACCGCCATTATATTATAAAAAATAGCGTTTTAAATTTTCCCCTTTCAGAAGATGTTGGTTCATAAGAATAGGTAGCAACGTTTCCCCTACGTAAAGTGGGGACTGTGTGACCAGTACAATGTCAAGCTCATCAACTTATGTTTGGTAGACATTAGTGCTGGGTAGACGAGTGGGTTTAAAAACAATGTTATAGTTTTTAAACATTGGATTCGAACCCAAAAAGCTTGGGAGTGAGAGCCCAAGGCGCTGCCACTTGACCCAAGTTATATCTATATATTGTTTCATAATACGAAGGCAAGAAGCATTAAAAAAATATTTCAAGCAGTCACTTTATCTATGCATCTTTGTGTGTGTATGTCTGTGTGTCTATCATGTGTATTTGTGTGCGTTTGTGTGCCTGTAAGCATGCGTATGTGTTTGTGTGCGTTTTTTTTAAATATATAAAAACATGTGTATCTGTATGTGTGTTAACTGGTATGTTGATCTTTATGTGTGCGTTGATTTGTATATATTGTCTGTTTTTTGTGTGTCTTTGACTGTGTATTTGTCTGTGTGTTAATGTGTGTGTGTATAAATGTCATTGCGTGTCTGTTCGTTAGTATGTATATGTGAGCGTGTGTTTGTTTGTATTTGAATGTATGCATTTGCTAGAGTGTAAGTTTATTTAATACGTATGTTTTTATACGTATATATATATATATATATATATATATATAGAGAGAGAGAGAGAGAGAGAGAGAGAGAAAGAGAGAGAGCTGTGTAGTTGTATTTATGTTTGAGTGTGTGTTTGTGTGTAATAGGCGTGTGCAATGAAATAAGTTATAATAGAAGATATAAAGTACGGAACTAGATAACATTTGGCAGGTGTGATCGAATCCATTGGACGCGCAGTAGAATCCAAAGGGACATTGTCTTTCAGAGTTGAAGCCACTGCACATCTCTGCACGGATGCCGCTTAGCATAGAACCTGGGGAAACAACAGATGGTTAAAGTTCCAGCTTCAAATAGCATGTTTACAGTAAACTGATAGCAAATTAGTAGTTAAGGTAGAAAACTTATCTGTTTTGTCTATCTGTTAGTTTATCAATTCTCTATCTTTCTATCTATCTATTTTTCTATCTATCTATCTATTTATCTATCTATCTTTCTATCTATCTATCTATCTATCTATCTATCTATCTATCTATCTATCTATCTATCTATCTATCTATCTATCTATCTATCTATCTATCTATCTATCTATCTATCTATCTATCTATCGATCGATCGATCGATCTATCTATCTATCTATCTATCGATCTATCGATCTATTTATCTATCTATTCATATATCTATCTACCGAAATAAGCTTACATAAATTAAGTTCACAACACGGTAAGTAAGTGTTAAGTATCTAAGCATTAGAGCCGTTTATACATATCATGACACACAATAATAAAATATAATGTAAACAAAAGAAATATTTGCCCAGAAAGGCCGATAGTAAGATAGAGATGACTAAAGTATTCATTCTCTTAGAGCGAAACAAACTCGAACCACTATATTATAATAATAACTAGATCTAGCTGCTTGCTCTTCCTTGTCTACTGTTTTAACACTGGCTATCTATTTTGATTTTTCTATAATATATAATATCTCCGGTACTCTCTTAGCCTTCAGCGACCTTGCGGAAATGTTCTAACCACGGACGAAACATTTTTTCCGAGTCATATAATTTAAGGAGCTGTCCACAAATTACGTCACACACACACACACACATATATATATATATATATATATATATATATATATATATATATATATATATATATATATATATATATATATATATATATATATATATATATATATATATATATATATATATATATATATATATATTTAATACGTTGTTTGGTGAGATGGAAATTGGTGGTGGTGATGGTAGAGAGATAAGAATGGAGTAGTGGGGAGTGAGTCATTGTGTTTTTCGCCCAGTCCACACATTTTGTTTTTAAAGGAATGTTAATAATTCGATTACGAGCTAACTAAATAAATCACACCGAGTACGGTTTTTTTTCTCTCCATGCTAGGAGAGTCACAATTTCTACGAATGAATATAAATCTAACAAGTGGCTCAGTGGACCATTAGGACCCCATGGTAGTTCCTAAGAACCAATGAGAATTAAGTGTTATATTTAAATGTTACTTCTATTATTCTATATGGATTATGTTCTTAAAAATGTATATTTAGTATACACTAAAGTTTTGCGTTTCCTTTAGTCAAATGTTAACGTTTGTGTTGTGATACGTATATATAGCATGTGTATTGCATGTTTAATAATCTCCATGTTATTGTATTTAGAATTGTATTGATAATTCTTTAATAGTTATTTATTTTGATTTAATTTTGGCTTGGAGATTATTTGTGTACGAACTGTATCGATAATTCAATTAGAGTTATTTAGTATGGCGTAGAGATTATTTGCGTACACCAATATGCGTTCTCTTAGTACAGTGGTTCCCAAACTTTCTTAGGCCGCGTCCCCTTTTTACAGTTTTACATGCTTTGGCGACCCCCCCCCCCCCTAAAAAAAAAAAAAAATAAAAAAAAATAAATAAAAAAATTTCGTCCCTACTTTATTACTGTATTTTGCGACTGCTGTGAATTGTAATGTAAATATCTCATATGCAGGATGTATTTTATTGTTACAAATTAAAGCATAGCGATTAATCATTTTTTAAAAAGAAGACATAATAACACAACTAATTAAATATTTCAAGATACCGGTATAGGCTTAGGCCTATATTTCTAATTACAACACGAACGTCAGCTATTGTGATGGTTGACATTGCTTTTTTTCTCATCGGTTCAGACATTCTCGGGACAGTCTTTGCAAGAGCACAACTAACTAAGAAGTTCATGTCCAACAATGAGTCTACTGTGTTTTGACTTGATAACCAATAATGTGGAAAAACATGTTTTGATCTAGAATTTTGTACCTGATATTGTAGAGAAATCAGTTCTCTATATATGCATCGTTGTTAAAACGCTCAATGAACTTTGTGCTTTATCAGGAACATCTTCAACTTTGAATGTGAATGGGCTTCTGGCAAGTACATATATAGGGTGTGTCAGGTAGATTTGAAAAGTACCATGAAATTTCGGCTGCAAGCATGTGAAAGTGTTATTTCACATAATTTATCATCGTAATCTTTTGTCTGCTTAAATGTCATGTTTTTCAAAGAAAGCAGATAAAGTATACCAGGAGCCGCATGAGGAAAAAAAGGGCTGGTTCGATCCTTCGATCCAACACTAGTCAAATCTAGATGATTTATTTGCATTAAATACGTTTATAGAAATCAGGAATCTTTTAAAAGGTCTGTAATCCATTTTATCAAACTGTAATAAGAGATACCATTAGAATGTAATCATATCATTCACAGCCTTACAGGCATATCCACAAACTTTAATCAAGTAGCCTATATTTTTTAATTTAAATTAATGTAACTTTTCCTAAACTTCAGTGTTGATCTTACAAATAATATTACAAAGATAAACTCTTATGGGCCCTGGCGCAGCGCAATAACTGCACACACGCACATATTCACCTTCTGCGTGGGGCCTTAAGTAGACATCATATACATTTCATTTTCATCAAAAATTTTTTATGCAAAGGCTAAAGTTTCATTTGGAAAGATCGGATATTTTTAAATAAATTAAGCCATGTTACATTTTCTTCCTTGCAGTGATACATTAAACTCATTCAAGACGACAATGATGTCAACCAAGTAAGTTATTGTCTGAAGTTCACTTTTATCACCGAAAAGTGCTTCAAAGAGCATACTATCTTTCTGATATAAAATATATATATATATAAGAACTAGTTCACCATGAAGCTAAAAAACAGGTTTTAATTTCTCTCGACAATCATCTCACAAGTGTGAAATAGCAAGCATTGTTCAGAGCATCATACTCGTTGCACAATTGCGAAAACAGTCGAGCTTGTCTTTACAAAAGGGCACAACTTACGACGCTTTTTATTACTTCTTTTAACTGATGTGGCAATGTCTTCGTTGCTAATATTTGTCCATATATCATAACCCGATTACTTTTGGTCACTAATTATGTTGAAATCCAGACCGAACAGAATCTACACTAAATTCCAAATTATTCATGAAGTGTCGGTCGTTTTATCGCCAATACTACTGCTTTTCACTCCACGGCTGCTTTTAACAAAGAAGAGACTTTGTAACAAATCTCTGTGCATTATGGTGCCAACCTTGTCACATACACCTGTATTGATATCATTACTCCAATTAGCCTACACGTATTATGCGGATGTATCTGCATGTCGGTGGAATCGCTTGGAGACGGAAAGATGAGATGTGTTTCCGCCCCTAAGACCATCGAAAACATACGTTTTTCGAAGGTCTTTGGCGACCCCCGCGAAATGGTCATTCGACCCCCAAGGGGGTCGCGACCCACGGTTTGGGAACCGCTGTCTTAGTATTTACTAATTTTTAATATGCATTTTCCTTAGCTTATTCTTCTGGAAAAGCCATTCTAGTATAAATCTAGCACTTTCACCACCAAAACCTATATAAGCCACACAAAGTAGGCCTATAGATTGTAATTTTTGGTTTTGCAAAGATTTAAAGAAGCTACTTAGTATTATTATTATTACTACTATCAACCAGTGTTATTTAATGTATTGATTATAAATAAATTCAAGCATTAAATTCGTCTTTAAATGTTCATCAAGTTAATTGAGTGTATTATTTTACCGTGAACCAGACCCAGACCCTGGGCACTAGAACGGACGACAGAAAACCCTGGGCTTAAACAGTAAATAAAGGTGTTCACAGTTCAAGATTATGTTAAGCCGCAACGTCGACTTATCGGTACATAACAATAACAACAATAACATTAAAATATGAACGAAGATCAATTGATGTGTTAACAATACACTTTGTAACAATAGTTAAACCTAATTAGCCAAAATGATTTTTTACAACGAACTTTTATGTATGATGTATGTATGTATGAAATTTTATGTATGTAAAATGTACCGTTTGCGTACGGGCTGCGTACCGGTTGCGTACCGGGATGTGGCTATCTTGGAATTTAATGCAGGTCGAAACGCTGTGTTTTTTTAAACATCCAGGTCTGGAGGGTAACATTGAGTCTACCCACCATTACTATAAGAGAACAAACAGCTAATCAAACTGGTTAGAAAACAAAAACTGTCTTCTCATCTCTGACGGGTAGGGGGGGGGGGGGGAGTAAAAGCTGCTGGACGTTGCGCTGTCCTCCGAAACTGTATTCACGGGCCTGCATAATAAATTTCAGTTAATATCCTTACCAAGTAAATTTTTAAACATTTTTTTTTGTATGCGTGTATTAGACTAATAAGTTGGTTAAAAAAGGTGCGGATCATACTCGAGATTTTACTCGATATTTTACGTTAATTACACAGAAACTGTGCTGCTCAATTTTGTGTTACTTTTTCGATGTGAGGTGTGTTAACCCTTACAGTCCCGGGCGCGTATATAGCGGAACTGAAGGCAGCATAGATAGAAGTAGGTCGGTACGGGAAGGGTTAAGTTTCAAGGATTGGACTGTTGAATACCGACGACGAAAGTTTAAGTGGAGGGGACGTTTGGCAAAATTACACAAGGGGAAATCTAGGTTTTATATTTTATAACAAAATTTTGAAAAGGAAATTAAAGTGGCTACTTTTAAATGAAGACGGCTTCGTGTGGTCAAATGTAAACGACGCCTTTAATAACATTATTAAAAAAAATAAATTAAAAAAGATAAAAAGAAGAAAAACGACCCTTTTTGATATTATGGGATAGTTTAGGGCACTGTGGCCGTGCGGCAGCGCGTTCGGCTAGCGTACTGAAGGTTCTGGGTTTCAATGCTGGGGCAGACTAGGATTTTGGAGGGTGTCCTTGAGTGTACCCAGTTCTGATGTAAAGGCGGCTGTGTATAGTGCAGGCCACACAATCACCTTGTATGCCGTGGCCACATAAACTGGTGAACGCTGATTTACTGGCCCTATGGATAAATTTGGTCCTACAGGATACTTTAAAAAATATGAAGACGGTTTCGTGGGGTCAAATATGAACGACGCCTTTTATTTTAATTATAATATTTTAATATATATGCATCACGTTGATAAAAAGACGAAAAACAACCCTTATTGATATTATGGGATAGTTTTCCTTTAAGTTAGTTATTGGCGTAACTTTAAAGGGGAATGAGTAAAATGTTGGGCTCAAAGTCGTCGAATGGACATAAGAAATGGGGTCCCTGGACTTCCTAATCTTCACGACCATGACCTTGTGATCAGCAGATAAGGGTCGCCATGTAAACATCTATTGTGGTTTATTTATAGAAACATTTATATGCCTTCAATAAAACGAGTGTAGCTTATCGCGAGCTGCTGACCTTGAATGTGTATTCTGGCCACATATTTATCGAGACGTACAATGTGGCAGGTTCGCATGGACTATCATGGAAAACTAAAAAACAGAGTGGGGAGAGATTTAGACAGATTTCTAGATTGTGATATATTCACTCAATTTTTGTCTATCCACTAGGTCTCGGTCCAGTAAAATAGAAATGCCAGACAAATTCTATGAATGGGAGGCTGGAACTTTTCACTCGTGAAATAAAAAGTTAAGATTTCTCTATTGTTTCAAAGCAAATGGAAATTTGAAAGGATTACAAGTGATCCGTTTTACTGCATCATTTCATTATTTTTTAAACAATATAAAAAACAACAACCATTCATTTACAGGGTCAGACATAGACTTCTAAAATAGACACACACACTATCCTGCTATTCATACAAGATAATGTGTCAATAGGTCACTTAATTTGATCTATTGTATTTCTGGCTGAAGACTTAGGACGCCCTTGAGACCCTGGAAGAAATCCTAGCCTTCACCAGGATTCGAACCCAGGACCGAGCGCGCAGGCCCTCTGAAACATACTATTAGTTTGTTATATATATAATTCAGGGTTTTATATTCAGTTCTCATTCTATTGCCTACAATCTCATAGTAGGATCCATGTGAAATAAATCAGTTGAGTGACTCTTAAATCAGATTCCAGACTTGTTCTAATATGCGTAAACAATATATTATAACTCAACAAACATCGGTTTTACGTTTAATTAAAGTATGGCCATGTAAAGTCTTGAATATACGTTTAGCTCTCATAAGTACCCGACATAAGGTGAGTGTAAGACATTGAGCTGACCACACATCTCTTTGTTAGCAACCAGCGAAACACTATTTTTTCAGCCCTACACACAATTTAAGGGTTGGAGGAGTTCTTCTATTGTATGTGCACTTAGTGTAATATATTTTCACACATAACCTATAAATAAAAACAACAACATATAAATGAAAATATTTGAATGAATTACAAAGCAAAAAAGATATATTTTTTTTACAATGAATGTTTTTCAAAGTAAGTAAATGCTTCACAAACTGTTATGTTAAACAAAAACAGCATGTGAACATTTGTCTCTGACATCAAGGGTGATTTCGTTTAGGCGCATTGACAAATGGGGCACCCGTTAGGGCCGGTGGCGAATCCGTTGAAGCAGAACATCATGCACATGACTGGGGAGCACGCCTGGCGTTTCACCTCCTTGCACATGCAGGTTTGGCAGCCATTTTCGTCAAACACATATTCTCCAGCACACGGGATGCACTTCACCAATGGGCACTCGTATCTTTTACGTAAGACTGTTGTGATTGCATTGTTATAATATGTGTATAGAAAATATAAAGTGTTTAAATATGTTTCATACTGTATATTTAGAATTGTAGCTAAGATTCATTTAGAGCTCTATATTAATTGCTTGGAGAGTATTTGTGTAGTCAAATATGTGTTCTCCACATATTATTAATACGCATTTTCTTTCGCATTCTTAAAAACTTCGGGAAAATCCTGTCTGCGCCAAAACCTATATAAGGCAAACAGAGGTGTAATAGGTTGTTGTTGTTTTGCAGAGTGTGACTCATCATCTACCAGTGCACTTTATTGTAATTTTTTTAAATAAGTTCAAGTATTAAATTCTTCAAACGTTCATCGTGTGGCTTTAGTGTATTATTTCATAATGAACCAGACCCCACAGATGGAAGACAGAGGATACGGGATCTAACATACTTTAAAAAAAAAAATCTTAGCAGTGGGATCTAGCATTCATTAAAAAAAAACACCTTAGCACTTTTATTAGGTAAGATTATGAATAGAAAGGAGGACTTCAAGTACAGAATGTAAACTAGCAGAAAACTAATGAAAAGTGTTGTGTAAATCTTAAAAAAATAAAATAGTGGGCTGGAGAGAAAAGACTGAAATGAACTCACAAAGCAAACATAATCATTTTTTACAGTCACCTCTCTCACAAAGAACCAAAGCACCGTATAACATCCAAGAAAATAACACAAAATCTGTCAACTGGTATCTGAACGGACAAGATCTCAAACCCAAGCTATGTACTACAGAAAATTGCATCCACACACCCAAAAAAATATTTGCGTCAGAATGTTCCACACATCAAACAACTAAACTCTTAAGTTCAAGAGCTAAAACGTACATAATATAAATATGTACATTTACATATAGACATTATGTCGTTGAACAACAGAAAAGCCAATCAACGTTGTAGTCAATAAAAACATGGATTAGGCGAAACGAAATTGGACATTATACTTATGGCTGCAGATCAAAAATAAAAGCAAAATACTAGATTTATTACTTGTAAATTTTTTTATATAGTGTAGATTTTAATTTTTACTATTTAAAAAAGGTTGAAGTTAAAATGTATAAATACTTTTTTTTTAATGATAGTTTTAATTGTCGAGTTGTTAAGCTTAACAAAGAGGACTTAAATCACTGACCTGTGTAGAAGATACCGCTGCAAACGTGAGCACATCCGTTAGACACGCAGAACTGACCAGTGGGGCACGCGGTGGAGAAGAAGGAAATGGAGGCTATTTCCGGTGGCGTACACTGATCGACACACAGGGAGGTCACTGCTGGATTCCAGAGGGCGGGAGAGGCTAAATCAGTGTATATATTTTTTTTTATAGAAAGTGTATTATGACAAAGATTAATACATTTTTAACCTACGCTTATATTACAATCTGAATCTAAATCTACAATACGGTCTAAAAAAATGTATAATAAATACAAATCTCTAATAAAAAATAAAATATATAAAAATTAATATTTCTTTACAATACAATCTAAACATAAATCTACAATACAATGAAAATTTAAAAAAAATAGTTTAATGCACTTTAAATATACCAAACGTATGATCTAGATAGTATATATTTTTTTACTAAGGCATTCATTAAAAATAAACGCAGTAAAATATTTTAAGACGAATTTTTATTTTATTTTACGTCAAGGACGTCACTTCCAAGCTGAGAATTATTATCCTATATATTACAGACACTCCTTCTATAAAGAAGATTATCGCGTCCTACGAGCAATTTTAGCAATGTTAATGGGTTTTCAAGGCTAACTCCGGTAACCGATTCCCAGGGCCCAAGTCCTAACTAGGAAACCGAAAGAGCTAATGTGAATAATGATTTTGTCCCTGTTTTCACATAGGAAAAAGAAAGCAAACAACCCTTTTTTGTTTGTTTTAAAGAGTGTATTTCAATCGGCTGTGCGCGTACCTTGGTATGCACGACTAGCCAAGAAGAGTTAAAATGCTTTAAAGTTAAGTCATATTTCAATCTGATAAAATGGCGGTACCTAAATGTTGTCATTATTTAAAAATGACGCCCTACTTTTTTGGGGGGAGGGGGGGGGGGAAATGTGCAGACTTGATTTCTTGTTTCCCGGCTTTAAATGAAACAATTATCCCAGGATTTTAAAAACAAAATTAAGTCATTTCCCCGAGTGCTGGGATATCAAAGAGGTAACTTGTATTCTATTTAAACAATTGTTGTAACAGGAATCAATCCGTTCTAGTCTAAAAATAGGCCTACCCACAATATACTATGCAAGAGAATAGGCGGCGCCTTTTTCCTGGCGTACCGAAGGTCCTGGGTTCCAATCCTGGTGAAGACTAGGATTTGTATTTGTCCCTCCGAGTCTGTCCAGCTCTGAAGCCGGCTGGCCGTGCGGTTAGCTCACCAGACTGTCAACCAAAAAAACCAGGTCGCGGGTTCTATCCCCGCCACCGGCAGATCCCTGTCGCCCTACAGGAGTTTTGGGACTAGATGACGTTAATATTGAGTTGTTATCACGAGCGCTTAACCGGCAGCAGTGAAACCTCTCACAGATTAATAGTCTTCTTGAGCGCACTGAGCATGCTAAAAAAGCATGGATAGAAGCGCTATATAAATGATCATTATTATTATTATTATTAGGCCTATTATTATGGGCGCCCGACTTTAGATGGGGTAAAGTACTGGCTACACCATCCCCTAGTATGCAGTAGCCACAGAAACTTAATAACACTGCTCCACCGGCCCTATCGATCTATTTGGTACGACGGGATAATTTAACTTTTTTTTTTTTTTTTTTTTTTTTTTTTTTTTTTTTTTTTTACAAACCATCCATCAGAACTATAATTGGTTGACCTGTACATGTGACTACCATTATTAGCAAAAAAAAAAACAACCCTTTACAACGTATCCCATTCGCTATATTTAACAAAACCATTAAAGGTTATAAGTGTTTTATCACATGTGGTTATTTCACTTTATGTACAAATTAAATTACTGTAAACCCTAAAACTCACTAAGATTTACTTACCTGATACAATGGTCACTAACGTTACTGCTAAGAGTAATTTCATTTTCGTCGTTCGCCGTTTCGTCAGCGAGTAACAACTGTGAATGTAATGCGTTGTGTGCAGTAATACTGTACTGGCAGTAAAATTCACAATGTGTAATCGTTATCTATAAAAATACCTTACAATACCCAACCCACAGGCAAAGTAAAGAGGTGTGTGTAATCTGCTGCAATAAACTATACAAATACAACAACATAATCAACAACAACAACAATAACACGCCTTCTGTTTAAAAACCCACGCTTCGGGTTAGATACTGGATGGCCTCATTAGCTAAGACTAAACCCTTACTTTGATTTCAGGGTTTTAGAACAATGAATTTAGTTTCTGATAATGCCATTACTGATTAATTAACTTATTTTAAAATCTATATTGAAAACGAAATTTTAGCATTGCTCAAAAGGTTAAATATAGAAATGTGTAGAAATGTGTGTTTATGTTCATGAATGAACGCACGTTATTGAAACAGGATAAATGATGTCATAGTTCATTGTTCATGTCTTGAACATTTATCTCTATGATAAAAGTAAGGTGGGGGCACGTTGGCCGAGTGGCAGCGCGTTCAGCTGGGGACCCACAAGTCCTGGGTTCAAATCTTGGTGAAGGTTAGGATTTGTTTTCTGGCCACACAATCTCCTCGTGTGTCGAGTAAATTGGTGAAAGCTGCTCAACCGGCTCTATGGATCAATTTGGTCCGACGACATTACTTTACTTATGAAAGTCAGAGCAATTTTTTTTTCTTAACACGTAACCTTTATTAAATCAAAGACTATAAGAAGATGAACCGCTTGCTCTATTTTTAGAACTTGTATATTCTTTTTTTTTTGTGCGCAACCGATAAGTCTGTCTTGAATTACTTCTACGCTCCTACTATTGCATTAGATATTCCCGCTGTATACTACTTTCGATTTTAATATTAATTTTCCATTGAGAAATTCATAGCGAATTACTAAACCGGAAGTCTACATGACTTAGTGCGATCGGAAATTCCGAAACTAAGTGTTTCAAGCTATAAAATATCAGAAATATCAAAGGAAGCGGTTCCATCTCATTATAGTCTTTGATTACATACTGGACGGAATGGCATGAAACCAGATACGTATATTCTTAACATATATTCTCTAGACGCAGCATTGTTGTATCTTTTAAACGATGACCACAGTGGTCAACTTGTTAAAAATATGACCACATTACAAGAAGACTAATAATAATAACAAGAAAAAGAAAATTGCTGAGTGAATTCATTAATTTTAACTTCATAAATTTGTGAATATGTTGCAAAAGAAGACGGAAATGGCTTCATTAGCAATTGATCATATCGAAGACTATAATAAGATGGACCGCTTGCTTTAATAATTCTGCTATTTGATGATTCGAAATCTTCTGTTTCAGAATTATGTCCTATTACTCTTGGACTTATCAACTTTCGGTTTAGTAATTCGCTATGATTTTATCAATGGAACACTATAAACTATGGCTATCACAAGTTGCTAACTTTTGTCAGAAAATTTAAAGGAATATTAGCGGTAAATAAAATATGTATCTAACGTATTTGTAAAAGTAAATGTTTTCATTTTAAAATTTCGTCGTTTCATTACTTTTCATGTAGAATTGTAGAATAATGCTTTTATAGAAGGAGCGTCTGTAATAAAAGTAACATTAACATTATAACTCAAATTAAGATTAAAATCGGAAGCTATTTACATCGGAGGTCACAAAAGCAGGTTTAGGAGTAATTGAAGACAACGTTATTGGCTGCGCACGGAAAACAACACTTAAGCTCTAAAAATAGAGCAAGTGGTCCATCTCACTTTAGTCATGTGCAACCTTTAAACAACATTTTTTGAATCTCTTAACAAAAAAAACAAACACAAACAACAAAAAACAACAGCAAACAAACATACAATGTAATTTATTGGAAAATCTCATATTAAACGTATAATATCCGTTACCATGGTTAAGCGTCTTCTTGAATTTCTTAATCATTTCCCGTCAACAGATAAAAATCATATTCCCACATCTTGCTAATTTTAACCCTTACAGTCCCGGGCGCGTATATAGCGGAACTGAAGGCAGCATAGATAGAAGTAGGCCAGTACGGGAAGGGTTAACAATATTTATAAGTAATTAAAGGCCCACAACTATGGGTGAGAAGAGATAGAGACAGGGGGAGGGGCGTGCAGTCTGTACATTGCTCCGGGGCCCACGAAGCTCTAAGGGGTCCCTATTAATAACACAGTACAAATAAAAATAATCATAGGCCGCATCATTTAACTTTATATGGGGGCCCCACTACTAGCCTTGCTCCGGCATATATTAGGCTATCCTCTCGTCGGCCCTTGCCTAAAACATAACACCTACTCGGACCTACTCCCCTACCCAGGGCTAACAAAATATGTATTGCAAGCCTCCATGCTATAAACAAGAGATAAAAGCGAAAAGCGACACAATAAATAAGCAACAACATGTTAAAACAATGATTGGATGGTGATGTTTATTTTATTACGTTGAAAAAAACCCCAACAAAACCACTGAAAGGTTTTGTACAGAATTTACAAGCAGGTACACGTAGGGCAGCCATTTGCGTCCATTTCACGACCTTCATCACACCACGTGTTGCAGATGATTGAACCGCAGTCTGCTGCTCGTCTTGATACTTCCTCTGTACGGGAGATAGTTCAATGGGTTATCATCGTTTCTATCTATCTATCTATCTATTTATTTATCTATCTATCTATCTATATATTTGTCTATCTATCTGTCTATCTGTCTGTCTATCTATCTGTCTATCTATCTATCTATCTATCTATCTATCTATCTATCTATCTATCTATCTATCTGTCTAACTAAATATCTATAGCTCTATATCGAAATAGCCTATCTATCTATTTCTCTTTCTCTATCTATAAATCTATCTAACTTATCACAACCTACAGTATCTACCTACCATTGCCGACTTAAACCTTGTTACCTGCCTAGCTACCTATCTACCAACCTCAACCCCTCCTCTCTCTCTTTATATATATATATATATATCACTTAGTGAGCTCCGCATACTTTTGTGGATTCATTCAGTACCAAAAGTTGAAGTTTAGAACGAGCATCTACACTAACTTCTAATATGTTCATGTAATGTCGATCGCCAATACTAGATCTACTGCTTTTAACACAGTGAGAAGAGGCTTTTAACGCAGCAACTTTCTACACATGTGCGACTGGTCCGCAAACGTTAATTATGGCGCCAACCCTGTCACATACACATGTTTTGTTGTCATTACGCCGGAAAGGCTGCATGTTGGTGGACCCACCTGGAGACGGATAGATGAGCAGTGTTTCGACTCCTGAGACCATAGAAAATATAAGTCTTTCGATGGTCTTTGGCGATTCCCGTGAAATTAACATTCGACCCCCAAGGGGGTCGCAATCCACAGGTTGGGAAGCACTGATCTAGCAACTGATTTTATTGGATATATTTTTTTTTCTCAGTTTTACTGAGATTTTCACAATTATACGTCGCCTGTTGTTAATATCTTTGAACGGAGTTTGGATACCTAGTCATCAAAAAACCTGGGTAGTTATTGTAAGGTTTAAAAAGTTTGCATATCATTTTCGATATATAATATTGATATAATTTTCAACAAATTTTACAGACTGGTGATTATAATGTTATAGTTTGTAGAGCATTTAGTCTTTTATAAAAGAAAAATATGAAACATAATATTATATTAGAAATATTAGCGCATATATACGGGCCAATTATCTCCGTTTAATAAAAATAAAGTTTCTCAATTTTATTCAATAGTGATGCCGAAAATGTTATGTTTTGTAATATAAAAAATATTAATAGCTAATTATTATTTATTTATCTAAATCCAGCATTATGGTATTCATTAAAAGATTGAATTATTAGAGGTATATTATTAATTTACATTTAACAGTTGTGCATAAACATTTCCTGCATTAATTGTTTGTCCATTTCACCGTTATCTTTTAAACATTAATAAATACAACAATTGCATTTAAAAATTGCTATTAAAAAGTCTCTTATAATTCTTAAATTAATATGAACAAAATTTGTTCTAGAATAACTTATATTTATGTTTAATTGTAGAAGATGAGCATAAAAACTTTTAAATGTAATTAGTCTGTATAAAAAAATGAGTGCTTTGTCTTGAGTGCTTTTCACTAATTCATAATGGCAGATACAAAATTTAGTAATTGGTGAGTAATGAAGTGTAAGTGACCTCTTCGAAAACTTTCATGTGCAATAAATAATGTTCACACGTGTAGGTTGAACCTAAAGCTGAAAGTAGGACAAATGCCTGGCATTTGAGAATAGCAGATGACTTTCCGAAGCAGCTTCCATCCAGCTATTCCCGCAAATCGGCATATTTCGATGCCCATTTTTATTTTTTATTTTTAAAATTCAACTTGCTGTGTTTTCAAAATTGCCAGTATCCCCCCCCCCCCCCCCCAATTATAAAAAAAAAAACCATCTACATCTTAGAAGGTTGTAGTAAAATCAAGCCAGTTAGGCCTATGAATTTGAAAGTCATGTCTTTGTTTAGAAAACTCCGCTTTGAGTTCTTCAATGTACTTCTGAAAAAGCACAACTATCTATCTTAGTATGCCTTTCTAGAGGGAAGTACATAGGCCTATAGTTAAATGTTCTGAAATGTATTTCACTCAAGATATAAATATATGCAAATCCATTCCTGTGGTCTAACAGTTCAAGTACTGTTTGAACCCGTTCTTGTCAGTGCGTTCAACTCACTGAAACTCACTGTCAATCAGAAACATCGGCTTCAACATTCAGTTTTCATCATTAAGACCCGGATTTTTTTAAAATCGCAAATAATAGACACCTCATTGAGGTCTCTCGCATGCAATCGCTCTCTGTGCCAAGTTTGAAACGCGTGCCTTAGGTTGCCGAGCCCTGCTCTAGTTTATTATGAATGATCGCAAACAACATAAAAACGAAATTTGCGTAGTTCTAGAATTTCAGGAAGATCTGCCAGAACATAAATTTCATCTACAGAGACATAGATAGTTAGAAGAGCAGAAAGATTAGAGATAGATGGAGATAGATAAATCAATCTAGATAGATAGATAGAGTGATCAGCACATCAATATACATTTCATCACCCTTTGATTGAGACACTTTTATCATATTTAAATGTTAAATCAAGGAGGTTCTCAATTTGTTGTACAGCTAAGGATTTCTTTGAAGTTTTGAAAACTTACTGAAGCTCTTGACAAAAAAAAAAAAAACTAGAATGAGTGGAAATAAAGGTTCATTGATCTTTTAGAGTAGCTTTTTAAGATTGTTTTGAATCGTTTTCGCTGTGACAATTTCGCTTAAAATTTGTTTGACTTCTACGAATACGCATTCTTTGTGTTGATTACTTTATAATGGAATTCCTTGTATTGTAAGTGCAGATTAAACAATTTAAAGTTTTACACATTTCTGCGATGAAAAAAAAAAGAAACATATTAAATGAAATAACTTAGAACTTAAATAGCGCTAGGTTGGGCTTCTTTTTAGCTTCCATGGCTTCATGAAAAGCGTTTTTTTTTCAAGCTCTTTTATTTATTTATTTTGTTTGTTCAAATATACTTTGGTTTCTTTTTGGCATTTTTTTTTAAAGACCTCAAGCTAAAAATTAAGTAAAATAAAGCACCAAATTGATCACAGGGCGGGCTGAAGCAGCTTTCACCAGTTTCTGTAGCAACGGCATACTAGGGGATTGTGTAGCCAGCACAATGCCCTAGACGCCTTTACTTTACCTCCAAACTAAAGACCTTAGTTGTCGTAAAGTAAAGGCGGCTGTGAATAGTGCTGGCCACACAATCACTTAGTATTCCGTGGCCACAGAAACTGGTGAAAGCTGCTTCAGCGGCCCTATGGACCAATGTGGTCCGATTGGTCCAACGGGTACTTTACTTTACTTAATTCGATTCACGTTCGAATTATATTACCCCCCTCCCACATTATAACCCTTCTCAATTGGTTTGGACTTATAATAAGTTATAATTGTTAACAATTTGTGCTTGTTTTTTTGTTTTTTGTATTTTTTCAATGTTTTTTTTTTTTACGTAGATCTAATATTTTGGTTTTGGTTTTGACCTTATGATCTTTTGACGTTTCGGCGTTCGTTCCCCCCCCCCCCCCCTGTGCTGAGATCCTGACAACACTTCAAGCAAAGAATAACAAACAATAAATAAATAATAGACTGTTTAGTGTACACCAGGTGTCGGCAACTGTTTGATAATGAAGTGCTAAAATGGGATTTTCAAATTTATTCAGCGTCCTAACAGCCTAAAAGTCATTCTCCTTCGGCATTCACTTTTTGTGAAAGATGCTTGAATTTCTTTTTTTTAAAAGTCTTCCGCGTGCCATTGAAAATCGTACTGCGTGCCAAGCCTTGGCACACATGCCGTAGGTTGCCGACCCCTAATCTAACCTATCCAGCCATTATCTATCTTTCCTTTCATTTATACATCTTTTCATTCTTTTATACATACATCTGTCTATCTAGCAGTCTATATCTATTTCTATCCAGATGTTACCCCAAATTACACTCTAGTTTTGCCATAATAAAAAAAACTTTAACAATACTAACGGACACAGGTGGCGCTGCATCCGCTATGCTTGCAAACGTAACCGTCAGGACAGGAAAAGTCTCCCATAGGCGGCGCGTTCTCATCACACATCTGATTGCAGTCACCGGTCGCCTGCCTGAGGTCAGGTAGTGCCGTTACAGAGGCTGCAATATTGTAAACAAGTAATCTATTTTTGATTTACTATTGAAAATAAATGGACAATAATATAACAATGTTATGGTGAATTCAGGTTTTGGAGCATCTATATTTATATTTTAATACCCATTGCACCTCTCCCGCCCTTCCGACGCCCCTGATTGCATTCAATACACTTTTTAATATTTTAGCTAGATACGCCTTCATTTTGTGGCATGCATCTTCCAGACAATATTTGGAGAGGACCAGATGGCATGACTTTTGAAAAAATTGTTTTAAACATGACAACACAACTTACCCACAATGCACGCCAGCAATACCAGCGGAGACATCTTTGTTTAGAAATAAACAACAAAATATTTGACACACTAGAAGTCTGGAATATTCTTGCTTTGATTTGTCTATTCACACATTTAGAAACCAGATTTTCAAAATGGCGTCACCTTTCAAAACAAATTCAAACAAAGTCACACACACACAAATAAAAAAAATAAGGTCAAAATGTAATCTTGGAGATAAGGGACAGCATTTCATTTAAATAAACAATTGAACAATGCTGGGGACAATATATTTTATTTTTAGTTTGAATACAAGTTTGAGATTAAACGAATTTTTTCGCTATAATTATTGTGGTGTATTATATTTTATTATTGTATTACCCTTTCTAAGAAATTAGAGGCTAATTGACAAGTCTTAACGTGTATGCATGCATAAAAGTTCACAAGAAAAAACATTTCCGGTCGAATTCGATCATTTTATTCGAAACATGTCTGTGTGCTAGGTTTCTGGTTGTACGAACATTTGTTGGGGATGAAAGTTACTTTCATTTCCAAAAGATGTTTACAAAAGAAAACAATGCATTGTGAAAGTCAGAAGGGAATAATCACCTTTTAATAATATCAAACTTATTGCAAAATAATTTTTGTTATTCGTTTTTATGAATACGAATTTTGTTTTTCAATAACCAAGAAAACGCAACTCTTGACTAATTTATTTTATAAACAAGCTACATGCGACTAACACTTGAGTATTAATTATCGCCTACTCACTTTTGATGTTAAAAACGGATTCCTCATAACTCATATTGTATCCTTTGTATAATTCTAAAAGACTAGAACTAACCGTCGAGGTTGAAATCAACTGTCAATAACCAGCAAAAGCATGCTTTTTTGTTTACGGAAATGCCTAAAATATTTAAACATTAAAAAAAACAACCGGAAGTTCACGATCACACCAGTTCAAAAGGTCACGCCTAATTAAGACTTGTCTAGATTCAATTACTCAATCTTACGTAAAATATTACGGACGCTCTTTCGATTATTGCGTCCTACGCTTATCCGTGGTTTGAGTCTAGCCTTGCAGTTTGTTTAGGGTTTTACAGGATGTTTATTTAATTTTCTTCTGTTTTTTTTTCTGACAAGTTCAGATAACCCATTCCAACCCGATTGCCAATCGAAAATAAAGAGTATTTATTTTAATTCGTCCTTGCGTGTGGAATAAGACAGGTGTTATGTTTTTTAAACCTCTGTACCGTTCTGATTATCTTATTAGATTATTGTGCTGTATCCTCAAATTAAACTTGAAACTTTATATCCTATTACTAATTTGGTTTTGTAAGCCTTTCATTTTTCAATTGCTACTAAATTTAGTGATCTAACTTTAGGTATTATACCTGAACATGTTCACTAGCAGTAAGCCATATATCAGTGTACAACTCTACTGTAAGGTTGTGCAATAGGTTGCCTGCAGGCCGCCAAGTCTTTAAGTGAAACTCCCAACTCAAGTTATTTTGACTTTTATTAATTTCGCTTTTTTTTGTTCTCATTTCATTTTAACCCTTACAGTCCTGGGTGCGTATATAGCGGAATAGAAGGAAGCATAGATAGAAGTAGGTCGGTACGGGAAGGGTTAATTTGTTCCCCAATGATTTGAACAATTTGTCTCCACCCTCAGTTTTGGCGACTCTTTGAGGCAATGAGTTACATACTAGAAAGTCTCTTTAAAAACCCGGATGAGAAGAAGCTCTTTACTCCGGGGCGTAACGCATTAGAAATGAGTATAACTCTGTCCGGGCTCCAGCCACCCCAAGGCACGCCGAAGGCCTTGGCGTGCCATGTAAAAGGGAAGGTTTCCGCAGGACAGCCACCGTTCGCTGCGGTTCCCCTAAGGATCATTATCGTGGTGGCTCGCCGGTATATCTGTATTGTCACCTGGTAACACAAATCATATACTATAGGCACAGGCATCCAGGCACCGGGTGGGTCGTGAGACAGGGTTGCAGCATCCATTGCTTCCTCCCCACCGAGACCCCGTGGCCTCTCCAGTGCAATGGATCTCGGACATGCTTTGGGTGCTGTTTTTTAAATGTCATTAAATAATTTTGACCTCAATGTTAAATAAAATAATTACTTGAAAAGAATGAGTGAGTGAAAAAAAAAGATAGAGAGAGGGAGAGAGACAAAGGCATAAGAGGGTAAATAATTTGTGTTTGCTAAAGTAATAACATCTCGAGGTCTTGAGAAAGACAGATTCAACAGACTGCGAGCCAAATTTTTAAAAAAAGTTAATTGTCTCATAAGTTTTGTTAATTACTGGATATATTGCTAACAAATTTCAAATTGTTGGCCTGCATTTGTATTTCTGATTTTAAATTCCATTTTGTTGTTCTGACGTTCATGTGTACTTTAATTTTAAAAGCAAAGATTTAAGTTATATTTTAAACCAGGAAGTGGGTTGGTTTACAAAACAAAAAAAAAACAACCTCTTCACCGAATCCGGTAGATTTATGCCAGAGGATATATACCGAGATGGTTGTCGAGGGTTCACTCTCGTGTCTATGGCTCTTATTTAATTGGTAGAAAATATTATTGATTCATATACATTGTTGTTCAGTGTAATTTATTCGATATGATTGACAGTAAAACAAAACAATTCAAACAAATTCGAGACAGAAATCGACAACAACAAAATGTAAGAAATGTATATACGATTCAAATTTGGTTCCATTTTGCCAATAAGTGAAAACCAACATACATACGCACACAGAAAGAGATAATTATTGTAAACGTTTAATGAAATAAGTGATAGTTGCGTCAGAGTATTCAGTTTGGTGAAAATAAAATAAAAAAACAACAACAAATTCTGTAGATTGTATTGCAAGTTTATTGCACTATTTTAGATAAAATTACTCAAACATTGTTGGTTTGTATGTTTGTACTAGTACTAGTGTTGTCTATAAACAAATACACGTGGGGCACCCGTTGGATCCTAACAGGTATCCTCTTATGCAGTCGTTGGCACAGCCAATCATTGGACACATGATCGCAGCTTTCTTGGCTAGAACATAAAAACGACAAACAGATAATTTTTTGAGCGCGTATTCAACTAGACACAACAAAAATAATATAAATGGAAATATTAAATATCTCAAACATTTATTTAATAAATAATGGCTATGCCGTAAACAGGAGACCATCCTCCCAACATTAGCTTAAGGAAATAAAAGCTTGACTTTAAATTGACCATTTCTACAGTGCTTACCCAATACAGGCTCACAGGTGTGGCCGCAGCCGTTCATCTTACAGGTGTACCCATCTGGACATCCACTAAGTCGTTTAGCAGCTCGGATGATGAAGTTTGGGCTGCAAGTCTCCACGCAGGTGCCAATCATGATGTTGGGCAAGATGCCGATGGCCGCTGCCGAAGCTATAGTGAGTAAAACAAAAGCCTTTAGCTTCTTCTTCTTCTTCATATTACTGTTAGGTGAATAATAGCTAGCTAGTTCAAAGATTTATGCACGACTTGTTCAATAAAGGCATTCCCCTATCGCGACAGAAGTAAGTGGGAGAGTTCCCAACCTCCTTGGCGTTTTTTAACCAACTAGGCTCAAGGCCTGTGATAATTTACAAATTTAAATAAGCATTGTCTATCTAAAGCTTCAGCTGAATAATATTCTAAGCGAATAGAGAGTTTTTTTTTACATTTTTACGGTTGCAAGTACTACATTCAAACAAAAAGTTGTCACCTTAATTTTTCTATTATTAAACGTTTGAAATATGAAACCTTTTGCAAAATAGAACAAAGAAAAACGTCGAAGATGTAGCATATCGATTTAAGTAATGGCCCAAGAGAAAGCCACCGCAATGGCCATGATATATGGATATGTGTGGGATCAGCATGTTTGAGTTTTTTTAATGTTAAAATTTAGCCTTCTTGATGCTATGTTAAACCAGAGAGCCAAAAGAAATAGACATAATTCTGGAACAACTGATTAAACATTTTGGAATATCTGGGCAAAGATGATCGCAATTTTTCTTTCAATCAATCAATATATCATTCTATCAACCAATCACTTAATCTATCAATCTAGCTTTTTCTCTCTCTCTTTCTCTCTCTCTCTCTCGTTATATATATATAATACATAACTCACCGACTAGCACAGCAAGTAACGTAAAGTTAATTATAGACATCTTGGTTCCACACAAGGATAAGACTACTCTGACGTTCTAAGTTCGTCTAATTTCGTTGTCTTCACCACAAGAGTGTCCTCTATGAAACAATGCCTTTTTTTTACCAGTCACATGACTACAACTATCCAATCAGATTCAAGATTAGATAGACTAAAAAGAAAGTCAGTTTTCTGTTCAAAATTGACTATCTTAAAAATAAGACGAACAAAATAATTAACAGAATTTTTTTTTTAAACTTTGGTCTGATTTATTTATTCAGGCTGGGTCTTTTATATATTCTAAACAGAGATCTCTCGATTAGAAGTTGAAACAAGTTTTACTACAAGAAAACTTTGTTCCAATTTTTTTTTTACATTTCTTTTTGTTTACACAATCTCTTTAGTTTAGTATCCAACCAACATTTGTTAATTTTATTTGATGTCTGTTTTGTTGGCACAAAATCAACCATTATTGCTTTTTTAGTTTGTTTTTATGTATTGCCAAATGTCTTCAACTGGGCTAGTTAAATTGTATTTAGTAAGAAAATTGATTTGGAATTTTATAGCTGCTAGATGTAGTTCTGTTGTGTTACATTTATTCCAGAGGTAAGTTATTCTTTTAGGTTTCTTGCATAGGTGGGTTTTTATTTCTTTATTTACTTTTACAATTTCATGATTTGAAATTCCAGGGATTATTTCATAATCTATTACTTGTCCTGGTCTAATTAATACAGCTTCTAATGCTGTGGCGACCCCCCAAAATAAAATAAATTTCGTCACTACTTTATATATATGTATACATATATATATATATATATATATATATATATATATATATATATATATATATATATATATATATATATATATATAAGCTTTACCAATGATCTTTGGCGACCCCCGTGATATGGTCATTGGACCCCCAAGGGGGTCGCGACCCACAGGTTGGGAACCGCTGCTCTAATCAAACAAAGTTCTTTAAAAAAAAACAACTAGTCGCATGACTTCAACTATCTAATCAAATTCAAGATTAGATAAACTTTAAAGAAAGTCAGTTTTCTGTTCAACCTTGACTATGTTAAAATTAAGATGAACAAAAAATTAACTTAATTTGTTTTTTTTTAAATTTGGTCTGATTGATTTGATCAGCTGGGTCTATTACAGTTTCGAAAAATGTGATTTTGAACAATCTAAACTATATTGAATTAAACATAATAATTTAAGAAATAATAACAATACACTATACTTAGTTGTTTTTTTACAGTAGTTGTAATCTTTGCTAATTATATATCCTGCATTTTGATTATGTATAGCAACACATTTTTTGTTACGGTCTTTTGACATAACCCTAACCAACATACACTTCTAATGTAAACATTTTCTTTTTCTAATGTAACAGGGTGGGGGGAAGAGGGGGGTAATTAATTTTAAATTCATAGTTACGACTAATTAAAGAGGGTTGTGGGTAAAGGACAGCAATCATCTAACTAAATACATCTAAACTAGGGCACGAGGGGACTTTGGGCTTCCGTGACACTTCCGTTGGGACAGAAGGATTATTACAATCTAAACAGACCAACAACACTGAACACTAAACATAAAACACTAAAATCATATTTAAATTACAAATTACTTTTTATTCATGAAAATTCACTCGTCCCATTAAAGGGAAAATAAAAATCATTAAAAACAAATTGAACCCCAACAATAAACCTATACTATCTAAACTCTAAACATACTGTGAACCCAAACAAAATAACCAACTTAAACTCCCCTCTAAAAAACTAACTTCAACTCCCCACTAAAAACCAACATAGGCCGACATTACGACCTACAATATAATAGAATAGAAATAGAGAAATAAAAATAAACATTAGAACATGGTCATCTATATACATCAGCATAATATATATATACTACATACAGTAAATAAAAACTACATAGCATAGTCCCAACTATAACCAGTTCAAACATGAACCTATACTCCTTATACATCTTATAACATAATATGAATTATGACATAAGAATCAACCCAGCTCTAGTCAATGAAGACTAGAACAAGACAACACCGCTCTATACTCTGTACCACAGAGTTAGGCCACTCACTGGTGAATACATACCAGTTAAACCAAGCATGAAATAAAAACATCTACCATAACTTATTCCCATGCCGGCCATTAAAGGCTACATTACATTAAAATAATAATATACATGAACTAAAAAGAAATATACATTTAAAAAGAAGAAGCCAACATGGCGGCTAATGTTCCTTCCCAAACCTCCAACTTAATCCATTCCCATCAATGCACTTGTCATAGACAAGTGGACAATATGCATAAAATAACCGAATAAAACATAGCATAAAATAACATACAAATTTTAAAAAGTAATTAAATCTCAACTCACGTCATATCCGAACAAGCCACACACAACTACGCCATAATCTGACCACTGGTCTTCCACAAAATGGGCCATTTCGGACGGAAGTGATTGATTAATTGTTCTATTTATAGACCCTGACCGAACGTAACTGATGACAACTCTACCTCTTGCTCTAACTAATTTCAAAATGACTATTTCCTGTTGACTAAAGTGGTAATCCTTATTCTAAATTTCTAATTGCTAAATATCTACAAATCTACCTTATGTACAACCCTATATTAAATTAAACTACAATAAAAATTCTACCTATTACTTTAATTAAACTACACTAACGAAAACCGAATTTAAAACAATCAGAAAAAGAATTCCGAAAAATGACGCAAGACCTAGCCGCTTAACCTCGTTTCAGGGCTTTCACAAAATACAAAACAATATTTACATACATCATTTTTATACCAAACAGTCCCCCAAGCCTATATCTATATTACAAATAATAAAATATATTTACATTAAAAGTCCATTACTTACATTCTCACAAATCATAGCACCCACAGAGCACAGAAACTTAAACACATTCAAACGGACCACTCGTACAGCACAAAGCAAATAATCACACTTTTAATTTAAGTCACCGACCTACACTAATATGAGAAAATATGCTTTAAGAGAAATAGATTATTACGTCTAACGACTATCATTGACATATCTAGTATTGATCTAAGTTGTTTTAATTTGTTCAAGCATCTAATTCTATGCCCCAAAAGCAAACTGAGGAGAAAACAGTTTTAAATTTGTCTTTATAAATTATGGGAAATTAAAAAAAAATGCGAATTTACTTAAGTTTTACGCATTTATTTTAATACTGTGTTATGTTTAGTTGAATTTACAAATTTATGTGATTATTACTACTTTGTTTTTCAACCCTTTTAAGTGTTTCTAAATTAATGTGCATGCAACAAATTTTATTTTAAAGGTTGCAATGTTCTTCTTCTTCTTCATATTACTGTGGAGACCCCGTTAGGGCCGAGGAAAAAATCCACAATTTAACTACACATAAAATAAAAATACATCACAAACAAGAATTATAAACAGATGACAGAGTTTCAATTTAGGTTTGTAGTCCAGCCCTTTAGTGAAGATTTGAAAGCCGGCAGAGTAGGGCCAGTGATGAAGGCTTAACCCAGGGTGTTCCACGGTCTAATGACCCTAATGGCTGACATAAAAAAAAAAAGAATATTTAATTTGTAGACGTCGGTGCGTGCGTGTGGAACATGCAGTTTGAGCTGATGACCTCGGGTAGAGCGGGACACCAGTTGGATTCGACCTGGCTGAGTGGACATTTCCACATGGCGGTTCATGTATTTGTACATAACAGTGACCGTGTTTACTGCTCTGCGGATTTGTAGGGGCTCGAGCTGTAGTTTAGCCACCAAAGCAGAGGCGCTTGTTTTAAGGCTTGTTTGGGGGCTGAGTGAACAGGAACCATGTTTAAAGTATAAGAGTCACTGTTATAAAGTATGGCGATGTTTATATTTCATGGCTGGTAATGGAAAACTTGGAAAACCCCAACCTAAAAATAATATATTGTAGAGGTTTAATTTTAGTACTTTATTTTTGTTGTTTAATCTCTTGCGCACAATGTTACGTAACATTTTGGTTATGAAGGTTGTTGAAAGGAGACTTTGCATACAACACAACAGCACACAGACTCGTGTGCCCTTTTAACACATAAAAAAAATAAATCCAAGCTCACATAAAGTTCCTTTCCCATAGAGGACAGTCCATCATATTCCAGCTAAGAACAAGCCATATAGTACTCAAATCACATCTAAACAACCAATACGTCCACCCTACTGTGGACATCGTCTCATAAAACAGTTGACCACATTCTACCTAAATGTGCCAAGATAACAAATCTCATACATACATTACTTCCCCCTTCCCCCCAGTCCTCAACCGACCATTACTAACACACTATACATCAATATAGAACCACTAAAAAAAAAAGGACGTGTAAATATGTCGTGTCTGGCATTGAGTGCAGAAGAGAAAAATCATATCTACAAACTTGTTAACATTGAATAGATGGAACAGAAATAATCCTCGGCCTATATTATAAATTTTTTTTTTAAAGTTAAAACATTGGCTATTATATATTGATATAGACATCCAATTTTCAGTTCATGCCTCACATAAACAGTTATATTTCGGTGGTGATTTTTATTCAGGGTTTCTTCCTTACAAGAATGTTCGGCTTTCTGGTTTTACAATTCCAGTTTAGTAGATGACTAATTGTCAATGTATAGTCATGTTGTTGCCCTTCTGCCTCAATATTCGATGCATCCTGGATTACATTTTAGTCTAAGGTTTTACCCGAGCCTCGTTGGCCAGAGTCTCCACAATCTACTTCTAAGCATTTACTTCAAATTGGCTTTTGGTAAAACTTTATGAAGAGGAAATGAAAAAAACATCAAACAAACATGAACGAGCAAGATCTATATCTAATAAACACAATTAACAAATAATATTATTTGTACTTTGACAAAAAGAACCGCACAAAAAAGAAAAAGGATGAAAATAACTTTAATTTATGATTGGAGCTAGTTCATTTGATTTGTAACTTTCTCTGATGTGATGGTGACTGGTGTTGTGATGCACAGTTACTGGTGATTATGCTGTACACATTCTGGTGTGTTGTACAATGCATTCATACTGCTATCACTGGAATAGAAGATAACAATTATGTAAAACACATGTCTAGTGAACATTTTGAGTAGGCTAACCCTTACACTATTTAGAATGGGCAACAACACTACGGGACCACCCGTCTAGCTTGTGATCGTGCAGTTTGCCATGCATAGCTTACTGTTTGTAGTGAAGCTGCAGTGCTTAAGTCATTTTATCCATGCTCTTTCATACTTGGTGGCTGATTTAATTACTCTATTTTAACACTACGTCTACAAGCAATATTGAAAAAATTACAAAAGCACACAATATAATATATGACTTTTTTGTGTGTTATTTATTTAGTACTGTTGAGCTTGAAAGAGTTAAAGGAAACATTTACCAGATGCATTAGTCCTGGGGTCGGCAACCTACGCAAAGCGTTCCAGACTTGGCACACAGTGCGAATTTCAATGGCACGCGGAAGACCGCCGGAAATGCAATATAAGTCTTTTATACAAGACATTGAATGGTGGTGCATGTTGACTTTTAGAATGTTGGCACGCTGAATGAATTAAAATGTATCCTTTCGCACACTATTATCAAAAGTTTGCCGACTTCTGCTGATTAGTCGATGATAGTTAATCTCGTCACTTATTCTAAAGTTGAACATTTCGGTAAAGAAATGCAGTATGAGGATAAAATATTGAGGCGTGTGAGAAAATTCTGATTTCGTAACCAACTGTTTATGATGTGAATGTATTCTGTTCATTTGTTGTGAATTTCTATTTCACAAATATCATTCAGACACAACAAACCGTGGCAGTTAAGTTCTTCTAGTTATTACTATCAACTCTCTTTTCTTTCAATCTGTCAATTACCGCGACTCAAACGCTTTACCTGGAAGACATTGACTCAAAACTTTACTCAAATAATATGTGAAGCAGAAAAATAACAGTGAGATAGATGAAATGAAATTTGTACTGACCGCACAGTAAAATCCACAGATGTTGTTTCCGATGTGGCACTTGGTGCCAACTGGACAGTGGCAGTATTCTGGACACGGTTGTGTCAGGGCCAGTGTGTCTGTTGAATAGAAATATTGTCTTATCGGAAAATCAAGTTTTGTGGAATAGCACCCAGTGTTATAACCAAAATACTTCGCGTCAGTGATGTTTAAGCATTTAGGTGCTTATGTAGTCTTAATTGAATTACACTGACCCAAAACATTAATATATGTTATCTTATTTATTACAGACGCTCCTTCTATAAAGAAGATTATTGCGTCCTACGCTCATCCGTGGTCTGTGTCTCGTCTTGAATTTTTATTAGTGTTTTAAATGATGTTAAGTTACTGGTTTTCCTGGTTTGTTCATGCAACCCATTCCATGCCCGAATGCCACTCGGGAAGAAAGAGCACTTATATTCATTTAATCTCGCATAATGGGTAATGAAAGTGTTTTATTCTCACCATAAGGAAGTTTTTTTTGTCCTTATGTTTATCTGAGCATTGTAACAGATTGTTTTTGTGTTGTATTTCTATATTAGAGTTTAATTAATGCCTTATGTATATCGGTGGAACTTATAAAGACCTATATGTAAAGGCATATAGTTCAGCTACATTGCGTTTTGATATAATCATTTGAACAATTTGTATTGCGCGAAAATAAAAATTAAAATCGAAAGTTGCATACAGCGGAAACGTTTAGGCAGACATAGGAGTCATTTAAGACAGCGTTATTTGCTGCGCACGAAAAAAAAGAACATATAAGCTCTAAAAATAGAGCAAGCTGTCCATCTTATTATAGTCTTTGGCACCACAAGTAACGAAGTATTTCAGCTCCTGCCTAAATAGATGTATCTCCACTTTTAGTGACTGCATAAATAAGGTTTGCGAGTTCAGTTTTACTCTATTCTGTGGTTTTCTACATAATATAGAGAATAGACGCCTGTAGATTATAGTATACGATTTAAGATCAATGAGACACACAAATGAGTGAACAATGAACACATTTTTTTTTCAAAACATAAGCTGTTTTTACTAAATACCTTCTTGGCATTTACATTGACACATAAAAATCTACTTTATATCCAAACGGGCAATGAAATGGACACATTACATGTTCACATTA
This sequence comes from Anisus vortex, assembly GCA_949126835.1. Classification (NCBI taxonomy): domain Eukaryota; kingdom Metazoa; phylum Mollusca; class Gastropoda; family Planorbidae; genus Anisus; species Anisus vortex. The sequence goes on along the minus strand of OX421494.1, from coordinate 46,432,805 downwards.
GGGTTGAGTTGACACTGTAAAAAAACACAATAAAATTGAAAATAAATGAACACTGAATAGAGTAGATCTTAAAGACGTTACAGTTTTAGTACATTTATTTTTATGTAATGCAAATTTCTGTCTTTTAATTATAAATAAACTAAATTGTTTTTTTCTGATTTTTTTAACTACCTTATAAAGGTTGACACGTGTGTCCACATCCATTAAACTTGCATACTTGGCCAACCGGACATTCAAATAGGCCAGGGATTAAGCTGCATCTCTCAACACATATTCCAACTTTTTAACATGAAAGTAAAAAAATAAACTTTTTTAAAAATAAAAATAGATATAGAGATTTACTTTAAGACCTTATTTTTTCTATAGATGCCCTAGTTTTATTTCATTATAGCCTGCCTTTAAAAAAAAATAAATGACCTAGTTTTATTTCCTTATAGGTTACCCTTTTTCTATACTTGACCTAGTTTTATTTCTTTATATGCTACATTTTTTTATATATCACTAATGCTAATCACGAATTCTATTCAGATTGAAAAATTATTATTATTTCACTCTTCAGGAGCTATATGTACTTTTGATTTGTTTGCTATTTCTGCTTTTGATGGGTTGGCAGGTGTGTCCGCATCCATTAGACCTGCATTCTTCACCATCGGGACATTCACGACCTCCATCTTCAATACGTCTGAAATCAAGTCCGCACTCTTCAACACAGATGCCAACGTCGGACAACGCTGAGACGTAGTCTATGAGCAAAACAGCAAACATGTAGCTTGACATTATACACATAGATACATAGAGTCATAATAGAATGAGATAACTACTGACTGACAGGGGCATGGTGGCACAGCGTCATAGCGTTCGACTGGCGATCCGAAGGTTATGGGTTCGAATCCTGGTGCGGGCTAGTATTTTTTTCCCGGGACTTGAGGGTGCCCCTGAGTCTACCCAGCTCTGATGGGTACCTCACAATAGTTGGGGCAAAGTAAAGGCGGCTGGGCATTGTAATGGCCACACATCCCCTCGTATGCCGTGGCCACAGAAACTGGTGAACGCTACTTCCCCAGTCCTATGATCAGTTTGGTCCGAAGTGTACTTTACTTACTGGTTGATATGGACACAATAATGAGAGTTTAATTGAACAACCTTTAAAAACAACGTGTTTTGTTTTTTTTTATAAATCATTTAAATCATTTTTCGCCATGCATTAGCTTTTAGAAGATTTTTTGCTCTTCACTACACACAAAGGAAGAAACACACAAAAAGCTGATAGAGCTAGAGAATCTATATAATGAAAAAAAAAGAGTTTCCCACATTCATCCAATGGTCATCAAAAGTTTGAACAATGGAATATAAGCCCACAATATACTTTATTTTGTGGACTTTGTTTTGAAGAATATGAGTTGGAATGAAGGACAGCAGGAGACAAACTTTTCCTTAGCCATGTTCCAATATACATTACTACTTCCTATGGGCAGCAGAAGTTATTCTTAAGTAATAACAAAGATTATAATAAGATGGACAGGTTGCTTTAATATTTCTGCTATTGGATGACTCGAATGGCTTCTTTTCGGAATTCCCGATTCCTTTTGTATTGTACACTTCCGTTTTATTTAATCGCTATGATTTTTGGAATGGAAAATTACAATTAAAAACGAAAGTTGTATACAGAGGAAACATTTAAGACATTGTTATTGGCTGCGCACGGAAAAAAAAGAACATCTTATATGTTAGAGCAAGCCGTCCTTCGTATTATAGTCTTTGGTATAGGTCACATATAATATAGCAATACTATTACCAAGGTATTAAATATACTAAGAAAAGATGAAATAAATAATTTTCTTAAAGCTTACCAACACAAAGAGCCGACATAACCAGAAAGCAACACAAATTCATCGTGCAATAAATTTTTGCTGTTCAACTACTGTTGAAGTTCAGCCTGCAGCCTCGGTAAAAAACATCGATTCACCTGAATGCAGTGCATCTCAAACTACATTGACCATTGAACCAACAGCTGTACTACGTACATTTACTTTAACCCTTACAGTCCCGGGCGCGTATATAGCGGAACTGAAGGCAGCATAGATAGAAGTAGGTCGGTACGGAAAGGGTTAAGATATCTACACTGTAAACGAAGAAGATACAAATGAGACAAAGAGTGTTGATTTAAAAAAGAAAATGGCGGCTAGATAGCACACGCTGTCAACCCTTTATAAACCTAGATGTAATCATTGTTGGCACTAATTCAGTTGTAGAAATATTCGAAAATACTGTTTAGAGCTACAAGCTACAGAGTAGCACCATTAGTCAAATCACTAAACCTAGAACACAATTAGTCAAATCACTAAACCTAGAAACACCATTAGTCAAATCACTAAACCTAGAAACACCATTAGTCAAATCACTAAACCTAGAAACACCATTAGTCAAATCACTAAACCTAGAACACCATTAGTCAAATCACTAAACCTAGAAACACAATTAGTCAAATCACTAAACCTAGAACACCATTAGTCAAATCACTAAATCTAGAACACCATTAGTCAAATCACTAAACCTAGAACACCATTAGTCAAATCACTAAATCTAGAACACCATTAGTCAAATCACTAAACCTAGAACACCATTAGTCAAATCACTAAACCTAGAACACCATTAGTCAAATCACTAAACCTAGAAACACTAGAGGACAGAAGGGCAAAGAGCAAAGTAGTAATAATACATAAGGCATTAAACTCTAATTTATAAATACAACTCAATAACAACCCGTTTCAATGGTAAGATAAACATAAAGACAAAAACACTTTCCTTGTCCCTTATGCGAGAACAAATGCATATACGTACTCTTTCTTCCAGAGTGGCATTCAGGCATGGAATGGGTTGCCTGAACAAACCAGGAAAACCAGTAACTTAGCATCATTTAAAACATTAATAAAATTGCAAGACTAGACTCGGACCATGGATGAGCGTAGGACGCAATAATCTTCTTATAAAAAAAAGCGTCTGTAATGTATAAGATAAGATTAATCTAATTCAATGCCAACTTCCCTCCACTAAGAAAAGATCCATATCTCAGAATGTTGTATGAAGATCAAACCAGTCAGGCAAACACGAGTCCATTAATTTGAAAGTCTAGTCTTTGTTTAGAAAACTCCACTTTGAGTGCTTCAATCTACTTCTAAAAAGCCAATTTTTTCAATCCTAATTTACCTTATATTAGGGAAGTAGTTAAATGTTTTGGAATTTGATTTCACATCAAGATATGTCTAGTTACAAATCAAATCCATTCCAGTGGTCTAACAGTGATGTTTGTTGCCCAAATGTGTCGCTATGTCAGTCAAAAACATCGGCTTCAACAGTCAATTCTCCTCATTCAATACCGGAAAAAAACAAGATACACCATAATTGCTTCCAGATAAGAAACGAATAATATATATCCAAGACATAATCTCGTCTAAGCAAACGAACACTGTGTACAACAGCAAATAACTATATTCCGTATCACTTTCTTGCAATAGAGACTTGCATTGCCTTTAAATCAATACAAGTTGACAAACTATAAAATTATTTCACCAATATATTCAAACTTTACTTAACTAAAACAGTGGACGTCCAGTGCGATTTTCATGTAGATCACCACGAAGCACCAATTAAATATGCTGAGTTACGCTGCTTTGACGTGCATTAAAAATCTCCTTCCTGGAGGTCTCTCGCGTGCCACTGAAAAATCTCTCTGCGTGTCAAGTCTGGCACGAGTGCCTTAGATTGCCAACACTTGCTTTAAATACCTGAATGCCAACACTACAGAACACAAAACAAAGTAAGATTTCTATTCCCCATTTAGCTTTAATAGTGAGAAAGTCATAACTTATAATGTAAGTGGAGATAAATGAATATTTTATTTCCGCACTTCGATGTTGCCAATTTAAGACTAGACTGCATAGGATCGCAAACTCTAGTTTGAGAACTAGGGCCTACTGCTCTATAACAGGCATAAACAAAAATTCTATGTCATAACTACACAAAGAGCAAATAAATATTCCACTTGTAATAATAATAATAATGAAACGTTAAATGATGTGAACAACTGACATTTTGTAATCATGAAATCTCTAACAATACGTTTATTAATTTGATATAAGTTTAGATTTTGGATGGTATTGATAAACAGTTCATTTCTTTCTTTTATGTTTTGGTGTTTTTCTATAGAGTAGCTATACCAACTAATGTCAGGAAGGTCAAAGTCCTCTATTATCCAAATTACAGCATTTATATATTTAAAACCAATTCTGTAGATTGTATTGCAAGTTTATTGCACAATTTTAGATAAAATTACTCAAACATTGTTGGTTTGTTTATTTGTTCTTGTCTTGTCTATAAACAATAACACATAGGACATCCGGTGCCTCCTAATAAGGTTTCAATTCTGCAGTTGTTGGGACAGGTAATCATTGGACACATGATTTCAGCTTTCTTGGCTAGAACAAAAAAATAAATAAAAAATAATAATAATTTGAGCGCGTATTCAACTAGACAAAAATACTATAAATGGAAATATTAAATATCTTAAACATTTATTTAATAAATAATTGCTATGCCGTAGACAAGAGATCATCCTCCCAACCTTAACTTAATGAAATTTGCGATGTGTGTCACTCTACAGTGCTTACCCAATACAGGCTCACAGGTGTGACCACAGCCGTTCATCTTACAGGTGTACCCATCTGGACACCCACTAAGTCGTTTAGCAGCTCGGATTATGAAGTTTGGGCTGCAAGTCTCCACGCAGGTGCCAATCATGATGTTGGGCAAGATGCTGATGGCCGCTGCCGAAGCTATTACGAGTAAAACAAATACATTTAGCTAAAACCTCCTTGGCGTTTTTAACCAACTAAGAACAATTTCTGGGTAGGCCCATGGCATTGTCTTAATCTAAGGATTCTAAGGCATCAGCTGAAAAATAATCTAAGTCAATATAGTTTAGTAACATCTATAGGGTTTGCAAGTACTACATTCAAACAAAAGATAGTCTCCTAACTCCTAAGGTTTTTCCATTATTGAACGTTTGAAAAATTAAATTATTGCAAACTAGAAAAAGAAAAATGTTGCAACGAGCATGGTATATGGATGTGTCCGATCAGCATTGTTGAGTTTTTTAAAATTAAAATTTAGCTTTTTGATGCTATGTTAAGCCAGAGGGATAAAAGCACTGGACACTGGACATAATTCTGGAACAACTGATTAAACATTTTGAAAACTGGACAAAGATGATCGCTATTAATCAATCAATCAATCTATCAAACTTTCAATATATCAATCTATCAATCTGTCAATCTGTCTATCTATCAATCTTGCTATATATTTATATTCTATATTAAACACACATAACTCACCGACTAGCACAGCAAGTAACGTAAAGCTAATTATAGACATCTTGGTTCCACACAAGGAAAGACTACTCTGACGTTCTAAGTTCGTCTAATTTCGTTGTCTTCACCACAAGAGTTTCCTCTAATGCAGTGGTTCCCAACCTTTTTTAGGCCGCGACCCCTTAATACAGCTTCTAATGCTGTGGCGACCCCCCAAAATAAAATAAATTTCGTAACTACTTTATCTATCTATCTATCTATCTATCTATCTATCTATCTATCTATCTATCTATCTATCTATCTATCTATCTATCTATCTATCTATCTGTCTATCTATCTATCTATATATATATATATATATATATATATATATATATATATATATATATATGTGTGTATATTATAATCTTTCCCGATGGTCTTCGGCGACTCCGTGAAATGGTCATTGGACCCCAAGGGGGTCGCGACCCACAGGTTGGGAACCGCTGCTCTGATGAAACAAAGTTCTTTAAAAAAAACAACTAGTTGCATGACTTCAACTATCTAATCAAATTCAAGATTAGATAAACTTTAAAGAAATTCAGTTTTCTGTTCAACCTTGACTACGTTAAAATTAAGATGAACAAGAAAGCGAAATTATTTTAATTTGTTTTTTTTAAACTTTGGTCTGATTGATTTAATCAGCTGGGTCTATTACAGTTTCTAAAAATGTGATTTTGAACAATCTAAACTATATTGAATTAAACAGAATAATTTAAGAAATAATAACAATACACTATACTTAGTTGTTTTTTACAGTAGTTGTCATCTTTGCTAATTATATATCCTGCATTTTGACAAGGTATAACAACACATTTTTTGTTACGGACTTTTGACATAGCCCTAACCAACATACACTTCTAATGTAAACATTTTCTTTTTCTAATATGACACATACATGCTTTAAGAGAAATAGATTATTACGTCTAACGACTATCACTGACATATCTAGTATTGATCTAAGTTGTTTTAATTTGTTCAAGCATCTAATTCTATGCCCAAAAAGCAAACTGAGGAGAAAACAGTTTTAAATTTGTCTTTATAAATTATGGGAAATTTTAAAAAAAATGCGAATTTACTTAAGTTTTACGCGTTTATTTTAATACTGTGATATGTTTAGTTGAATTTACAAATTTATGTGATTATTACTACTTTGTTTTTCAACCCTTTTAAGTGTTTCTAAATTAATGTGCATGCAACAAATTTTATTTTAAAGGTTGCAATGTTCTTCTTCTTCTTCATATTACTGTGGAGACCCCGTTAGAACCGAGGAAAAAATCCACAATTTAACTACAAATAAAATATAAAAAAACCCATCACAAACAAGAATCATAAACAGATGACAGAGTTTCACTTTAGGTTTTTAGTCAAGCCCTTCAGTGAAGATTTGAAAGCCGGCAGAGTAAGGCTTGGTCCAGGGTGTTCCACAGTATAATGACCCTAATGGCTGACGGAAAAAAAAGAATATTTAATTTGTAGACGTCGGTGCGTGCGTGTGGAACATGCAGTTTGAGCTGATGACCTCGGGTAGAGCGGGACACCTGTTGGATGCGACCTGGCTGAGTGGACATTTCCACATGGCGGTTCAAGATTTTGTGCATAACAGTGACCGTGTTTACTGCTCTGCGGTTTTGTAGGGGCTCGAGCTGTAGTTTAGCCACCAAAGCAGAGGCGCTTATTTTAAGGCTTGTTTGGGGGCTGAGTGAACAGGAACCATGTTTAAAGTATAAGAGTCACTGTTATAAAGTATGGCGATGTTTATATTTCATGGCTGGTAATGGAAACCTTGGAAAACCCCAACCTAAATATAATATATTTTAGAAGTTTAATGTTAGTACTTTAATTTTTGTTGTTTAATCTCTTGCACACAACGTTACGTGACATTTTGATTATGAAGGTTGAATAAAGGAGACTTTGCATACAACACAACAGCACACAGACTCGTGTGCCCTTTTAACACATTAAAAAAAAGCAAGCTCACATAAAGTTCCTTTCCCATAGAGGACAGTCCATCAAATTCCAGCTAAGAACAAGCCATATAGTACTCAAATCACATCTAAACAACCAATACGTCCACCTTACTGTGGACATCGTCTCATAAAACAGTTGACAACATTCTACTTAAATGTGCCAAGATAACAAATCTCATACATATATTACTTTCCCCTTCCCCCCAATCCTCAACCGACCATTACTAACACACTATACATCAATACAGAACAACTAAAAAAAAAAGGACGAGTAAATATTTCGTGTCTGGCATTGAGTGCAGAAGAGAAAAATCATATCTACAGACTTGGTTAATAGAAAAAAATAAGAAGAAAAATACAGCAAACCTGTAACATTGAATAGATAGAACAGAAATAATCCTCGTCCTATATTATAAAGTTTTTTTTAAGTAAAAACATTGGCTATTATATATTGATATAGACATCCAATTTTCTGTTCATGCCTAACATAAACAGTTATATTTCGGTGGTGAATTTTATTCAGGGTTTCTTCCTTACAAGAATGTTCGGCTTTCTGGTTTTACAATTCCAGTTTAGTAGATGACTAATTGTCAATGTATAGTCATGTTGTTGTCCCTCTGCCACAATATTCGATGCATCCTGGATTACATTTTAGTCTAAGGTTTTACCCGAGCCTCGTAAAGGTACTCACCCACGGCAATATTTAATAGCTCTGTCGTACACACACACACACACACGCTTGACTTGAGCTGTACTTGTTGACTTCGGAATGTGCTCACGAATGTGTGGAGAAGCAGTGCTCTGCGCTAATTGAGTAAGTGCAGACGACAATGTTCTCTTGTGTTGGGCAGTCTTTGGGTGGCGCTATTATACACTGGCAGAGACGAAGTAGGTGTAGTGAAGCTGTGATATAAGTTGATCGGATGGGATGGTCGGAGACAGGTGATGATCTACGCTGGCAAGGACTGGATAGGTGCAGTGAAGATGTGTTATAAGTTGACCGCGCAGGTTGGTCGGAGACAGGTGATGATCTACGCTGGCAAGGACTGGAAATGTGCAGTGAAGAGGTTGGTTGTCAAGTGTTGATGTGTTGTTTATTCCAGGAACATAATGAGCCCCCAACTTCTATATGACAGTAATATTTCCTCTGAAGTAGGGTCGCAGGTTCACGACAGTCGGTGCTTTCTGGAGTAAAGTCCACTGCAGGAGTTAAGTAAGATCCTCGTAACTATAAGTAAATCCAATACTTGCAGGACTTATCGCCGGACGAGAACCTCATGTATGTGATGGATTGGGGTTTTACTGGTTGTTACCTCCAGTAAGTTCGTTGGCTACGTTGTCTGACAGGGTATGCCCGTTCAGAGTAGACCGTCATGTAGCAAGTAAATTTATATTTGCAGTTCCTGGTTCGTGTCAGAGTGGCTATCTCTGGCATATAAAACAATACTCTTTGCACAAACAAGCTTGACGTAACAGTAAAACTGGACTAACACACTTGGTTGAATTTTAATACTAATGCAATGTTTAATTCTCTAGTGAAGAATAGGCAGGATGGAATGTTTGTGTGTAGAAGACGGCAAAAACGTTTATCAATTTAAATCAAATACACACATATGTTTAATAAACGATGCAATAAAGTCTAAGTCTAAGTCTGGCTATATACAGAAAAATCTAAGCCTAAGGAAAAGCGACCTGACTAGTCTAGAGCGTGATAGGAATCTGACTTTTTCGAGTCTGTGGGAGCTAATATAAAGTTAAAGTTTAGTTCCATTCTGGCCTATGATTGGTCTATTCACTGAAGACAAAAGGGGGGGGGGGGGCAAGGTGGGAGGGGGGGGGGACAGAAAAGAGAACCAGTGGGTGGGAAGGGTGTCGTGTCTCATTTGCTGGACAAAGGAATCGTTTACAGGTGATGTATGGAAGTATTTGCAAGGAAGAGAAAGAAAGAAGGGCACTCTTGAATGGGCGTTTTCTCAATTAAGCGTGGAAACTTAATCCCAAGACGTGCTACGAGCTAGAGTCTGTGGAGGGGGGGGGGGGGAGGGGGTGTAAGGAACGAGGGGTGATCTGATCGCCCGTGACTGGGCGGGTAATAAATCTTTGAGAGAGAACAAAAGGGACTACTAACACACATTAGCATAGGAATGTTGGGACTGTGAGAAAATTCCCTTAAATAAAACAAATAGGCTACATTTAAAAGTTCATTAAAATATCAATTTAGGCATACATGTAATGTGAAAATAAGATATATATTATAATACAAACAACAAAACATTCACACTTTGCCAAGCAAAGGGAATACCTTATCATTGTCCGGCTAATCAATAATAGGCCAACCGTATGTAAGATTCCACATACATATCTCTAAGTTCTACATATCTGTACCTAAGTCATCACATCTCTATACCTAAGTCATCACAAACATGAACGAGCGAAATCTATATCTAATAAACACAATTAACAAATAATATTATTTGTACTTTGACAAAAACAAGGGCACAAAAAATAAAAAGAGTGAAAATAACTTTAATTTATGATTTGAGCTAGTTCATATGACATGTAACTTTCTCTGATGTGATGGTTACTGGTGATGTGATGCACAATTACTGGTGACTATTCTGTACAGATTCTGGTGTGTTGTACAATGCATTCATACTGCTATCACTGGAATAGAAGATAACAATTATGTAACACATGTCTAGTGAACATTTTCAGTAGGCTAACACTTACACTATTTAGAATGGGCAACAACACTACGGGAGCACCAGTCTAGCTTGTGATCGTGCAGTTTGCCATGCATAGCTTACTGTTTGTAGTGAAGCTGCAGTGCTTAAGTCATTTTATCCATGCTCTTTCATACTTGGTGGCTGATTTAATTACTCTATTTTAACCCTTCCCGTACCGACCTACTTCTATCTATGCTGCCTTCTGTTCCGCTATATACGAGCCCGGGACTGTAAGGGTTAACACTACGCTTACAAGCAATATTGAAAAAATCACAAAAGCACACAATATAATATATGACTTTTTTGTGTGTTATTTATTTAGTACTGCTGAGCTTGAAAGAGGTAAGGGAAACATTTACCAGATGCATTAGTCCTGGGGTCGGCAACCTACGCAAAGCGTTCCAGACTTGGCACACAGTGCGAATTTCAATGGCACGCGGAAGACCGCCGGAAATGCAATATAAGTCTTTTATACATGACATTGAATGGTGGCGCATGTTGACTTTTAGAATGTTGGCACGCTGAATGAATTAAAATGTTTCCTTTTGCACACTATTATCAAAAGTTTGCCGACTTCTGCTGATTAGTCGATGATAGTTAATCTCGTCACTTATCCTAAAGTTGAACATTTCGGTAAAGATATGCAGTATGAGGATAAAATATTGAGGCGTGTGAGAAAATTCTGATTTCGTAACCAACTGTTTAAAATGTGAATGTATTCTGTTCATTTGTTGTGAATTTCTATTTCACAAATATCATTCAGACACAACAAACTGTGGTAGTTAAGTTCTTCTAGTTATTACTATCAACTCTCTTTTCTTTCAATCTGTCAATTACTGCGACTCAAACGCTTTACCTGGAAGACATTGACTCAAAACTTTACTCAAATAATATGTGAAGCAGAAAAATAACAGTGAGATAGATGAAATGAAATTTGTACTGACCGCACAGTAAAATCCACAGATGTTGTTTCCGATGTGGCACTTGGTGCCAGCTGGACAGTGGCAGTATTCTGGACACGGTTGTGTCAGGGCCAGTGTGTCTGTTGAATAGAAATATTGTCTTATCGGAAAATCAAGTTTTGGGAAAACTCAGCTCTGTGGAACAGCACCCAGTGTTATAACCAAAATACTTCGCGTTTGTGATGTTGAAGCTTTTAGGTGCTTATGTAGTCTGAATTGAATTACACTGACCCAAAACATTAATATATGTTATCTTATTTATTACAGACGCTCCTTCTATAAAGAAGATTATTGCGTCCTACGCTCATCCGTGGTCTGTGTCTCGTCTTGAATTTTTTTTAGTGTTTGAAATGATGTTAAGTTACTGGTTTTCCTGGTTTGTTCATGCAACCCATTCCAGAATCCACTCGGGAAGAAAGAGCACTTATATTCATTTAATCTCGCATAATGGATAATGAAAGTGTTTTTGTCCTTATGTTTATCTGAGCATCGTGACATGTTCTTATTGGCAGTCAGATATGCTTACCTCTCAGCTCTTATGCCAGAGGCGAGATCGCAAAAAGTAAAATATGAGATAATAAAGTAACGTGTTTTAAAATTAACATACGGGGATTGGAAACCACACACAAAACAAACTATTTATTTGTATTTATTTGTAAGAATAAACCAAATGTGAAATTTTAACAATTTTAAAAACGCGTCATATTTATTTGTAAGAATAAACCAACTGTGAAATTTTAACAATTTTAAAAACGCGTCATATTTATTTGTAAGAATAAACCGAATGTGAATTTTTAACAATTACATTTTAAAAACGCGTCATATTTTATGAAAGTGTATAAAAACAAAAAATGACGAACTTACAAGTGGCCATCGCCAACAGAATCGCAAAAATCAAACAGCTTAACAAAGAGTCCATCGTGGTGTAATTGAGTAACTGGCAGCTGGACAAATTTTGAAAAACCAATGACCAAGATAAGCCCAGTCTGGGCACAGATAAAGGCAAAATTAAAACTTTGGAGTCAAGGTTATATGACAGGTAAATAGCAATTAAAACAAAACAAAAAATATGTTTTCTTTTTATCATGTTAGTTTGGTCTGAGTAATAGATCTCATTTTGTCGTACTGTAGGCCTACTATTACTCTCCTCTCCTCACCTGTCCTACCCAGTCCTCTCTCCCTCTCTCCCCTCTCTTCCCTTTTTCCTCTTTTTTTTTCTCTCTACACATTCCCTCCGCTCCCCTCAACACCTTCCCTCCCCTCAACTCTCTCCCTCTCCTCTCTCCGTCTCCTCTCTCCCTCTCCTCTCTCCGTCTCCTCTCTCCCTCTCCTCTCTCCCTCTCCTCTCTCCCTCTCCTCTCTCCGTCGCCTCTCTCCCTCTCCTCTCTCCCTCTCCTCTCTCCCCTTTCCTCTCTCCCTTCTCTTCTCTTCATTCTCCTCTCAACTCCTTCCACTTCTTTCCTCCTATTCCCTTTCCTTCATCTCTCGTCCACAACACTATATTATACTATGTGTAACGAGTATTTACATATTCTAGATGACATACTTTAAAAAAAATTAGACCAAGTGAATTAAGCTTTAGAAAAGAGGGGAAAAAACGGGATAACAAAGACATATAATACTGGGAATTTCATAAATTCCAAATGAATCTTTTGTCAAAATCACTTTTAAATACCCAGTGTTGATTACAATTAAAGAATCTATGCTTGTTCTGTCCGTACCGGAAATCCGGGCACAATTGCCACAACTTTAGGGCAATCATCTCTATATAACTTCCTTCGTCATTGGAATAATTAGAAACATGACGAATCAAATCTTTTTATTTTATGGATAAACTTGAATAAAAGATGTGTAGTTCTAGATATGCCCGCTTCATTTAAAAGCCAGAAAGTTCTTAGTAAAATAGCATGGAAATGTAGCACCGATGTCCAGCACGCTTACTTAAGAGATCACCACGGTCAGCAATACACGGACAGGAACACCCGGCGTAGGCTGGGATGGACTCAACAATGGAAGTTGAAGGTTTCGATGTCATGATGGAGCGTCTCAGCAGTTCATTGAAACCTAGAAATTGTTCTGCCAAAAGGGAGTGCGAGCGCATAGAAAGACATTTTCCACTGAAGCCAAATGATGACAACCGTTCACCAATGGCCTTTCTTGATTATCTCGATTGAGTATAAAGAAATGTCTCAGTGTTTCTCTTGCCAGGCGCCGAGTGTACACTTCTGTACCCATGGACCTCAAAGCTGGCCAAATGTGTTAACAATCCTTTAAGAGCAGACCGGTAGGCATCCAACAATGTACATCCGAGGATCATTGCAATATGATAAGAAACTGATTTTGTAACATCGGTATAATTATTATATCTTATCTTTTACATTACAGAAGCTCCTTCTATAAAAAAGATTATTGCGTCCTGCGCTCATCCGTGGTCCAAGACTAGTCTTGCATTTTTATTAGGGCTTTAAATGATTTTAAGTTACTGGTTTTCCTGGTTTTTATCAGGCAACCCAATCCATGCCCGGATGCCACTTGGAATATAGAGTACTTATATGCATTTAATCTCGCATAATGGGTAATGAAAGTGTTTTATTCTCACCATAAGGAAGATTTTTTTTTGTCCTTATGTTTATCTGAGCATTGTAACAGATTGTTTTTGTGTTGTATTTCTATATTAGAGTTTAATTAATGCCTTATGTATATCGGTGGAACTTATAAAGACCTATATGTATAGGCATATAGTTCAGCTTCATTGCCTTTTGATATAATCATTTGAACAATTTTTATTGCGCGAAAATAAAAATTAAAATCGAAAGTTGCATACAGCGGAAACGTTTAGGCAGCCATAGGAGTCATTTAAGACAGCGTTATTTGCTGCGCACGAAAAAAAAGAACATATAAGCTCTAAAAATAGAGCAAGCTGTCCATCTTATTATAGTCTTTGGCACCACAAGTAACGAAGTATTTCAGCTCCTGCCTAAATAGATGTATCTCCACTTTTAGTGACTGCATAAATAAGGTTTGCGAGTTCAGTTTTACTCTATTCTGTGGTTTTCTACATATAGAGAATAGACGCCTGTAGATTATAGTATACGATTTAAGATCAACGAGACACACAAATGAGTGAACAATGAACACATTTTTTAATTTTTCAAAACATAAGCTGTTTTTACTAAATATCTTCTTGGCATTTCCATTGACACATAAAAATCTACTTTATATCCAAACGGGCAATGAAATGGACACATTACATGTTCGCATTAGGGTTGAGTTGACACTGTAAAAAAACACAATAAAATTGAAAATAAATTAACACTGAATAGAGTAGATCTTAAAGACGTTACAGTTTTAGTACATTTATTTTTATGTAATGCATATTTCTGTCTTTTAATTATAAATAAACTAAATTGTTTTTTTTCTGATTTTTTAAATTACCTTATAAAGGTTGACACGTGTGTCCACATCCATTAAATTTGCATACTTGGCCAACCGGACAGTCAAATAGGCCAGGGATTAAGCTGCATCTCTCAACACATATTCCAACTTTTTAACATGAAAGTAAAAAAATAAACTTTTTTTAAATATAAAAATAGATATAGAGATTTACTTTAAGACCTTATTTTTTCTATAGATGCCCTAGTTTTATTTCATTATAGCATGCCTTTTAAAAAAAATAAATGACCTAGTTTTGTTTCCTTATAGGTCGCCCTTTTTATATACTTGACCTAGTTTTATTACTTTATATGCTACATTTGTTTATATATCACTAATGCTAATCACGAATTTGATTCAGATTGAAAAATTATTATTATTTCACTCTTCGGGAGCTATATGTACTTTTTATTTGTTTGCTTTTTCTGCTTTTGATGGGTTGGCAGGTGTGTCCGCATCCATTAGACCTGCATTCTTCACCATTGGGACATTCACGACCTCCATCTTCAATACGTCTGAAATCAAGTCCGCACTCTTCAACACAGATGCCAACGTCGGACAACGCTGAGACGTAGTCTATAAGCAAAACAGCAAACATGTAGCTTGACATTATACATAGAGTCATACAAGAATGAGATAACTACTGGTGGCAGAGCGTCAAAGCGTTCGACTGGCGATCCGAAGGTTATGCGTTCGAATCCTGGTGCGGGATAGGATTTTTTTTCCCGGGACTTGAGGGTGCCCCTGAGTCTACCCCAGCTCTGAAGGGTACCTCACAATAGTTGGGGCAAAGTAAAGGCGGCTGGGCATTGTACTGGCCACACATCCCCTCGTATGCCATGGCCACAGAAACTGGTGAACGCTACTTCCCCAGCCCTATGATCAGTTTGGTCCGAAGTGTACTTTACTTACTGGTTGATATGGACACAATAATGAGAGTTTAATTAAACAACCTTTAAAAACGAAGTGGTATTTTTTTTTTGTATTAATCAATTAAATCAATTTTCGCCATGCTTTAGCTTTTAAAGATTTTAGCTCTTCACTACTCACAAAGGAAGAAACACACACAAAGCTTTGCAGAGCTATAGAATCTATATAATTTAAAAAAACACATAGTTTCCCGCATTCATCCAATGGTCATCAAAAGTTTGAACAATGGAATATAAGCCCACAATATACTTTATTTTGTGGACTTTGTTTTGAAGAATATGAGTTGGAATGAAGGACAGCAGGAGACAAACTTTTCCTTAGCCTCATGTTCCAATATACATTACTACTTCCTATGGGCAACAGAAGTTATTCTTAAGTAATAACAAAGATTATAATAAGATGGACAGGTTGCTTTAATATTTCTGCTATAGGATGACTCGAATGGCTTCTTTTCGGAAATCCCGATTCCTTTTGTATTGTACACTTCCGTTTTATTTAATCGCTACGATTTTCGCAATGGAAAATAAAAATAAAAAACGAAAGTTGTATACAGTGGAAACATTTCATACATTGTTATTGGCTGCGCACGGAAAAAAAAGAACATCTTATATGTTAGAGCAAGCTGTCCTTCTTATTATAGTCTTTGGTATAGGTCACATATAATATAGCAATACTATTCACAAGGTATTAAATAGGATAAGAAAAGATTAAGTAAATTATTTTCTTAAAGCTTACCAACACAAAGAGCTGATATAACCAGAAAGCAAAACCAATTCATCGTGCAATAGATTTTTGCTGTTCAACTACTGTTGAAGTTCAGCATGCAGCCTCGGTAAAAAACATCGATTCACCTGAATGCAGTGCATCTCAAACTACATTGACCATTTAACCAACAGCTGTACTACGTATTATTTACTTTAAGATATCTATACTGTAAACGAAGAAGAAACAAATGAGACAAAGAGGGTTGATTTAAAAAAGAAAAGGGTGGCTAGATAGCACACGCTGTCAACCCTGTATAAACCTAGATGTAATTATTGTTGGCACTAATTCAGTTGTAGAAATATTCTAAAAGACTGTTTAGAGGTACAAGCTACAGAGTAACACCATTAGTCAAATCACTAAACCTAGAAACACCATTAGTCAAATCACTAAACCTAGAACACCATTAGTCAAATCACTAAACCTAGAACACCATTAGTCAAATCACTAAACCTAGAAACACCATTAGTCAAATCACTAAACCTAGAAACAATAGAGGACAGAAGGGCAAAGAGCAAAGTAGTAATACTACACAAGCCATATAAACTCTAATTTACAAATACAACTCAATAACAACCTGTTGCAAAGCTCAGATAAACATAAAGACAAAAACACTTTTCTTATCCCTTATGCGAGAACAAATGCATATAAGTACTCTTTGTTCCCGAGTGGCATTCAGGCATGGAATGGGTGACCTGAACAAACCAGGAAAACCAGTAACTTAACATCATTTAAAACATTATATGAAATAAAAATGGAAGACTAGACTAGGACCACGGATGAGCGTAGGACGCAATAATCTTCTTTATAAAAAAAGCGTCTGTAATGTATAATATAAGATTCATCTAATTGAAGCAGGAAATAAGTAAATCAAGTAGATAATTATATTATTATCCCTTTCTGGGCATTTTCTGCCTTTGTAATGATGATAATATATTCCGTTCACTTGACCACGGCATACAAGTAAATGGTGCGGCCAGCATAATGTCCAGCCGCATTTACCCTCGCTTGCGAAAACCAGAAACAAATTATAGCTTGGCTAGACCCCAAAGCACCATCAAGTAGATCAAGTAGAGTGGGAGCTGTATAACCTTTGATGTTGAAGTTTGACGCAAATACGGAATAAAGTTAAACAAAGGAATCATCTCGCATTTAGTCGTTATACAAATGCTGGGATCATTAATAACTGTTGTTCTATGTACTACATAATATGTCTGCGTATGAATTACTGGCCATTATGCTCAGCTTTAATATGATAATTGATTGAGCCCAATATAATGATAAGTTGTTGGGAAGTGGGAATTTATAATGCCACGCAGAAGATCGGTTCGGGTTTCCTCCGCCAAACGCGAATATTATTAGATCTATTAACAAATGTTAATGAAAAAAAAATTGACTTTATATTATTATGTCCCTCTAGCAACGCAAACACATAAACATAGAAAATGGGTTCCCTTCTAAATCTGGCAACTTTAGTGCAGTCATAAAAATAAACTTCAGGGTCATCCCTTCTTCTCGATAATGTCAGCATTGGGACCTGAACCCATCTTAGCATGTCCATAATAAGCAATGGTATACTCTAGAAATGGCCATTAGATCTTGCAAATACCATTTTATTAAAAACCAACAACAACCAACAACAAGTACAATTGTCAACAATGATAACCAAACTATAACAACCAACATCAAGTACAATCGTCAACAATGAGAACCAAACTATAACAACCAACATCAGCCATCTTCTGAACAGATAATTAATCAGCAATGGACTATTGATCTCGTCACGTGATATTGACCAACACAGCACCTTTTCTTAATTGCATCCTATTGACCATGTACAGATGTTCACTTACATCCAATATGAAGTCGTGAAAAACGAAATATCTTTTTGTTTCTTTGCCTTTTTGTTTCTACCACACTTTTTAAATTACCCATGCATAAACAATACACATACGCAAACATATTTTCAAATACTAAAACATACACTTTGGAAATACTACATCAAATTTTTACATAGACTTTAACATAGCGGTCCTCAAAAATTTTTAGGAGCTCGGATTTACGTTACAAATAAACTACTATTAATATATATATCCGACTTAAACAATTATTTTTTAGAAACAATTATTCATTTACTTTTTCTTTAGGCCATTCGAGCTAATTTGCTGCTAGGTTATGTCCACTTCTCCGTCGCTCTGCTTTTATTTATTGGCAGGTAACTACTTACAAACGTAATCGGAGGTTTTTAGAACAGTTCAATGAAAGCGTCTTTAACTTATGGAGTAGCTATGCTTGGCGTTCAAAGAGTTGTTAACTTCGTTGTTTAACGGGCTTGGGATGCCTTATTTCAAAACGTCTTCTTACCGTAATGTTCTTTAGAGCAAGGGTCGGCAACCTTTTCCAAAAAGTGTGGCGAAATGGGATTTCTAAATCATTCAGCGTGCCAACAGCCTGAAAGTTAACCTGCTCAACTAGATTATATTTTTATTTTGATAAATAATTCAGTGTGCCAACAGCCTGAAAGTAAACCTGCTCAACTAGATTTTATTTTATTTTGATAAATAATTCAGCGTGCTAACAGCCTGAAAGTAAACCTGCTCAACTAGATTATATTTTTTTTTTATAAATAATTCAGCGTGCCAACAGCCTGAAAGTAAACATGCTCAACTAGATTATATTTTTATTTTGATAAATAATTCAGCGTGCCAACAGCCTGAAAGTAAACCTGCTCAACTAGATTATATTTTTATTTATAAATAATTCAGCGTGCCAACAGCCTGAAATTAAACCTGCTCAACTAGATTATATTTTTATTTTGATAAATAATTCAGTGTGCCAACAGCCTGAAAGTAAACCTGCTCAACTAGATTTTATTTTATTTTGATAAATAATTCAGCGTGCTAACAGCCTGAAAGTAAACCTGCTCAACTAGATTTTATTTTATTTTGATAAATAATTCAGCGTGCTAACAGCCTGAAAGTAAACCTGCTCAACTAGATTATATTTTTTTTTATAAATAATTCAGCGTGCCAACAGCCTGAAAGTAAACATGCTCAACTAGATTATATTTTTATTTTGATAAATAATTCAGCGTGCCAACAGCCTGAAAGTAAACCTGCTCAACTAGATTATATTTTTATTTATAAATAATTCAGCGTGCCAACAGCCTGAAATTAAACCTGCTCAACTAGATTATATTTTTATTTTGATAAATAATTCAGTGTGCCAACAGCCTGAAAGTAAACCTGCTCAACTAGATTTTATTTTATTTTGATAAATAATTCAGCGTGCTAACAGCCTGAAAGTAAACCTGCTCAACTAGATTATATTTTTTTTTAATAAATAATGCATACACATTTTTTTACAAAAGGGACATTTTAAAGGACGGTTTAAAAAAGGATTTCTAGAACGAAAATCGGTTTGGAAAGAACAAAAACGATATTAACATCCCTAGTCTATGGTTATCATCTTTTATTTATCCATTCATAGTAAACACAATATTTTATTACTGAACTTTCACATACATTTTTAATGTCTATATATTTTATTTCTCATTATAGCAGTTCTAGCACCTATTAATTTCTTTATGGTTTCATCTCAGCCTAAAATAAGATTTTCTGTAATGTATAAATTAGACTTTTACTATAGGCAACGCAATGCAGTTAAATAAAATTGATAGGTTGTAATTATACAAACTTTGTAGTTAATGTAATGTTTGAACTTGTTCATATAAATTCTGTAGTCATATAATATTTATATAATTTTCAACTATCTTTCAATGATTGATCATTGTAAAGTTGTAAAATATAAGCCATTTATATTTTTTAAGAAGAAAACAAAAAAGAAACATATTAGAAATATTAATGCAAAGAAAACGGGTTCATTATCTCCCTTTAATTAAACTATAGTTTAGTGATGCCAAAAAAGTTACGTTTTATAATATAACTAATATTTCATATTAATTGTTATTTCCTTATATAATATAATTAGTCTGAATTAACCAATGAACGCCTTGACCTTGAATGCTCTTCGCTAAATGTAAATCTCAGTAGAATATTTAGTCACTTCTGAGTGGTCAAATGTAAGTGACCTCTTTGTTATATTAACAACCCATCTGCCACAATTGTAACTTAAACCAAAATTGAAAGTTGAGCGAATACCTCAAGGTTCACAATAGCTGATGATATTCCTAAGCAGCTTCTTGACACATTTTGATGCCTAATTTTCGGATGTTTAAAATGTTTGAAAATGCCAACTTCCCTCCACTAAGAAAAGATCCATATCTCAGAATGTTGTATGAAGATCAAACCAGTCAGGCAAACACGAGTCCATTAATTTGAAAGTCTAGTCTTTGTTTAGAAAACTCCACTTTGAGTGCTTCAATCTACTTCTAAAAAGCCAATTTTTTCAATCCTAATTTACCTTATATTAGGGAAGTAGTTAAATGTTTTGGAATTTGATTTCACATCAAGATATGTCTAGTTACAAATCAAATCCATTCCAGTGGTCTAACAGTGATGTTTGTTGCCCAAATGTGTCGCTATGTCAGTCAAAAACATCGGCTTCAACAGTCAGTTCTCCTCATTCAATACCGGAAAAAAACAAGATACACCATAATTGCTTCCAGATAAGAAACGAATAATATATATCCAAGACATAATCTCGTCTAAGCAAACGAACACTGTGTACAACAGCAAATAACTATATTCCGTATCACTTTCTTGCAATAGAGACTTGCATTGCCTTTAAATCAATACAAGTTGACAAACTATAAAATTATTTCACCAATATATTCAAACTTTACTTAACTAAAACAGTGGACGTCCAGTGCGATTTTCATGTAGATCACCACGAAGCACCAATTAAATATGCTGAGTTACGCTGCTTTGACATGCATTAAAAATCTCCTTCCTGGAGGTCTCTCGCGTGCCACTGAAAAATCTCTCTGCGTGTCAAGTCTGGCACGAGTGCCTTAGATTGCCAACACTTGCTTTAAATACCTGAATGCCAACACTACAGAACACAAAACAAAGTAAGATTTCTATTCCCCATTTAGCTTTAATAGTGAGAAAGTCATAACTTATAATGTAAGTGGAGATAAATGAATATTTTATTTCCGCACTTCGATGTTGCCAATTTAAGACTAGACTGCATAGGATCGCAAACTCTAGTTTGAGAACTAGGGCCTACTGCTCTATAACAGGCATAAACAAAAATTCTATGTCATAACTACACAAAGAGCAAATAAATATTCCACTTGTAATAATAATAATAATGAAACGTTAAATGATGTGAACAACTGACATTTTGTAATCATGAAATCTCTAACAATACGTTTATTAATTTGATATAAGTTTAGATTTTGGATGGTATTGATAAACAGTTCATTTCTTTCTTTTATGTTTTGGTGTTTTTCTATAGAGTAGCTATACCAATTAATGTCAGGAAGGTCAAAGTCCTCTATTATCCAAATTACAGCATTTATATATTTAAAACCAATTCTGTAGATTGTATTGCAAGTTTATTGCACAATTTTAGATAAAATTACTCAAACATTGTTGGTTTGTTTATTTGTTCTTGTCTTGTCTATAAACAATAACACATAGGACATCCGGTGCCTCCTAATAAGGTTTCAATTCTGCAGTTGTTGGGACAGGTAATCATTGGACACATGATTTCAGCTTTCTTGGCTAGAACAAAAAAGTAAATAAAAAATAATAATAATTTGAGCGCGTATTCAACTAGACAAAAATACTATAAATGGAAATATTAAATATCTTAAACATTTATTTAATAAATAATTGCTATGCCGTAGACAAGAGATCATCCTCCCAACCTTAACTTAATGAAATTTGCGATGTGTGTCACTCTACAGTGCATACCCAATACAGGCTCACAGGTGTGACCACAGCCGTTCATCTTACAGGTGTACCCATCTGGACACCCACTAAGTCGTTTAGCAGCTCGGATTATGAAGTTTGGGCTGCAAGTCTCCACGCAGGTGCCAATCATGATGTTGGGCAAGATGCTGATGGCCGCTGCCGAAGCTATTACGAGTAAAACAAATACATTTAGCTAAAACCTCCTTGGCGTTTTTAACCAACTAAGAACAATTTCTGGGTAGGCCCATGGCATTGTCTTAATCTAAGGATTCTAAGGCATCAGCTGAAAAATAATCTAAGTCAATATAGTTTAGTAACATCTATAGGGTTTGCAAGTACTACATTCAAACAAAAGATAGTCTCCTAACTCCTAAGGTTTTTCCATTATTGAACGTTTGAAAAATTAAATTATTGCAAACTAGAAAAAGAAAAATGTTGCAACGACCATGGTATATGGATGTGTCCGATCAGCATTGTTGAGTTTTTTAAAATTAAAATTTAGCTTTTTGATGCTATGTTAAGCCAGAGGGATAAAAGCACTGGACACTGGACATAATTCTGGAACAACTGATTAAACATTTTGAAAACTGGACAAAGATGATCGCTATTAATCAATCAATCAATCTATCAAACTTTCAATATATCAATCTATCAATCTGTCAATCTGTCTATCTATCAATCTTGCTATATATTTATATTCTATATTAAACACACATAACTCACCGACTAGCACAGCAAGTAACGTAAAGCTAATTATAGACATCTTGGTTCCACACAAGGAAAGACTACTCTGACGTTCTAAGTTCGTCTAATTTCGTTGTCTTCACCACAAGAGTTTCCTCTAATGCAGTGGTTCCCAACCTTTTTTAGGCCGCGACCCCTTAATACAGCTTCTAATGCTGTGGCGACCCCCCAAAATAAAATAAATTTTGTAACTACTTTATCTATCTATCTATCTATCTATCTATCTATCTATCTATCTATCTATCTATCTATCTATCTATCTATCTATCTATCTATCTATCTGTCTATCTATCTATCTATCTATATATATATATATATATATATATATATATATATATATATATATATATATATATATATATATATATATGTGTGTATATTATAATCTTTCCCGATGGTCTTCGGCGACTCCGTGAAATGGTCATTGGACCCCAAGGGGGTCGCGACCCACAGGTTGGGAACCGCTGCTCTGATGAAACAAAGTTCTTTAAAAAAAACAACTAGTTGCATGACTTCAACTATCTAATCAAATTCAAGATTAGATAAACTTTAAAGAAATTCAGTTTTCTGTTCAACCTTGACTACGTTAAAATTAAGATGAACAAAAAAGCGAAATTATTTTAATTTGTTTTTTTTAAACTTTGGTCTGATTGATTTAATCAGCTGGGTCTATTACAGTTTCTAAAAATGTGATTTTGAACAATCTAAACTATATTGAATTAAACAGAATAATTTAAGAAATAATAACAATACACTATACTTAGTTGTTTTTTACAGTAGTTGTCATCTTTGCTAATTATATATCCTGCATTTTGACCAGGTATAACAACACATTTTTTGTTACGGACTTTTGACATAGCCCTAACCAACATACACTTCTAATGTAAACATTTTCTTTTTCTAATATGACACATACATGCTTTAAGAGAAATAGATTATTACGTCTAACGACTATCACTGACATATCTAGTATTGATCTAAGTTGTTTTAATTTGTTCAAGCATCTAATTCTATGCCCAAAAAGCAAACTGAGGAGAAAACAGTTTTAAATTTGTCTTTATAAATTATGGGAAATTTTTAAAAAAATGCGAATTTACTTAAGTTTTACGCGTTTATTTTAATACTGTGATATGTTTAGTTGAATTTACAAATTTATGTGATTATTACTACTTTGTTTTTCAACCCTTTTAAGTGTTTCTAAATTAATGTGCATGCAACAAATTTTATTTTAAAGGTTGCAATGTTCTTCTTCTTCTTCATATTACTGTGGAGACCCCGTTAGAACCGAGGAAAAAATCCACAATTTAACTACAAATAAAATATTAAAAAACCCATCACAAACAAGAATCATAAACAGATGACAGAGTTTCACTTTAGGTTTTTAGTCAAGCCCTTCAGTGAAGATTTGAAAGCCGGCAGAGTAAGGCTTGGTCCAGGGTGTTCCACAGTATAATGACCCTAATGGCTGACGGAAAAAAAAGAATATTTAATTTGTAGACGTCGGTGCGTGCGTGTGGAACATGCAGTTTGAGCTGATGACCTCGGGTAGAGCGGGACACCTGTTGGATGCGACCTGGCTGAGTGGACATTTCCACATGGCGGTTCAAGATTTTGTGCATAACAGTGACCGTGTTTACTGCTCTGCGGTTTTGTAGGGGCTCGAGCTGTAGTTTAGCCACCAAAGCAGAGGCGCTTATTTTAAGGCTTGTTTGGGGGCTGAGTGAACAGGAACCATGTTTAAAGTATAAGAGTCACTGTTATAAAGTATGGCGATGTTTATATTTCATGGCTGGTAATGGAAACCTTGGAAAACCCCAACCTAAATATAATATATTTTAGAAGTTTAATGTTAGTACTTTAATTTTTGTTGTTTAATCTCTTGCACACAACGTTACGTGACATTTTGATTATGAAGGTTGAATAAAGGAGACTTTGCATACAACACAACAGCACACAGACTCGTGTGCCCTTTTGACACATTAAAAAAAAGCAAGCTCACATAAAGTTCCTTTCCCATAGAGGACAGTCCATCAAATTCCAGCTAAGAACAAGCCATATAGTAATCAAATCACATCTAAACAACCAATACGTCCACCTTACTGTGGACATCGTCTCATAAAACAGTTGACAACATTCTACTTAAATGTGCCAAGATAACAAATCTCATACATATATTACTTTCCCCTTCCCCCCAATCCGCAACCGACCATTACTAACACACTATACATCAATACAGAACAACTAAAAAAAAAAGGACGAGTAAATATTTCGTGTCTGGCATTGAGTGCAGAAGAGAAAAATCATATCTACAGACTTGGTTAATAGAAAAAAATAAGAAGAAAAATACAGCAAACCTGTAACATTGAATAGATAGAACAGAAATAATCCTCGTCCTATATTATAAAGTTTTTTTTAAGTAAAAACATTGGCTATTATATATTGATATAGACATCCAATTTTCTGTTCATGCCTAACATAAACAGTTATATTTCGGTGGTGAATTTTATTCAGGGTTTCTTCCTTACAAGAATGTTCGGCTTTCTGGTTTTACAATTCCAGTTTAGTAGATGACTAATTGTCAATGTATAGTCATGTTGTTGTCCCTCTGCCACAATATTCGATGCATCCTGGATTACATTTTAGTCTAAGGCTTTACCCGAGCCTCGTTGGCCAGAGTCTCCACAATCTACTTTTCAGCATTTACTTCAAATTGGCTTTTGGTAAAACTTTATGAAGAGGAAACGAAAAAAAACATCAAACAAACATGAACGAGCAAAATCTATATCTAATAAACACAATTAACAAATAATATTATTTGTACTTTGACAAAAACAAGGGCACAAAAAAGAAAAAGAGTGAAAATAACTTTAATTTATGATTTGAGCTAGTTCATTTGACATGTAACTTTCTCTGATGTGATGGTTACTGGTGATGTGATGCACAACTACTGGTGACTATTCTGTACAGATTCTGGTGTGTTGTACAATGCATTCATACTGCTATCACTGGAATAGAAGATAACAATTATATAACACATGTCTAGTGAACATTTTCAGTAGGCTAACACTTACACTATTTAGAATGGGCAACAACACTACGGGAGCACCAGTCTAGCTTGTGATCGTGCAGTTTGCCATGCATAGTTTACTGTTTGTAGGGAAGCTGCAGTGCTTAAGTCATTTTATCCATGCTCTTTCATACTTGGTGGCTGATTTAATTACTCTATTTTAACCCTTCCCGTACCGACCTACTTCTATCTATGCTGCCTTCTGTTCCGCTATATACGAGCCCGGGACTGTAAGGGTTAACACTACGCTTACAAGCAATATTGAAAAAATCACAAAAGCACACAATATAATATATGACTTTTTTTGTGTGTGTTATTTATTTAGTACTGCTGAGCTTGAAAGAGTTAAGGGAAACATTTACCAGATGCATTAGTCCTGGGGTCGGCAACCTACAGAAAGCGTTCCAGACTTGGCACACAGTGCGAATTTCAATGGCACGCGGAAGACCGCCGGAAATGCAATATAAGTCTTTTATACAAGACATTGAATGGTGGCACATGTTGACTTTTAGAATGTTGGCACGCTGAATTAATTAAAATGTATCATTTGGCACACTATTATCAAAAGTTTGCCAACTTCTGCTGATAAGTCGATGATAGTTAATCTCGTCACTTACCCTAAAGCTGAACATTTTGGTAAAGAAATGCAGTATGAGGATAAAATATTGAGGCGTGTGAGAAATTCTGATTTCGTAACCAACTGTTTGTAATGTGAATGTATTCTGTTCATTTGTTGTGAATTTCTGTTTCACAAATATTATTCAAACACAACAAACTGTGGGAGTTAAGTTCTTCTAGTTATTACTATCAACTCTCTATTCTTTCTAGCCGTCCATTACCGCGACTCAAACGCTTTATCTGGAAGACATTGACTCAAAAATTTGCTCAAATAATATGTGAAGCAGAAAAATAACAGTGAGATAGATGAAATGAAATTTGTACTGACCACACAGTAAAATCCACAGATGTTGTTTCCTATGTAGCACTTGGTGCCAGCTGGACAGTGGCAGTATTCTGGACACGGTTGTGTCAGGGCCAGTGTGTCTGTTGAATAGAAATATTGTCTTATCGGAAAATCAAGTTTTGGGAAAACCCAGCTCTGTGGAATTGCACCCAGTGTTTTACCCAAAATACTTCGCGTCAGTGATGTTTAAGCTTTTAGGTGCTTGTGTAGTCTGAATTTAATTACACTGACCCAAAACATCAATATATGTTATCTTATAGATTACAGACGCTCCTTCTATAAAGAAGATTATTGCGTCCTACGCTCATCCGTGGTCTGTGTCTCGTCTTGAATCTTTATTAGTGTTTTAAATGATGTTAAGTTACTGGTTTTCCTGGTTTGTTCAGGCAACCCATTCTATGCCAGGATGCCACTCGGGAAGAAATAGCACTTATATGCATTTAATCTCGCATAATGGGTAATGAAAGTCCTTATGTTTATCTGAGCATCGTAACATGTTGATATTGGCAGTCAGATATGCTAACCTCTCAGCTCTTATGCCAGAGGCGAGATCGCAAAAAGTAAATTATGACATAATAAAGTAACGTGTTTTAAAATTAACATACGGGGTTAGGAAACCACACACAAAACAAACTATTTATTTGTATTTATTTGTAAGAATAAACTAAATGTGAAATTTTAACAATTACGTTTTAAAAACGCGTCATATTTTATGAAATTTGTATAAAAACAAAAAAATGACGAACTTACAAGTGGCCATCGCCAACAGAATCGCAAAAATCAAACAGCTTAACAAAGAGTCCATCGTGATATAATTGAGTAACTGGCAGCTGGACAAATTTTGAAAAACCAATGACCAAGATAAGCCCAGTCTGGGCTCAGATAAAAGAAAAATTAAAACTTAAGGGTCAAGGTTATATGACAGGTAAATAGCAATTAAAACAGAACAAACAAAAAATATTATGTTTTCTTTTTACCATGTCAGTTTGGTCTGAGTAATAGATCTCATTTTGTCGTACTGTAGGTCTACTATTACTCTCCTCTCCTCACCTGTCCTACCCAGTCCTCTCTCCCTGTCCTCTCTCCCTGTCCTCTCTCCCCTTTCCTCACGTTCTTCTCTTCTCCTCTCAACTCCTTCCACTTCTTTCCTCATATTCTCTTTCCCTCATCTCTCCTCCACAACACCATAGTATACCTTGTGTAACGAGCATTTACATATTCTAGACGACAGACTTTAATAAAAATTAGACCAAGTGAATTAAGCTTTAGAAAAGAGGGAAAAAAACGCGATAACAATGATATATAATACTCGGAATTTCATAAATTCCAAATGAATCTTTTGTCAAAATCACCTTTTAAAATACCCAGTGTTGATTAAAATTAGAGAATCTATGTAGAACCGCATGCTTGTTCTGCCCGTACCGGAAATCCGGGCACAATTGCCACAACTTTAAGGGCAATCATCTCTATATAAATTCCTTCGTCATTGGAATAATTAGAAACATGACGAATCAAATCTTTTTTATTTTATGGACAAGACTTGAATAAAAGATGTGTAGTTCTAGATATGCCCGCCTCATTTAAAAGCCAGAAAAGAAGTTCTTAGTAAAATAGCATGGAAATGTAGCACCGGTGTCCAGCACGATTACTTAAGAGATCACCACGGTCAGCAATACACGGACAGGAACACCTGGTGTAGATTGGGATGGACTGAACAATAGAAGTTGAAGGTTTCGATGTCATGATGGAGCGTCTCAGCAGTTCATTGGAACCTGAATAGAAAGAGTTCTGTCGAAAGGGAGTGCGAGTGCATAAAAAGACATTTTCCACTGAAGCCAATTGAAAACTACCGTTCACCAATAGCGTTTCTGGATTATCTCGATTGAGTATCTTGATTATCTCGATTGAGTATCTTGATTATCTCGATTGAGTATTTTGATTATCTCGATTGAGTATCTTGATTATCTCGATTGAGTAGCTTGATTATCTCGATTGAGTATCTTGATTATCTCGATTGAGTAGCTTGATTATCTCGATTGAGTATCTTGATTATCTCGATTGAGTATCTTGATTATCTCGATTGAGTATCTTGATTATCTCGATTGAGTATAAAGAAATGTCTCAGTGTTGCTCTTGCCAGGCGCCGAGTGTACACTTCTGTACCCATGGACGTCAAAGCTGGCCAAATGTGTTAACAATCCTTTAAGAGCAGACCGGTATGCATCCAACAATGTACATCCGAGGATCATTGCAATCTGATAAGAAACTGATTTTGTAACATAATTATTATATCTTATCTTTTACATTACAGAAGCTCCTTCTATAAAAAAGATTATTGCTTCCTGCGCTCATCCGTGGTCCAAGTCTTGCATTTTTATTAGGGCTTTAAATGATTTTAAGTTACTGGTTTTCCTGGTTTTATCGGGCAACCCAATCCATGACCGGATGCAACTCGGGAAGAAAGAGTACTTAAATGCATTTAATCTCGCATAATGGGTAATGAAAGTGTTTTATTCTCGCCATAAGGAAGGTGTTTTTGTCCTTATGTTTATCTGAGCATTGTAACAGATTGTTTTTGTGTTGTATTTCTATATTAGAGTTCAATTAATGACTTATGTATATCGGTGGCACTTATAAAGACCTATATGTATGGGCATATATTTCAGCTACGTTGCGTAGTGATTTAACCATTTGAACAATTTTTATTGCGCGAAAATGTAAATTAAAATCGAAAGTTGTATACAGCGGAAACCTTTAGGCAGCTATAGGAGTCATTTAAGACAGCGTTATTTGCTGCGCACGAAAAACAACAACATATAAGCTCTAAAAATAGAGCAAGCTGTCCATCTTATTATTGTCTTTGGTACCACAAGTAACGAAGTGTTTCAGCTCCTGCCTAAATAGACGTAACTCCACTTTTAGTGACGGCATAAATAAGGTTTGCGAGTTCAGTTTTACTCTATTCTGTGGTTTTCTACATATAGAGAATAGACGCCTGTAGATTATAGTATACGATTTAAGATCAATGAGACACACAAATGAGTGAACAATGAACACATTTTTTTTTCAAAACATAAGCTGTTTTTACTAAATACCTTCTTGGCATTTACATTGACACATAAAATCTACTTTATATCCAAACGGGCAATGAAATGGACACATTACATGTTCGCATTAGGGTTGAGTTGACACTGTAAAAAAAAACAATAAAAGTGAAAATAAATGAACACTGAATAGAGTAGATCTTAAAGACGTTACAGTTTTAGTACATTTATTTTTATGTAATGCATATTTCTGTCTTTTAATTATAAACAAACTACATTTTTTTAATTACCTTATAAAGGTTGACACGTGTGTCCACATCCATTAAACTTGCATACTTGGCCAACCGGACAGTCAAATAGGCCAGGGATTAAGCTGCATCTCTCAACACATATTCCAACTTTTTAACATGAAAGTAGAAAATAAAACTTTTAATTATAAAAATAGATAGAGATTTACTTTAAGACCTTATTTTTTCTATAGATGCCCTAGTTTTATTTCATTATAGCCTGCCTTTTAAAAAAAATAAATGACCTAGTTTTATTTCCTTATAGGTTACCCTTTTTATATACTTGACCAAGTTTTATTTCTTTATATGCTACATTTGTTTATATATCACTAATGCTAATAACGAATTTTATTCAGATTGAAAAATAAATATTATTTCATTCTTCAGGAGCTATATGTACTTTTGATTGGTTGGCTTTTTCTGCTTTTGATGGGTTGGCAGGTGTGCCCGCATCCATTAGACCTGCATTCTTCACCATCGGGACATTCACGACCTCCATCTTCAATACGTCTGAAATCAAGTCCGCACTCTTCAACACAGATGCCAACGTCGGACAACGCTGAGACGTAGTCTATGAGCAAAACAGCAAACATGTAGCTTGACATTATACACATAGATATAGAGTCATACAAGAATGAGATAACTACTGACTGACAGGGGCATGTTGGCACAGCGTCATAGCTTTCGACTGGCGATCCGAAGGTCCTGGTTTCGAATCCTGGTGCAGGATAGGATTTTTTTCCCGGGACTTGAGGGTGCCCTGAGTCTACCCCAGCTCTGATGGGTACCTCACAACAGTTGGGGCAAAGTAAAGGCGGCTGGGCATTGTACTGGCCACACATCCCCTCGTATGCTGTGGCCACAGAAACTGGTGAACGCTACTTCCCCAGCCCTATGATCAGTTTGGTCCGAAGTGTAGGCCTACTTTACTTAGTGGTTGATATGGGCACAATAATGAGAGTTTAATTAACTTTAAACAACCTTTAAAAACAAAGTGTTTTTTTTTGTATTAACCCTTCCCGTACCGACCTACTTCTGTCTATGCTGCCTTCAGTTCCACTATATACGCGCCCGGGACTGTAAGAGTTAATCAATTAAAATCAATTTTCGCCATGCTTTAGCTTTTAAAGATTTTAGCTCTTCACTACTCACAAAGGAAGAAACACACAAAAAGCTTTAAGAGCTATAGAATCTATATAATTAAAAAAAACACAGAGTTTCCCGCATTCATCCAATGGTTATCAAAAGTTTGATCAATGGAATATAAGCCCACAATATACTTTATTTTGTGGACTTTGTTTTGAAGAATATGAGTTGGAATGAAGGACAGCAGGAGACAAACTTTTCCTTAGCCGTGTTCCAATATACATTACTACTTCCTATGGGCAGCAGAAGTTATTCTTAAGTAATAACAAAGATTATAATAAGATGGACAGGTTGCTTTAATATTTCTGCTATAGGATGATTCGAATGGCTTCTTTTCGGAATTCCCGATTCCTTTTGTATTGTACACTTCCGTTTTATTTAATCGCTATAATTTTCGCAATGGAAAATTACAATTAAAAACGAAAGCTGTATACAGAGGAAACATTTAAGACATTGTTATTGGCTGCGCACGGAAAAAAAGAACATCTTATATGTTAGAGCAAGCCGTCCTTCTTATAGTCTTTGGTATAGGTCACATATAATATAGCAATACTATTACCAAGGTATTAAATATGATAAGAAAAGATGAAATAAATAATTTTCTTAAAGCTTACCAACACAAAGAGCTGATATTGCGAGAAAGCAAAACAAATTCATCGTACAATAGATTTTTGCTGTTGAACTACTGTTGAAGTTCAGCCTGCAGCCTCGGTAAAAAAACATCGATTCACCTGAATGCAGTGCATCTCAAACTACATTGACCATTTAACCAACAGCTATACTACGTATTATTTACTTTACGATATCTATACTGTAAACGAAGAAGATACAAATGACACCAAGGGGATTGATTTAAAAAAGAAAAGGGCGGCTAGATAGCACACGCTGTCAACCCTGTATAAACCTAGATGTAATTATTGTTGGCACTAATTCAGTTGTAGAAATATTCTAAAAGACTGTTTAGAGGCACAAACTACAGAGTAACACCATTAGTCAAATCACTAAACCTAGAACACCATTAGCCAAATCACTAAACCTAGAACACCATTAGTCAAATCACTAAACCTAGAACACCATTAGCCAAATAACTAAACCCAGAACACCATTAGCCAAATCACTAAACCTAGAACACCATTAGCCAAATCACTAAACCTAGAACACCATTAGTCAAATCACTAAACCCAGAATACCATTAGTCAAATCACTAAACCTAGAACACCATTAGCCAAATCACTAAACCTCGAACACCATTAGCCAAATCACTAAACCTAGAACACCATTAGTCAAATCACTAAACCTAGAACACCATTAGCCAAATCACTAAACCTAGAACACCATTTGTCAAATCACTAAAACTAGAACACCATTAGTCAAATCACTAGAAACACTAGAGGACAGAAGGGCAAAGAGCAAAGTAGTAATAATACATAAGGCACTAAACTCTAATTTATAAATACAACTCAATAACAACCCGTTGCAATGGTCCGATAAACATAAAGACAAAAACACTTTTCTTATCCCCTATGCGAGAACAAATGCATATAAGTACTCTTTGTTCCCGAGTGGCATTCAGGCATGGAATGGGTGGCCTGAACAAACCATGAAAACCAGTAACTTAACATCATTTAAAACATTAATAAAAATGCAAGACTAGACTCGGACCATGGATGAGCGTAGGACGCAATAATCTTCTTATAAAAAAAGCGTCTGTAATGTATAAGATAAGATTCATCTAATTCAAGCAGGAAATAAGTAAATCAAGTAGATAATTATATTATTATCCCTTTCTGGGCATTTTCTGCCTTTGTAATTTCAAAAGAATCACCTTTCAGCCAGGAAATACGATGGCTCAATAGCTGACTCCTAAATAATAGGCCTACTTTTTTCTTGTATGATAAATGGTATGATAGTGTGCGTGAATGTCTATTGTGTTTGAGTACAAATGGTTCTTTAATATTGTTTTAGCTATGCTGAAAAAACGGAATTTATGTAATCAAGTCAATTTTCCATTCATTTGGATCAATAAAGCAATCTTATCTTATCTTATGATAATATATTCCGTTCACTTGACCACGGCATACAAGTAAATGGTGCGTCCAGCATAATGTCCAGCCGCGTTTACCCTCGCTTGCGAAAACCAGAAACAAATTATAGCTTGGCTAGACCCCAAAGCACCATCAAGTAGAGTGGGAGCTGTATAACCTTTGATGTTGAAGTTTGACGCAAATACGGAATAAAGTTAAACAAAGGAATCATCTCGCATTTAGTCGTTATACAAATGCTGGGATCATTAATAACTGTTGTTCTATGTATTACATAATATGTCTGCGTATGAATTACTGGCCATTATGCTCAGCTTTAATATGATAATTGATTGAGCACAATAATCTCGACACATGCAGTATGATAAGTTGTTCGGGAGTGGGCATTTATAATGCCACGCAGAAGATCGGTTCGGGTTTCCTCCGCCAAACGCGAATATTATTAGATCTATTTAAAAATGTTAAAATTGACTTTATATTATTATGTCTGTGCAAAACCCTCTAGCATCGCAAACGCATGAACATAGAAAATGGGTTCCCTTCTAAATCTGGCAACTATAGTGCAGTCATAACAAGAAAACCATAAAAACGAAGTTTTTATTATACTCCCTTTATTTGCAAACTAAGTTTACCATCATGTAATTAAATAATTGATTGACTACTGGAAATGAAACGTACAGAAAAATATATGTGTCGCAAATCTCAAAAATATCTCTTTACTCCGTTTGAATTGTTCTAAAAATAATCTTAGCGCATATTTTTTTTTCTAGCTTTGCGCCGAAAAAGTATAAAAAGTTGCACAGGCATTTTTAACGCGAAATCAAAATATTTCTTATACTTTCCTTTTAAGAAATGAATATTTGATAGGATGTATTGTTAGGTGCCCCAAATCTGCTGTCCAAATTTCAGCTCGATCGGACCATGGGAAGTGGTCGAAAAATCGAAGCAAAGTTTTGCTCCCACGAGGCATGATTGCAGACAGACAGAAAGACAGACAGACATAAATTGCAACTTAAAATAAAGGAAGTAAAAACCAACAACAACCAACATCAAGTACAATTATCAACAATGAGAACCAAACTCTAACAACCAACATCCGCCATCTTCTGAACATGTAATTAATCAGAAATGGACTATTGAGCTCGTCACGTGATATTGACCAACACAGCACCTTTTCTTAATTGCATCCTATTGACCATGTACAGATGTTCACTTACATCCAATATGAAGTCGTGAAAAACGAAATATCTTTTTGTTTCTTTGCCTTTTTGTTTCTACCACACTTTTTAAATTACCCATGCATAAACAATACACATACGCAAACATATTTTCAAATACTAAAACATACACTTTGGAAATACTACATCAAATTTTTACATAGACTTTAACATAGCGATCCTCAAAAATTTTTTGGAGCTCGGATTTAGCGGTCTATTGCAAACTTCTTTTTTAGGCTGGTAGACCTTTTCCAAATTTACGTTACAAATAAACTACTATTAGTTTATATCCTACATAAACATTTTTTTTTAGAAACAATTATTCATTTACTTTTCTAAAGCCCATTCGAGCTAATTTGCTGCTAGGTTATGTCCACTTCTTCGACGCTCTGCTTTTATTTAGTGGCAAGTATCTACTTTCAAACGTAATCGGAGTTTTTTTAGAACAATTCAATGAAAGCGTCTTTAATTTATGCAGTAGCGATGCTTGGCGTTCAAAGAGTTGTTAACTTCTTTGTTTAACGGGCTTGGGATGCCTAATTTCTAAACGTCTTCTTACCGTAATGTTCTTTAGAGCAAGGGTCGGCAACCTTTTCCAAATAGTGTGCCGAAATAGGACTTCTAAATCATTCAGCGTGCCAACAGCCTGAAAGTTAACCTGCTCAACTAGATTAGATTTTTTTTTTGATAAGACACATTATTTAGTGCCGTAGCGAGACAAAGGCCAAAAGAAAAAGAGCGTTATAGAGAAATTCATAAACGTTTTTTCAAAAACATTCATTAACAAATTAACGAGTCTATGGTAGGAATGTTAAAACGAAATCCGCATTTCGGGTTTTATTGGAAGATAAATCATTCAAATACGATGTCCCACGATTTATTTTTTGTTTTCTTTTTGTACTAAAAAAACATTTTTAAGACTCTGTTTTATTCGCTCAAAACAATTCCTTAGATCTAATACTTTGCAAACACGAATTTGTCACATGCAACTCTTAGTCTAGGCCTATTAGTTTTTTTAAAATCCCGATTATTGCTTGTGATATACAGACAGCAACAGACGCAGATGTTTATTTACAATTAACTCGAGTCTGCGGCACATTCTTTTGATCTACGTCTTGAGAAGCGAAAAAATGGGCTTTCCCCACAGACGCTGATTGTCCCGAACAGACGAACAGACCGATAGACTTACTGTAGCGCTTTTGTCTCTGTGTGTGTGTGTATGTGTGTTTCCAATTAACATAGCTCGCTAAACTGCGAAGACGTTGTTTTTTTTTTATCCATCGATCGTTACTTCGCTAAAGAACCATTGCTTTATTTTCCACCTAGACATGCATAATAAAAAAAAAAGAAACCAAAAGGACAATTTAAAGGACGGTTTAAAATAGAATTTCTAGAACCGAAAATCGGTTTGGAAATAACAAAAACGATATTAACATCCCTAATCTGTGGTTATCATCTTTATTTTATCCATTCATAGTAAATACAAACGTTTATTACTGAACTTTCACATTAATGTTTAATGTCTATATATTTTACTTCTCATTATAGCAGTTCTAGCACCTACTACTATTTCTTTATAATTTCATCTCAGCCTAATTGAGATTTTCTGTAATGTATTGATTAGATTTTTGGTAAAGGCAACCTACTGCAGTTAAATGGAATTGATAGGTTGTAATTATACAAACTTTGTTGTTAATGTAATGTTTGAACTTGTTCATATAAATTCTGTAGTCATTTAATAATTATAAAATGTTCAACTATCTTTTAATGATTGATCATTTTAAAGTTGTAAATTGTAAGCCATTTATAATTTTTAAAAAGAAAACAAAAAAGAAACAAAAAAGACACATTCATTGTCTCCCTTTAATTAAACTATAGTTTAGTGATACCAAAAAAGTTACGTTTTGTAATATGACTAATATTTCGTATTAATTGTTATTTCCTTATATAGTATAATTAGTCGGAATTAACTAATGAACGCCTTGACCTTGAATGCTTGAATGTAAATGTCAGTAAAATATTTAGTCACTTCTGAGTGGTCAAATGTAAGAGACCTCTTTGTTATATTAACCCATCTGCCACAATTGTAACTTAAACCAAAATTGAAAGTTGAGCGAATACCTCAAGGTTCACAATAGCTGATGATATTCCTAAGCAGCTTCTTGACACATTTTGATGCCTAATTTTCGGATGTTTAAAATGTTTAAAAATGCCAACTTCCCTCCACTAAGAAAAGATCCATATCTCATTATGTTGTATGAAGATCAAGCCAGGCAGACAAACACGAGTCCATTAATTTGAAAGTCTAGTCTTTGTTTAGAAAACTCCACTTTGAGTGCTTCAATCTACTTCTAAAAAGCCATTTTTTTCAATCCTAATTTACCTTATATTAGGGAAGTAGTTAAATGTTTTGGAATTTGATTTCACATCAAGATATGTCTAGTTACAAAACAAATCCATTCCAGTGGTCTAACAGTGATGTTTGTTGCCCAAATGTGTCGCTATGTCAGTCAAAAACATCGGCTTCAACAGTCAGTTCTCCTCATTCAATACCGGAAAAAACAAGATACACCATAATTGCTTCCAGATAAGAAACGAATAATATATATCCAAGACATAACCTCGTCTAAGCAAATGAACACAGTGTGCAACAGCAAATAACTATAGTCCGTATCACTTTCTTGCAATAGAGACTTGCATTGCCTTTAAATCAATACAAGTTGACAAACTATAAAATTATTTCATCAAAATATTCAAACTTTACTTAACTAAAACAGTGGACGTCCAGTGCGATTTTCACGTAGATCACCACGCAGAGACAATTAAATATGCTGAGTTACGCTGCTACGTGCATTAAAAATCTCCTTGCTGGAGGTCTCTCGCGTGCCACTGAAAAATCTCTCTGCGTGTCAAGTCTGGCACGAGTGCCTTAGATTGCCAACACTTGCTTTAAAGACCTGAATGCCAACACTACAGAACACAAAACAAAGTAAGATTTCTATTCCCCATTTAGCTTTATTAGTGAGAAAGTCATAACTTATAATTTAAGTAGAGATTAATGAATATTTTATTTCCGCACTTCGATGTCGCCAATTTGAGACTAGACTGCATAGGATCGCAAACTCTAGTTTGAGAACTACTGCTCTATAACAGACATAAACAAAAATTCTATGTCATAACTACACAAAGAGCAAATAAAACTTCCACTTGCAATAATAATCATAATAATGATGAAACGTTGAATGGTGTGAACAACTGACATATTGTAATCATGCAATCTCTAACAAAACGTTTATCGGTTAGTTCGTTGTTGTAAATAGAACATCCGGGAACTTTAAGACATCAAAGCCAGCAGACGAGACAGAAACTGTGTATAAATATGTACGTATGCTCTATGGGTATTATTACCTACACTTTTCACCAGATTTTTTCACGTCAAATCTTTATTTAAAAAATCACGATGGCCGCTCTTTGGTTGACTTCATGTTTGGTGTTCATACTGCTAACAGAAGCCAATGTAAGTTGATATAGTTTTTTTTCTTACTGATTTAGGAATACATATTGTCAAACCAGAGTTCGGTTGATGGAATCCGCCATAATAAATATACAAATTAAAGTGGTTTGTTTTAATGTATGCATATGTCTATATGTACATTCTTCATCTTCTATTAGCCAGTCTGCAGAGCTCTCTTGCAGTCAATGCCAGACAAACATATTTACATGTCTTTTTCAGTTGTTCCATATTGCTATATAGTGTGCTGGTAATGGTAGGTTGAGGGGGGGGGGCAGAGTGTATCTGAGTTAGGTTAGCTCAGGGCATTCAAGCAAGAATTGGTCCACGGTTACTTGTGGGCAGGGGCAATGTCTGCAGTTAGCTGGGTGAGTTTATTCTATTTAGGTGTGAGTTGAGTCCTATATGTCCTGTTCTCAACAGGAATATAGTGCATTGTTCTTTGCAGGGAGGAACTTTATGTTGTCTTGTTTGTATATTATTATATAGAAGTATGTATTTGAAAAATAATGGTAACAGATTAGATATGGTTTTGTTTTTTCTCATGGATGTAAAAATGTTTTACATTTTTGGTGGATCACTCATCTGACCACTACACATTTTGGGGGCTCTACTTATTTATCATATACGGATTTTTCATAGTTTGTGCATTTTCCTTTTAAAAGGTTTAAGCAAACAGTCCAATATTGCACATAGAACTATATAATCAGGATACATTCAATTGAATTCATAAAGATCTTATCGAGATCTATATAATCAGAATACATTCAATGGAATTCATAAAGATCTTATTTTTGTTTTTCCGGATTGACAACGAACAAAGAAGAAGAAGCCACATGTAGTTTACCACATGTAGCCACATGTAGTTTACCAAACATTATTATAACAAAACAACTATTTTATTCCCAAATGCCTTGTGTTACGAATCTATATATATTTATAATTGAATCTTTTCTCTCTCTCTCTCTCTCTCTCTCTCTCTCTCTCTCTCTCTCTCTCTCTCTCTCTCTCTCTCTCTCTCTCTCCAAAATAGATAACATATGATGAACATATTCAACAGTTTACTTTTTTATATTCATTTTATAAAATGTTGCCCAAAATATTTATCACATCCGCAAACAGAATTGTGGTTAACAATAAGACAAGGTTTTCTTTGTTGTTATGCGTTTGCTTTCTCCAGGCACAACGAGATCGTTCTTGCACGTCTTCAAGACAGTGCGGGAGGGGACATTGCTGCATGGAAAGAATCATGATTGCCAGTAAGCGACAGTTTGATAATGGTGATACAATGCCAGGTAATATATTGGCTATGGCCTGACAGTTTGATAATGGTGATACAATGCCAGGTAATATATTGGCTATGGCCTGACAGTTTGATAATGGTGATACAATGCCAGGTAATATATTGGCTATGGCCTGACAGTTTGATAATGGTGATACAATGCCAGGTAATATATTGG
Organism: Anisus vortex; assembly: GCA_949126835.1. Lineage (NCBI taxonomy): Eukaryota > Metazoa > Mollusca > Gastropoda > Planorbidae > Anisus > Anisus vortex. Next base: position 46,393,254 of record OX421494.1, on the reverse strand, counting down.
CTATGGCCTTTGAACTATATATATATACATATATATTTTTAAATTTATAAATATATCTCAATACAAAGAAAAAAAGGAAATCATACAATAAAATAATGTTTTGAAAATGAATTATGTTTTCATCAGTTAAGCAAAAGGCATCAGTTGTTATTTGTATTGGACATACCATGGGCGAGTCGTGAATACCACTCTATAAAAATATTTTGGAAAACCTTCACATTAAAATGAATGAATAGCCCCAATTTTCTGTACAGTGAAAGTTCTAGTCTGGCCACTGTCAGAAAACAAAGCAAAACAACATAATCGTCCAATGGAAAACAGTTTTTAACTAAGTATCAAAACTTAATTTATTGTTAACAAGGTACATTGCCCGGCGTTGCCCGGGTGAAAAAAAAAGGACTGTCTGGGGTGCAGATAACAAATTTATAAACTACACTTACTGAATACTTTTAGGAAAGTAAATAAATATTGTAATAGGGTAAACAAAATAGTCAAATATTTTTATTTAACAAAATCTATATTGCCTATAGATTTACAATGTCTTTTGTTTTTAAAAGTTTGAAAAATTAATTGTCGAAAAAAAAAGTATAGTCTAACTGGAGAATCGAACCCTGGTCGCCCGTATAGCAGTCCACTACGTTTAACACTGAGCTATCGAAGACACATGTCCGATGTGAAAAATTATTATTGGTATTGGTATATTGGGCTAGGCCTAGATAGGTCAGTGACACACGTGTTTTCAAATTGACCAATGGGGATCCTCGCGGGGCTTAACACTGTCTTTTTATATATTGTTAATAAGATCATAGTTATTTTTGGATCCAAGCAATTGAAAATTTGACTAGATTACAATTGGCTTGTCTATCAGCACCAATGCATCTAATAATGAACATTATTTTAAAACAATATAAGAAAAACTATTTATATAAAAGGTCAGAAATAAACTTTTAAAATAGACATACACACACACACTATCATACTATATTTAAAAGAAAGTATGTCAATAATTGGTCACTTAGTTTGCTTATAGTGATAAATGTTCTTATTTTAAAGCAAACAAAAGCAATATTTTGTTTATATTGATTTTTCTTTAACATTGTCCAACATTACCATTAGGCTCCAAAATATGTCAGCCCATATTGACCAAGGATCAGCCCTGTGGTATTTTTTTCTCCCCTTGCGGATGCGCACCCGGTCTGCGCTGCGTGGCAAGAACCAGTGCTGCGCCTATGCCAGTGGAGAACCAGCGGATGATCATAGGGCCAGGAGGAAGCCAAAGCGTTTGTGTTCCAATCAATAAGTACTAAAGAACACACGAATAAACGTATTTTTTGAAAAACTAGAACACGGGTCGTTGAATTTTTGTGTTTATGTCTTTGTGCGTGTGTTTATTTGTTTGTTTCTGTGTGTTAAAAGAATTCCTTTATAATAGCTTATTTTATATATATCTTCAATAACTAGGATTAATGCGTTGTACGCTCGCCCGTGGTCTGAGTCTAGTCCTGCATTTTTTAATAGTGTTTTAAATGATGTGTCAAGGTTTAGTGATTTAAGAATTAGCGTTACTTTTGTCAGCTGTGAATACTAGCTAGTAATGAGCCTTGCAGATCTTTTCTGAATTTGTTATAATTTATTAATGTTTTCTTTAGTTGATTGGTTTCATATATATATATATAGTTATAATACAAAGTTATAATTATATTATATGCAAACATACTATATAAAAAATGTTGGCTATAACCTCCTCTCCTTTGTTCAGTAAGATAATATCGAATAAACCGCACCTGATAAGATACACGGGATTACGATGATCGAGGAAGACTTCATGTTGAATAGATATTTCCCTATATTATATCTTATATGTTACAAATGCTCCTTCTGCAAAGAAGATTATTGCATCATACGCTCAAACATGGTCTGAGTCCAGTTTTGCATTATAATCCGTGTTTCAAACCAAATCCAGTTTATATCGCTATCTCGAAATTAGCTACAAGTGGACTATTTTTAAATAAAGTTATAGAGAAAAAGTTACAATTTGAAATTTAATTGCCCATTCTGGTCTATAGTTATTCTGTGTTATCCCTTCTATAGAATTATAGTAGGCCTACAAGATCAACGATAACTTTAGAATGGTTGAACCAAGAAAATATTTTTTATTGTCACAACATAATTATTTCTCTTTACTAAATACCTTGAGATTCACATAATATACACATACAATCTACTTTATATCCAAACCCGGCAATGAAATGGACAATTTGTGCTTAGCTGGCACTGTAAAAATAATGTAAAAAAAATTTACAATAAATTAACACTGAATATAGTAGATTTTAAAGACGTTACAGTTTAAATCATGCAATGACTACTTATGTGCAATGACTACTTATGTGTAATGACTACTTATGTGTAATGACTACTTATGTGTAATGACTACTTATGTGTAATGACTACTTATGTGTAATGACTACTTATGTTCGTTAATCATAACTAGAATACTATTTGCTTTATCTATTTTTTTAATATTATTTTTTACCTTATATGGGTTGACACGTGAATCCACATCCATTAAACTTGCATACTTGGCCAACAGGACAGTCTAATATGCCAAGGATTATGCTGCAGTTATCAACACATATTCCAACTTTGTAACATGAAAGTATAAAAATAAACTTTTAATTATAAAAATAGATTTAGAGATTTACTCAAAGACCTTATTTTTTCACTCGATGTCCTAGTTTTATTTCTTTATAGTTTACCCATTTTTTATAAATCACTAATGCTAATTACAAATTCTATTCATATTGAAAAAAAAATTATTTCACTCTTCGTGAAATAGTTATACTTTTGAAGGGTTGACAGGTGTGCCAACATCAAATAGACCTGCATTCTTGACCTTCGGGGCATTCACGACCTTTAGCTTCAATAGCTGAGGAACCAGGTCCGCACTCTACAAGACAGATACTTGCGTTGGACAACCCTGAGATGGAGCAAGCAAACGTTTATGAGTACAACGTATACTTTTAAAGTAAAACAGCCCACCATTGCTTGAGATTATACAATGCCCAGACGCATTTACTGTAACCAACTAAAGTCATGAACAAATCAAAGCAAGATAGACTCACGGACACCCTCCAGATTAAAAAAAAAAAAAAAAAAAAAAAAAAAAAAAATCCTAGCCTTCACCAGGATTCGAACCCAGGACCTTCGGTAGGAAAGCCGAACGCACCGTGCCCCCTTCAAATTTAACAGTCTATTAAAAAAATTAATTTTTTCTTCTTTAAAATCTATGTTGGTTAGGAAGAAAGCTGTAAGTGAAATTGAAAAGGTGATTGGAAATATACAAAGTTAACCCATATGAGTATCTAAATAGAGTAAACGGGACACAGAAAAAAAATACGAGCTATTGTTTCTAAAGTTGCCAGCATTAATCATTTGCTTACATAGAGTTATACCAATTAAATACCGTACACAATATAATTTATTGTAACAAGATTAAGAACATGCTTTTCGTTAACCATAGGTTCCAATACACACTATTACCGTACTTCCTATGGGAAGCGTTACTGACATTAGTCATTCTTAAGTACTAATGGTTATGCCCGTCAATATGACGGAGAAACGAATGATTACAATATGTTTTGTTAAAAAAGAAAGAAAAAAAAACGAACACTATTACAATAAAAACTGCAGTGAGAACGTATCTTTCGGTATTTAGTTTTTGTTCTTTTTTTTTTTTAAAGCATTTAATAATAAGACTTGTATAGCGCATATCCCGTTTGAAACAGTTATAATCGCTGTCAACAGTTACAGACATAGTACAGACGACGAATGAAAGACAAAAATGTATAAATGAGAAATAATAAAATAGTTAAATAATAAACTGTTAATTGAATAGGTAGGTCTTCAGCTGGCTTCTGAAAGTGTCAAGGCTAGGGCACTGTCGAAGTTGTAGTGGGAGGGCATTCCATGCGGACGGGCCTACGTATGAGAATGCCCGTTCGCCAGCGGACACCAGTTTCAAACGAGGGATCTGAAGAGTTAGCGTATCAGAAGCCGAGCGGTGTGGACGGGATTGTGTATAGAGCTCGAGACAGGAGCGAAGGTAGTCGGGGACAGAGTCATTCAGGCACTTGTAACATAGAGACGCCAGCTTATTTCAAAGGGAGATCATTCTGAAATGGCGCCCAGGTTAAGAACTTTAACATACGGTAATTATCAATATGTTTCGGTTTATTTTTAAAAAAATTAACGAATTAAGCAATATTGTTTATATAATAACAATTTCTTTTGGATGACGTTTTCAATTTATACATTTAAATTATGTGCCGATCGGTCAAAAGGTCTAGGAGCATATAGCGAACAAACTTATAAATAAATAAATAAATAAATAAATAAATTTACAAACCTGTAAACAAACTCACGGTAATTATGTCTATTGATTAGTCACATATATAGCGATATTATTACATTGACTACAAGTAGACCTATGCCTAAAGAAAGATGATATAAAGATTTTTTTAAGCTTACCAACACAAAAAGCTGATATAGCGATAAAGCAAATACATTTCATCGTGATATAGTTTTGTTGTTATTACTCTACAGGAGGATTTTAAGTATGTGGCCTTGGTTAAAAAAAACAACAACACATCGATTCTACTAAGTGCAATGTATCTCAAACAACATTGGCCGATTAGCCAACAGCTGTACTACATATTATTACGTATCAATTAAATCTTTAGAGTGGCCCGTTAAACGCAATAAAGAGAATATTATTATAAAAGAAACCCCCAAAAGACTATAAACTAAATTTAGACTCTTTAAATAAATTAAGCAAATAAAACACAACACAAAACAAAAATACTCGAAAGTTAAGAGTTAAGATTACCAAAATACTTTTGTGATTTAATAAATCAATAATAACAATGTACAAAAGAACATCCAAATACAAATCCAAACTCTAAAATGCAATCCACAAGAAAATTCTAATGCAAAATCTAAACTAAAATACAAAAGAGAATCTTATACAAATAGCCTATTACTTACAAAGCAAAGCACTAAGTAGAAAGGAAAGTTTAAAGCGCACTCAGAAAACTAGCCTACCGAAGACCGGTCTACACCCAAGGCTCACGTACAGAAGACTGCCTAAAACCACAACACACTGAGAAAGGTAGAAAAATAAATATTGTTCATTGTTCATGGCTCAAGCGAGCACAGAGAAAACCGGAGTTATCAGTTCATAAAATACAGAAAGAAAAATAATAATAATAAAAAGTTTTTATGCGTGCGGTCAAGCGTGACTAAAACAGCAAAAAGGGAGACTAACTAAAACCGTACTGGGAGCAGGGGAGATAAGAATAAAACAAGGGGGAAAACAATCAATTACAAAAAATTATAGAACGTAACAATATCATCTAATTCAAGATATCTACACCTAAAAAGGAAGCAGATAATAGGGAGACAAAGCGGGTTAATTGTAAAAAAAAAAGGTGAGGCTAAATAGCACTCGCTAGTAATCCTCGGGTGGGAGCACAGCCTCCACTCTAGATTGTGAATGGAAGCTCTTGGCCGTTATTTAAAGGATCAACAGTACGACTAGCTGTTTTATTGACATTAATTTTGTCGGCGCTAATTTGTTAATATTGCAGACAACAGACTAGAGATACATCTCCTTCAATCTGTAGTGCAAACATTAGTATACCGTTCAGACTATTTCTTTGTCCTTAATGATAGCAAAAACAAAATACACATTCACTTTGCCACTCTGCGGTAAGCTGAACGCATGCCTTAACTTGCCAACCATTTAATGTCTATTAATGTTAAAATAACCAAATTGATCACAGGGCCGGTGAAGTCGCGTTCACCAGTTCCAGTTTCTGTGGCCAGAAGAATGCCCAGCCGCCTTTACTTTACCCGAACTAATGTCTTGTAATAATATCACAGCTGGATGGACTTAGGGATACCCTCGAGTAACGGGAAAAAATCCTATCATTCACCGGGATTCAAACCCAGGACCTTTGGTACGTCTGCCGAAGGCGCCAACGCTCAGCCACCGTGCCGAAGGAGTTGCTAGATGAACGCGACAGATAAACACGCGACACTTAGACACAGACACTTAAAGATGCTTAATAGCACGACACCTAAACATACAGACACTTAATCACACAACACTTAAACATACGGACACTTAATCTCACGACACTTAAACATGGGTACAGTTAATCATAGCTACAGATAAACTTTCTTATTATAAATATATATCTGTTAGCTGCAATACCCATAAAAGTATCGGGAAATAGAAATAGAAAGGGCATGAGATAACGAGAGAGATATATTTGTGTCCATGTATTTTTAAGATGCTATTAACATGTAATAGACTAGATCTAGAGACAGAAGAAAATGTAATAAAAGAAGAAGAAAAGGGGAACAATGTAAAACCTTAAGTTTTTGTCTGTAGGCCTATACATCCACCAAAAAGACAGAAAGTAGGTACTCAAAACTGGCTTCCGTTTTTTCGCGCGTTTTTTAAGTTTTCGACACCTCTCGTACTAAATCGTCTAGGCAAAATGTGCCATTCATGATAGAAAGATAATTTTTTCACTCGATTGTACAGGAATAAATGGCCTTTATCACCATATGTATTTAAAATTGATTGTTTATGTTAAACATTTTAAATATTTAAATTATCTAAGAAAAATAATTTATTTTTTAAGAAAAAATCATTTTTAAGATTTTTTATAAACACCATCAAAAAGCTGGTCCATTTTGCTGTAAAAATATGAAAGAACTTGTAGTCTATATATTATGGCACATTTTGCCCAACGCGTAAGATAAACCATATGAAATAGTATTTTACTGCCATAAAAACATGTCTGCCGCGATCTCCGCTATTTGTAGGGTCGTTACCAATAAAGGCGTCGTATCGGATTTTATCACTTTAGTAGTTAAGTAAAACTATTCAATATCATAGATTAATAATATAAATTGAATTTTATATTTAAAAAATGTATGTATATTTTATTATATTTATTTTATTTTAATAAAATTGTTTTAGATTTACCATCTTAAATCGCTTGTTCTCGAGTCTCCAAACCCCTATTAAGTTTAAGGATAAGGCTAATTTTTTTCTTGTCATAAAATAAACTACAATTACATTTATTTTAAAGTAGATATGCTAAAGATATTGAATTGATACTTTTTATTTCCAGGAAAGAGAGCATTAAATTCCCTTCAATTTGATATATAACATAAGCGTCTACTAAAATTAAGTATTTTTTTATGATTTTTTAAAAATAGGTCAGTTTTGCGTTTTTTGTCTCCCTTGAAAAAAACAGTAAAAAGTATGAAAAATGATTTTTACGTCGATATTTTTATATTTTTCAAATGCATCACATTCACGAAAAAAATTGGGTCTCTTCTCTACAAACTTTCGTGTTTGTAAACAAAGTAAGCTGGCCATAGCCAATATACTTTTTGAGATAATAACTTCTAAAAATAGGACTTTATGAGGTAGGTAAAGGTAACCCACTTGTGAAATTTCAAAATTTCATAACTTTCTTAAAATTAACATACAGTCATAAAATTGGTATCAAAGTTCTTAGAATTATTTTGTCTTTCTATTAAACATAAAAAAAAGCTCAATAGCTTGAAAAAATTAAAATCAGTTTTGAGTACCTACAGAGAGTAAAAAAAGAGAGAAAGTTGTAATACGGGGCCTTATAACTTATAATCAGTGCTTTGTTTGTAAAAAAACCGGTGCCGGTACTCAGTGATGGATTGCCTAACTTTTAAAGCAGTTTCGCATTTTATATTTTAATTCTTATTGCACGCAATTTTAAAATAATTCAATTTAAACAAATTAATAATATAATAAATTAATAATAACGTTAAAATACAAGAAAAGTAATAATTTTTTCCCCACATTGAAAAAGGTGCCGGTACGCGGTACCGGTGCGTACCGTCACAAAAAAAGCACTGCTTATAATAGAAAAAAGAATAAGTGATCATGTAAGAGTTGTTATAGGCGTAAGTATGTTATTATGTGTATATTCCAGAATGATGGAGAAAGAAATGAAAGATATAGAGAAATTGAGGGAGAAAATATTTTTGTCATTATATTGTTATCGACAAAACGACATAGAAAAGAATAAGGAAGAGGGGGAAGTTTAAAAAAACTAGCGTTTTTTTTAACCCTTACAGTCCCGGGCGCGTATATAGCGGAACTGAAGGCAGCATTGATAGAAGTAGGTCGGTACGGGAAGGGTTAATTAATATATACAAGTATTATACAAATAGTTTTTAAATAACGGGGGAAAAGATTATTATTTGTTTGAGCTTTTTGTTTTATTTTGTTTTAGCTGTTTTACTGTAACGCGTGTGCCCATCACAGAGTTAATAAACAAAATAATATTATGAAGATTGTTATTGATTAGAAACATGTTTTTGTTTTTACTGATATTGTTAGTTTATGTTGTTATTACATGTGTGTGTGTGTGTGTGTGTTAGCGACTAGATGAAAGGTGGACGGGGGTGTATGTGACGCCAGGGTTCTTTTTAGTGGCTGTCTGATCAAAATTGGTTAAATGGGCGGGACTTTACGCGTGGCTGCCCAAACAACACCATCGCTTTTGAGATTTCAATATTTAAAGTCTGATATGATTCTTGCATCTGCTTTGTTTGAACAAATTGTTCTATGTTTGACTTTATTTTGACCAAAGCAAATGTAATTTTTTTTGTCTAATCTGTTTCTGATTTTTTTATAGATAGCAAGTAGCATGATAAAAAGTTGTCTAACACTCATAGTTGGTTGCAAATAGAATGAGCTCCATACAATTTACCTTTGAACATAGGATAGAGCAAAGACTATAATAAGATGGACCGCTTGCTTTGGTATTTCTGATTTCTGATATTTGATTACTTGAAACACTTAGTTTCGGAATTTCTGATCTGCAAGTATTAAAAAAATAGTTTTTAAATAAAGGGAAAAAAGGACAATTATTATTTGTTTGAGTTTTTTGTTGTATTTTTGTTAGCTAAGCTACGGTAACGCGTGTGCCCATCACAGAGTTAATAAACATATTATTATGAAGATTTTTATTGATAAGAAACTTGTTTTTGTATTTACTGATATTGTAAGTTTATTTTTTTATCACGTGTGTGTGTGTTAGCAATTAGATGAAAGGGGAGGGAGGGTGTATGTGACGCCAGGGTTCTTTTTAGTTTCTGTCTGGTCGAAAGTGAATGAAGGGGCGGGACTTCACGCGTGGCTGTCCAAATAAGACCATCGTGTCTAGAACCGAAAATCGGTTTTGAAAAATAAAATAGTTATTAAAATCCCAAGTTTGTGGTTATTCCCTTTTTTTTAAATAACATTTATAGCAACAACAATTTTTCATTACCGAACTTACACATTAATATATAATGCCTATATATTTAAACTCTTACTCTAGCACATGCACATATTATTAAATTTTCTTTACAGTTTGGTCTCAGACTATATGAAATTTCCTGTTATGTATAAATTGTCATTTTAATTCTGATATTACCATGTAGCGGAATAGATACGTAGTAATTATATTACAATCTAATGTAATGTAATGTTTTAAATTATACATATAACTTCTGTAGTTATATAATATTTATATAATTATCAAGTATCATTTAATTTATAGTTTGATCATTTCAAAGTTATAAAATGTAAAACATTAATTTTTTTTAAAGAAAACAAAAAAGAAACATCTTAGCTTAGAAATATGAACGCAAAGAAAACGGGTTAATTATTTCCCTTTAATTAATTTAAAGTGATGCCAAATAATTTAAATTTTGTAATATTACAGTAATATAACTAATTTTTCGTATTAATTTTTATTTTATTTTTAAAGATACAGCATTTTAAGATGTAGTTAGAGGTATAAAATCAATCCAAATCAATTTACGTTCAACAGTCGTAAATAAATATTTTCTGCATTAATTTATTTAAGTCGATTAAAAGATTTTTAAAACATTAATAATTACAATAATTACAAAATATAGCTTAATGCTAGAATATAAGCCTCTTATATTAAATAAAATAATAAAACAAATAAATTTGTTTTAGAATTAATTATATTCATGCTTAAATAAGTGAGATGTGCATAAAAACTCTATTGGATGTAATTAGTCTGTTTTAACTAATGAACTCGCTAATTGTAAATGTCAGTAAAATATAATTTAGTCACTTCTAAGTGGTCCAATGTAAGTGACCTCTTTGTATGGTTAAAACAGCTTTCACAATTGTAACTTAAACCAAAAGCTGAAAGTAATACGAATACCACGCAGTTGACAATAGCTGAACCTATGCAGCATCTTTCCGCAAATTGGCACATTTTGATGCCTTAATATAATTAGAAAGTCAAGCCTTTGTTTAGAAAACTCCACTTTGAGTGCTTCAATCTACTTATAAAAAGCTAATCCTTTTATCTTAATTTGCCATAAATTAGGGAAGTAGTTATATGTTTTGAAATTGATTTCACGACAAGAAATGTCCAATTACAATACAAATCCATTCCAGTGGTCTAATAACTGATTATTTTACCAATGGATTCAATCACAGATTGCAAGTCTAACAATTAGATATGTGCACACACACACATTCCTGAACTAAATCAGTCGACGTCCATTGTGATTTTCATGTAGTTTGCCACGCAGTTACAATTAATTATGCTGTTTTGACTTGCGTTAGAAATCTCATTTTTGGAGGTCGCTCGAGTGCCACTGAAATCTCTCTGCGTGCCAAGTCTGGTACGAGTTCCTTAGGATGCCGACCCTTGCTTTAGAGATTGACTTTGACTTAATCCTGTATATCCCCATAGGAGCATAGGGCCGCAATTACACTTTTCCATCGGTCTCGGTCTTGAGCCTTTCCATTTGTTTGTGTCTATGTGAGGCCAACAGCCTTTGCCTCACCTACCACCGACCGACCTCCTTTCTTTTTGCTCTGGTTATTCCAGTCAAGTGCTTGTCTTGTCACACTGTCTTCTGGTCTTCTTTAAGTGTGTCAAATCCACTTCCATCTACGGCTTTTGAGGCTGTTGTCGATGGGTTTTTGTCTGGTCTTTTTCCATAGGTTGACGCATTAAATGGAGAAAACGAATTACAAATATGAATCGTCATAACTTTAGGAGAGGATTAATGAATATTTTATTTCCGTACACAGTCGAGCGAGGTATCTCCATATCTAGGTTGCATAGGACTTCAGTTTGAGAACTACTACACTATAACAGGCAAAAACAAACATTCTAGGTCATAATTACACAAAGAGCAAATAAAACTTATGGTATTGTAATAATAATAATAATGAAACGTTGAATGGTGTGAACAACTGAAATTTTGTAAACACGAAATCTCTAACAAAACATTTATCGATAGTTCGTTTTTGTAAACAGAACATCCGGGAACTTTAAGACATCAAAGCCAGCAGACGAGGCAGAAACTGTGTATAAATGTGTATGTATGCACTATGGGTAAGATTAACCAGATTCTGCTCGACAAATCTGTCAACAAAAATTACAATGGCCGCTCTTTGGTTGACTTCATGTTTGGTTCTCATACTGCTAGCAGAAGTCAATGTAGGTTGATATAGTTTTTTTCTCTCACTTTTTTTAGGAATACATTTCCCATAGGGCCATATAAGCCGTCATAATAATATATAAATTAAAGTTGTTTTTTTTTAAAGTATACATATGTTCATATTTACATAAATCATCTAAAAATAATGCCAGATATATTTTATAGATAAAGATAATATAGAAAAATCTATTTGAAAGATAATGGCAAAAGGTTAGCTATGATTTTTATTTGTGTCTCGTGGATTTAAAAATGCATTATATTTTTGCTGGATTACTCATCTGACAGCTACACATTTTGGGGGCTCTACTTTAATTATTTTATCATGTTAGGCTTTTTCATAGTTTGAGATATGCTTGACCTATGTATTTTCCTTTTTAAATATTTTAGCAAGCAGTACAACATTGCACATAGATCAATATATTCAGAACTCATTCAATAAACTTTATTTGACACGCATTTAAAGTTTTTCTCCAGATTGAAAACTAACTAAGAAGAAGAAGCCACTTTACTTAATCAGTAAACTATAGATCTTGTTCTTGACTTACATAGTCTCATTACATGTAGTTTAACAAACATTGTTATAAACAAAACAACTATTGTATTCCCAGTGCCTCGTATTACATATCTATATATCTTTATAATTGAATATTTTTTTTACATATTATGAATTGGATGAATTCAGCAGTTTACTTTTATATTCGTTTTATAATACGTTTGTCTAAAATATTTATAACATCCGGAAACAAAATTTTAGCTATCAATACAAATTTTTTTTTTCTTTTGTTGTTGCATGTTTTCTTTTCTCCAGGCACAGCTAGATGGCACTTGCACGTCTTCAAGGCAGTGCGGCAGGGGACAGTGCTGTGCGGAAAGAAACATGATTGTCAGTAAGCGACAGGTCGATGGTGCTACAGTGCCAGGTAATATATTGACTATGGCCTTTGAACTATTCATATATACAAGTTAAATTCCCCGGTGTTGCCCGGGGTTAAAAATTACATTAAATATAATTATTATTTACTGAAAACATTTAAGAAATTAATTTAAAATAAATGTTGTAATCGGGTTTAAAAAAAGAGCATGTCTTTTTATTGAACAAACAAGTAAGCTAAATTGGCACTATCCATGGATGAGAATCAAACACCCGTCTCCGGCATGCGTCTAAAATAGAATCATTAAATATTACTTATTGAAAACATTTTATGAAAGAATTTTAAAAATGCAATTAAGTTAATTTAAGTTGCCCCGCGTTGCCCGAGATAAAATTACATAGCCTTTTAGCTACAGATAAAATATTTATAAACTATCACAAACAGAAAGCGATAAAAAAAAGTAATATCATTATTATTTATTTAAAGAAAACATTTCAGAAAGTAATTTAAAATTAATATTGTTTAATGTTAAAAAATAGCACTATCTCAGGATTAGAATCGAACACTCGTCTCCAGCATGCGTCTAAAATATAATCATTAGATATTACTTATAGAGCGTTCTTAGTGGGCGTGGCTTAGGTTTTTAGTGACGTATTTGTGTAAATATAAGAACCCACTTGAGGTACAAATGTAACGTGGTGAAAATGAAGTTGTTCTTTATCATGCAAAATTCACATCTGAATATTGGCTATCCTACTAAAAAATAAGGAGGTAAATAGTAGTACTGTAGATTAATTGATTAATGTGATTAGGCTAGGGCCGGCTAGACCTATTTACACTTTCAATTTCACTTTATAGGCCTACACTTTTAATGTTTCGTAGGCTAGGCTACGATGTCAAGTGATAGTGTTGGTGAATAGGCTATCTAGTCAAGTCACTAATAGGCTCACATCGTCTATGATCTATGTCTATGATAATAATAAAATAGCCTATTTTATTTAACATACATAATACAGCTTAAATCTTAATAAGACTTAAAACACAACACATCATTTAAAAAAAGCTCGAGCCTATGTGAAACTTTATTAATACAGCGGCCATTATTACGTGTACACCATTACAGAAAGTAAACACAAATCACTTGCTTTTTGTCACGTGATTGCAAACGCCCTATTGAAAAGAGTTTAGGAAACTTTAAGTGCTACAATTCCTTACAATCTATTAAAAAAAGTAATATTAATGGAAATGAAAAAAAAAGTCGAAAAGAAACAAAAAATGTTATGAGTGGGGAATAGAACCGAGGTCGCTCGCATGGCAGTCGGATAAGCTAACCACTGAGCTAGGAAAGAAACACTTGGAGAAAGCGAAATGATATGAGACAATAAAGTCACGTGCCTTCCAATTAACCAATGGAAATCGGACTCCATACACACAGACTACTTATATATATAGATATACATGTTTGTATAGATATATATATAAAATCACAAAACATAAATCAAATCATAAAATTTTTTTATAAAATGAATCCTGTTTTCATCAGTTAAAAAAGGCATCAGATTTTTTATTGCACATAGTCGTGAATACCACTCTATAATAATATTTGGGAAAACCTTCACATTAAAATGAATGAATAGCCCCAATTTTCTGTACAGTGAAAGTTCTAGTCTGGCTACTGTCTGACAACAAAGCTAAACAACATAATCTTCCAATGGAAAACAGTTTTTAACTAAGTATCAAAACTAAGTTTAGTGAAAAGATAATAGTTATTTTTGGATCCAAGCAAATGAAAACACACACGCACTATCATAGCATTCTTACAAGACAATTTGTCAATAATTGGTCACTTAATTTGCTTATAGTGATTAATGTTCTAATTGTAAAGCAAATAAAAGCTAATTTTTTTAATATTGATATTTTTTCTTTAAAATTGCCTAACAGGACCAACTGACTCTGTTAAAATCTGTCAGTCTATATTGACCGAGGGTCAGCCCTGTGGCATATTTGACTCCCCCTGCGGATGCGCATCCGGTCTGCGCTGCAGGACGAGAACGACTGATGCGCCAGTGACAGTGGAGAGCCAGTTACAGTTGTTTACCATGGGGCCAGGAGGAAGCGAAAGCTTTTGTGTTCCAACCAATGAGTATTAAAGAACACACAAATAAACGCATGTTGTGAAAAACTAGGACACGAGTCGTTGACTTTTGTGTGGTTATGTTTTTGTGCGATTGTTTCTGTGTTAAAAGAATTTCTATATAATATCTTATGTTATATATCTTCTATAAAATAGATTATTGCATCATACGCTCGTCCGTGGTCTGAGTATAGTCCTGCATTTTTATTAGTGTTTTAAATGATGTGTTTCTAGGTTGAGTGATTTAATTATTGGTCTTACTCTTGTCAGTTGTGAATATAAGATAGTTATGAACCTTGCAGATCTTTTCTGGATTTTTTCTCAATTTGTATTGTTTTCTTTAGTTGATGGGTTCCATACAGATGCTGCATATTCTAGTATAGGTCTAACTAATGTGTGATAGCATTTTAGTTTTATATTCTTATTACATTTGTAAAAGTTTATTTATGTATCTATATATCCTATACAGAAAATGTACATTGTAGTATATGTCTAACTAATGTGAGACAGCATTTTAGTTTTATGTGCCTATTACATTTGCAAACGTTTCATTTTAGTTATATAACTGTAATTATATTTAATTTAAAAAATGTTGGCCATCTTGTGGACAATAACCTCCTTGCCTTTGACTGGTAAGATAAGTATCGAAAAAAACTCACCATGTAAAGATAACAGGGATGACGATGATCAATGAAGACTTCATGTTGAATAGATATTCCCTTATCTTATAACTGATAAATATATTTCTTCTATAAAGAAAATTATTGTGTCTTACTCTCAAGCGTGGTCCGAGTCTAGTCTTGCATTTTGATCAATGTTTTAAATGATGTTAATTTACTGGTTTTCCTGATCTGTCCAGGCAACCCATTCCATGCCCGGGAAGAAAAAGTACTTATATGCATTAGTTCTTGCATTAGGGATAAGAAACGTGTTTTGCTCATTATGTTTATCTGAGCGATGTAGGGCGTTTGCAATCACGTGACAAAAAGCGCGTGTTTTTTGTTTACTTTGTGAAGTGGTGTACACAATGGCCGCTGTATCAATAAAGTTTCGTATAGGCTCGAGCTTGTTTTTATTTATGTTTTGTGTTTAAAAAGAAATATTTATTTTAAAATGACATCCACATATTTCCATACATTGTCGCCTGATGAAAAGACAAGGTATGATCGTAGCCTTAGACTTTAGACCCTTGGCCCTTGTGCCCTACTTAGCCATTAGCCTAGCCTACGAAACATTAAAAGTGTAGGCCTATAAAGTAGTGAAATTGAAAGTGTAAATATTGTCATGTATATTGTTTTCCCAAGAATTGGAACACGCAATGTTTATTTCTCTCTCTCTCTCTTTTCTTACTACACACAATATTAGGACGTTATGTAGGAAAACAAAAGGTTCTAGGTAATGTTGGGATTCTGTGTTGATCTCAAATTCTCAGGGTCTGGGAACGACTCATTATTTAATAGGGGAAGTTCCTATCGTTTTTGTTATGAGTTTTGTAATGATACCATGATTTTTACCCCTACTGGTAATGGGTCTGTCCCTTGCACCACTCGGATAGTATTTAATGATTTGTTTTGTCTGAAAGACAGGGAGTTTCAAAATATGTTCCTTTGAGAACGTTTGTGTTTGCACTATTTTATTCTAACTGTACATAATAGATATATTGTATATATTGAACATACCACCTGAAATAAACTATCAACAACAGTTACACTGAAGCTTCCTTGTCAAGTTACTATTCTATTGTGTTGTATACATTACTATAAGATTTATCTACTACCCTAATGTACAAGAAAGAAAATGTTGGAATACAAATACTGAATTTGTGCCCAGGACTATAAGAAGAGTTCGTGTAATACTGAAACATAAATACTAATAATTAAAGTCTCCCCTAGGACTAACGAGAATTATCAGCAAGATCTACACAGCTCTGGCCACAAGGGGATTGTGGACGTAACAAAATTTGGTGGTCTCGCCCGGTATATTTGAGTTCTACTTTTCCTGACCTAGGATTAACAAAATTTAGTGGTCTCGTTCGATATATTTGAGTTCTACTTTTCCTGATCTAGAATTGGAAAAAATTGTTGATCTCGTCTAGAAAATTTGAGTTATATTTTTCCTGACCTAGAAATATTTTGTGACATTAGTAGTACTGAGAGCGGCATATTTGTGTTTCGTTTTCTAGGACTGTGAAACTATTCTTTTTAAAAAGAGGAGAGAACTGGTTTGCGCATTTATTCCTTGGGAAGTGTGAAGATTCCACGAAGTGTTTAATATTATATTGTGCAAATTTCTGGACAAATCGTAAGTTGGAACTTTATATTTTATTATACAATATATACTACTCTACTATCACAAATATTTCGAACGCTACACTATGGCTTCGAATATATCAAGTGAGGAACTTAATGCCATGTCATTTGCTGAATTAAAAGAATTAGCTGAGTCCTTTGGGATTGAGGCAGGACAGGCAAGACCTAATCGTAATCGTTTGATCAAAGAAATTAGGACATGTTTGAACGGGCAGAATGCCATGAACACTGGTAATGTAGTTGAAGTGGGACAGAACGATATCAATGAAGGTTATGTAGCTCCCAGTGACGCGAGGTAATTGCCCACGGAGACGAGGTAAGAAATATGTCATCTAGATCATCAAACAATGATGAAGATGAAGGGTTGAGTGAAAACCTAAAATTCCAATTAGCTATGACGAGAATGGAATTAGAAAGTATGGAAAGGAGAGAATTGGAAAGAATTAGGATAGAAACTGAAAGGGAAAATGAAAGAATTAGGATTGAAATTGAAAGCAGAGAAAGGATAGAGATGGCACGCATGAACAGACCTGACCATCGTAGGGACAGCAATGGTATGGATATTAGCGCAATGAAGCAACACTTGCCTATATTCAGAGAAGAAGATGTTCAAGATTTCTTTTTGCTTTTTGAGAGGATAGCTGTAGATTATCAGTTCCCTGATGATAAGATGGCTTTATTGTTAAGGTCAACTCTCAACAAAGGAAAAGCATTGGACGTAGTGTTGAGTTTAACACCCGAGGAAATAAATGACTATGAAGTGATCAAAGATAGGGTGCTAAAAAGTTATTCCCTGACACCAGAAAAATATAGAAAGCTATTTAGAGACAGAAAGAAGGCATATGATCAAACTCATGTAGACTTTTTGAGACAAAAGGAGAAAATGTTAGAACAGTGGCTAAGGTCACAGAATGTAAGTGAGTTTGATAAACTCAAGAACCTAATATTGTTTGAGGAATTCAATGATTGTATTCGAGTGGATATTAAAACCCACATCTCGGACCGAGGGGTTGAAGATGTGCATGAAGCTGCTAGATTGGCAGATAACTATGCCATAATTCACGCCAGCATAAAGCCATATTATGCTGACAAACCCAAAGTGCACAAACCAGAGCCCAAGGAGGCTAGTAAACCAAAAGAGACAAGTGAAAACAATAATAAGAACAGTGGTGTAAATAATAATAGTAACTTAGTTCATTTCAGGAAGCAGACAGATGTAAATAAAGCAAAGGTGGTATGTTTCAATTGCAAGAAAGAGGACCACATGAAGAAAGATTGTTGGATCCTTACCAAGAAGCAAGGTGCTATTCTACACTGTGCCAGAGTGCAGAAAGACAGCAAGCAGACAGAAGAAGTGTGCAACACAGGGTCAAGAAACTCAAAAGAAATGCGGCCGGCATCGCCCATAGTTGTGGAGTCGATGGTTTTTGAGAACAGTCTATCTAAGGTAAAAGAGAATAGCTGTACTCAATCTATTATGCTTTCAGAAGACCGTGAGGAACAGATGGTTCCTGAAGTCCCGGAAGAGGACGACCTATCCGATTTTCGACCCTTTGTCTACGAGGGGACAGTGTCGACAGAAGTCGATGTACTCAGCAAGAAGAAAATACAGATATTACGTGACACGGGTTCTGCTGTCAGCGTGATCCTGGAGGGCAGTGTGCCGTTAACAGATGCCACCAGTACCGGTGAGTCTATTGTGCTGAGAGGTGCTAGTATGGAGGCTGTGGAAGCTCCACTGCACAGAATAAAACTCGAGTCGGATATTTTTACAGGTAACATCGTAGTGGGAGTGTGGCGCGCACTACCCGTCAAAGGCGTTTCCATGATATTAGGAAATGACATTATGGGCGGCAGAGTCACTGTCAAGCCCATGGTTAAAGTGTTGGAGACAAAGATGGCGGAGGACAAAAACCTACGTCATGCCAATGAACGCCCAACATGTGCACTGACAAGAGCAATGCAGAAAAAGAAGTCGGTAAAGACTCCTGCTACGCCGTGTAGTGCAACGAAAGATGTGTTTGTCTGTTCTGAAGACACACATGCGAATGAAACAGTGATAACAGAAACACCTGACATCGATTTAAGTGCTACGTTCTTTGCTGAACTAACAACTGGTGATGCAACAGAGAACGATAACATTTTGTCACCAAAGCAGAAATTGGTGAAAGAACAATTGAATGACGAAGTAATAATGCAACTCAGAATGAAAGCTGTTGATGAAAAGACTGCAGATGCTGTCACGATTCTGGATTAAACCGTGACTCGTAGCACTCATAGATAGACTATAGCATAGATAGCAGTGTATAACTAGAACCTTAGATTAGCTTAAGTTTAGCTAGAATAGAGAGAAGGTTAGTCTGACGTCACTATCTTCTCCCTCCCTTACGCAATTACATCTCCCCATCACTCTTTCTCACCTGTTTCTCTACCCGTCACTATACTCTTGTACTACGCCCAAATTCAGAGTCTACTGACTAATACGATTCAACTTGGTACTACATCTTGGTTGAATGGGTACGAATGTGTTAGTTAGAATGTATATATTTTATCCTATGCTATAATGATGTATTCATATCATGTCTTAATGTATTTATATCTTGTACTATTTTAACGCATGTGTAGACAGTCATTACTCGACCCCTCACCCACTCCCTCCTCTTCGCGCCCCCGCCACCCCCCTCTATATCCCCTCAGCTTAGCGGCATGTTATGCAATTGCTTTGAGACGGTCGTTCCCTGAGCGTTGACCAAAGAACCCAGTTCGCACACATATACTAATTCTCGTCCGAACCCCCCCCCCCCCCAGCCACTTGAATGTTAACTACTTAAAATTCTACCAAAGGGAGATAAATTCCCCCACTCAGCATGACGTCTGTATAAATTGTCTTTCATCTAGACCTCTCTCCCCCCCCCTTTTCGCCCTCGCAACCCCGACCCCCAATCCATTTTTGGCTCCAATAAGCTTTCCTATGCAAATGTATATTCAATCTAGCCAATGAGAATAGGATGTAATTAAATGTAAGCCAACCAAATTAACTTTGGGTCAGGTGACTAGTGTCCACGAAAAAGCCCGCCCAACTAAACTAAAGCAGATCTCCCCCAGCTCCCGAGCTAGATACATCGTCTTGGTCTAGCTCCCGAATTGTTACTTGGACTTGCAGATACTTAGCCAGTAAACGTAATTTCCTCATTATAGTTACGTAGCCTAAATTTGGATTCCGCAACAACACAGTATATTGAGTGTTAGACGTTCCTGTGCATATATCTCAAGCATTGTATCTTCCTGCATGTTAGTATGTGTATCTCATCATTGGATATTGAATTTGAATCATAAATAAACACCTGAAACGTAACCAGAGACTTGCTTGCCTAACTTAGAACTGTCTGTTGTGTGTGTTTAATAACATCTAAGCGAGCCAGTAGAGAACAAATAAATATTCCAGGTCAACCACAGCATCGGCACCTCATATCTCTAAGACAACCAGCCATTATTACCCCCCTCTCAATTGCCACATCGTGACAAAGTGGGACCTCGTATCCGGGATTATCTGAACTTCAAGCCGTTCAGCGCACTGTCAACAGCAACAACCCGAGGACTACGCCGATTCTGAAACCGACCCTGGATGGGGGCTCATCTCTCTACAACACAAAGACTCTAAGCCAGCAACCAGACCCGTCATCCCAACGCCAGCAACCAGATCCATCAACCCATCAAACCAGGCTCGCCACTTTACGCAGCCTACGCCACCCCAGCCTACGCTTACGCCACCCCAGCCTACGCCTACGCCACCCCAGCCTACGCTTACGCCACCCCAGCCTACGCCTACGACACCCCAGCCTACGCTTACGCCACCCCAGCCTACGCCTACGTCACCCCAGCCTACGCACCCCAGATACGCCAACCTAAGCCACCCCAGATTCGCCACTCCGAGCAATCTACGCCACCCCAGCCAGCTCACCCCATTAAGCCAGGCTCGCCACACTACGCCAGCCTACGTCACCCCAGACACACCAGCAACCAAATTTGCCACCCCATTACGCCAGATTTGCCGCCCCAACCGCCAGGTCGCCACCCTCTGGCCCCGCATCAACGTACCGGCACCCGAGACGTCAGCAGAGAGACCCACCGCCGCCGCATCAGCCTGCCCGACAACTAGAGACCGCCGAGAACCCGACAACTGCCCTGTCAACCTCCCCGTAGGAACCCGCCGTAGTTCCCGGTATCCAAACCCGGAAAAATAGACACTAACATAAAACGCTAATCCAGTCCCGGCACGGGGAAAGAGAATTCCTAACCAGCCCGAAGATCTGCACCAACAGCGCCGAGCGCTATATAAACGATAACTTTATGATTGGATATACGTGTGTTAGTGTATGTGTGTAAAATTCTGGAATTGCTGTCTGGTGAGTACCATTTTGAGTTGTATTACGTTAGCTAAACTCTGAACCCCAACACCCCTCCTATAATTTCCTTTCCTATCTCGCTATATCTCTGTCCGCCTCTAGTATCTTAATCTCGCCTCACTCTGTTACTATGGCGGAAGGTGTACTATTGCGTAAGCAGTTGAGAGAAGAGGCTATAGCTATAGGCTACATTGACTCAGACATCACTAAATACGTAGTAGAGCAGGTAGCGGCCCATGAGGCCAAGACATAGAGAGCAGAACAGGTAGCTAGAGAGGAGAGAGCAGAACAGGTAGCTAGAGAGGAGAGAGCAAAGCAATTAGAAAGAGAAGATAGGCTTAGAGCAGAACAGTTAGCTAGGGAAGAGAGGGTTAGAGAAGAAAATAGGCTAGATGAGGAGGCACGCAGGACACATGAATTCAGACTAGCTGAATTAGCCGCAAGCACTAGGCCCCCGGACAACAGCGACAACCCAAACTCCCCCTCATCATTTAGCTCAGCCACCCCCAGCAACCATCCCCTCCCCCGACATGCTTCTCTATGGACTGAAGTTCACGACCCCCGACTGGAACAGTTCGACATTTACCTCCGACGGTTTAGCGACTGTATGGAGTTAAATGAGGTCACCCCAGAATTACATTGTAGGATCCTCGTCTCCACTCTAAGGGGAGAGGATTATGACGCCTATTGTAAACTGGCCCCAGAAGACAGGGAGTCGTGCGTGGCACTGAAAAACGCGCTGCTAAATCGCCACCAGTTACACTCATCCCACTACCAGAAGAAGTTTCGGTCGTCCACGCTACGACCGGGGGAAAACTATACACAATTCGCGGAGCGAATACAATCTTACCTACTCAAGTGGGTTGAGTTAGGCAATATTGAACAGTCATTCGACGGTATGGTCACCCTCGTAATGACTGAGCAAATAGAGTCACAGATGACACCTAAGCTAAGGGCCTTCCTTATTCAACAAGGAATCACCGGTTTAAACCCCTCCCTGCAGGGCGCAGATAGGTTTCTGCAGTCCAACCTAGTAGAATCGTCCCACCCCCGGGAGAAATCTCTCTCACATCCCGCTTCCCGACAGGAAAATGGGAGGTCGTCACGGCCACCGGGCCATCTGTCCCGCCCGGGTCACCCACAGTCACCCTGGAATAACTGGGACAACCACCGCACCAACCCTCCCCCTCAATCAACCGCTCCCCAGCCGCACACGCCCCACCACGGGCGACCTCGTCCTCACAACGCACATAGAGACCACCGCCACACTAGGCCCACCCCTCAGTTAGCTCACGACAGAAACCGACGCGACCCCACCCCCTATCTTGCCGCCGGTGCATTTTACACCACGACGGACCCCGTAGACCCAGCGCAAGATTCCACTAACGGACTTGCAACGCACGAGTTAGAAACGCCCAGCTACCCGAGCCACTTAGCTCCCGAACAGGAACCCGCCGATCAGGGGCGTGACCAGTACTCAAGCAGTGACTACGATCGAGTCCACCACGTGTTCTCTATTTCCTCGGCAGACAAACATAACCAATTCCCCCGTAGCTACGTCGACGAGATAGTCAGAATCAACGGCCGACTCGCCTCTTGTACGTATGATTCCGGTCTTAGCTTTGAGGCCCTAGTAACGCAATCAAAAATCGACCCCCGCGACTACACAGGCCGCTATGTGCGACTCCAAGGTCCATCTCATAACTCTCCTATTCAGCAGCTACCGACCGCACTCGTAAACCTCAGCTCAGCACTTTTTACAGGCCCCATTGAGGCCGCCGTAATAGAAGGCCTACAAGTAGACATCCTACTCGGAAGACCGACTGTAGGTAAACAAACGCATTGCCTGCCTACACCCGCAACCTACGGATCGCCCCGCCCCACCCCCAACCAGACACCTCTCCCCCACCCCATGTCCATTAAAGATAAGCTCCGTCATGCAAGGCTGCCCACGACGAGACTCGAACTAAGACAAACACTGTGCGAATTCAGCAACTATCAGAATACCCTTATACCAAACTTCCGTAAAATTGCCCGTCCGTTATTTAGATTGCTCAACGCACCCACATCGTTCCCATTATCTTGGGACAAACCCGCTACTAATGCTTTCGACACATTGCAACTTTGCCTAGGCCAAAACCCCTTTCGACACACGCGGCATAGCGGACACTAACTAGTGCCCCTACACACTTCGTGGCCCAGCATACTCCGTAATACGGCCCCACGCGCGCACACTGTTAATGAGTGTGTAGTTACTCCCCTTTCCCCATGTCCCAGAGACAGTAATTTAGGTAGAAATCTTCTTTCTGAGTAGATTCCCAAGCTACCCGGGTGAGTTGTCACGATTCTGGATTAAACCGTGACTCGTAGCACTCATAGATAGACTATAGCATAGATAGCAGTGTATAACTAGAACCTTAGATTAGCTTAAGTTTAGCTAGAATAGAGAGAAGGTTAGTCTGACGTCACTATCTTCTCCCTCCCTTACGCAATTACATCTCCCCATCACTCTTTCTCACCTGTTTCTCTACCCGTCACTATACTCTTGTACTACGCCCAAATTCAGAGTCTACTGACTAATACGATTCAACTTGGTACTACATCTTGGTTGAATGGGTACGAATGTGTTAGTTAGAATGTATATATTTTATCCTATGCTATAATGATGTATTCATATCATGTCTTAATGTATTTATATCTTGTACTATTTTAACGCATGTGTAGACAGTCATTACTCGACCCCTCACCCACTCCCTCCTCTTCGCGCCCCCGCCACCCCCCTCTATATCCCCTCAGCTTAGCGGCATGTTATGCAATTGCTTTGAGACGGTCGTTCCCTGAGCGTTGACCAAAGAACCCAGTTCGCACACATATACTAATTCTCGTCCGAACCCCCCCCCCCCCCCCAGCCACTTGAGTTAACTACTTAAAATTCTACCAAAGGGAGATAAATTCCCCCACTCAGCATGACGTCTGTATAAATTGTCTTTCATCTAGACCTCTCCCCCCCCCCTTTTCGCCCTCGCAACCCCGACCCCCAATCCATTTTTGGCTCCAATAAGCTTTCCTATGCAAATGTATATTCAATCTAGCCAATGAGAATAGGATGTAATTAAATGTAAGCCAACCAAATTAACTTTGGGTCAGGTGACTAGTGTCCACGAAAAAGCCCGCCCAACTAAACTAAAGCAGATCTCCCCCAGCTCCCGAGCTAGATACATCGTCTTGGTCTAGCTCCCGAATTGTTACTTGGACTTGCAGATACCTAGCCAGTAAACGTAATTTCCTCATTATAGTTACGTAGCCTAAATTTGGATTCCGCAACAACACAGTATATTGAGTGTTAGACGTTCCTGTGCATATATCTCAAGCATTGTATCTCCCCTGCATGTTAGTATGTGTATCTCATCATTGGATATTGAATTTGAATCATAAATAAACACCTGAAACGTAACCAGAGACTTGCTTGCCTAACTTAGAACTGTCTGTTGTGTGTGTTTAATAACATCTAAGCGAGCCAGTAGAGAACAAATAAATATTCCAGGTCAACCACAGCATCGGCACCTCATACCTCTAAGACAACCAGCCATTATTACCCCCCTCTCAATTGCCACATCGTGACAGATGCAATGGCGGAATGTTTCTACATGAAAGATGAAGTGTTGATGAGAAAGTCGAAACCGCTCAACTCAGGTACAAACGAGTGGGACAGTATTCACCAGATTGTAATACCTAAGTGCTATCGTCAAGATATTCTGCGTATGGCGCATGATCTTCCTTTCGCTGGTCACATGGGAGTCCGAAAAACGCACCACCGTATCCTCCCTTACTTCTACTGGCCAGGACTGAGAAGAGATGTCGAACAATACTGCAAGACTTGCCACGTATGCCAAATGGTAGGACGTCCTAACCAACGAATTCCTGTCGCTCCACTCCAGCCGATACCAGCGTTCGACGAACCATTCAGTCATATACTCATTGATTGCGTGGGCCCGTTGCCGAAAACAAAAGCCGGTTTTCAATACCTGCTCACAGTCATGTGTTCATCCACTCGCTTCCCGGAAGCCATTCCGTTGCGGAACATAACAACAGTGAAGGTGGTAGACGCCCTGACAAATTTCTTCACACGTTATGGCCTACCGAAGACAGTACAGTCCGACCAGGGGACTAACTTTACTTCGAACATTTTCAAACAAGTCATGGAACAATTAGGGATAAGCCATAGGCTATCAAGTGCCTATCATCCTGAGAGCCAGGGAGCTCTGGAAAGGTTTCATCAGACATTAAAATCGATGCTTAAAAAGTACTGTTATGAAAACGAGAAAGACTGGGATAAGGGTGTGCCTTATGTACTGTTCGCCGCAAGGGAGGCCACTCAGGAATCCCTGGGGTTTAGCCCATTCGAACTTGTGTATGGACACTCAGTCAGAGGTCCGTTGAAACTTCTACATGAAACTTGGCTAACGGACAGTTAACCGATTGGACTTTTGTCATATGTAGATACATTTAAAAATAGGCTTTATCATGCTTTTAATCATGTGAAGATTCATTTTCCACAGATGCAGGAGCGTATGAGACAGAACTATGACCGTAAAGCTACAGCTAGAACTTTTGCACCAGGTGACAAAGTTCTTGTGTTTCTACCTTTGCAAAATCAGCCTTTAAGTGCAAAGTTTAGTGGACCCTATGAGATAGAGTCAAAGCTTGGCGAGGTCAATTATTTGATAAAGACTCCTGACCGGAGACAAAAACAGAGGGTATGCCATATTAATTTACTTAAGCCCTATGTTTCCAGGGAAAAGAGTAAACCACGGGAGGTCCCCATGATTTCATTAGCTAGAGTCCCGACGGATTTATCTAGGATAGAATATAAGTTTGCAGAAAGTAAACTTAATAATACAGATGCCCTTAAGAGTTTAGATACAAGGCTAGAACATCTTCCGGTAGAAGATAAGGAGAAGATTATTGAGCTGGTACATGAATATAAGTTACTGTTTACAGATGTTCCCAGGAGGACACATCTAATAGAACACGATGTAGTATTAACTGAGGGTGCCAGGCCAATTAAACAGCATCCATATAGAATTAACCCCATCAGACTTGAACATATTAGAGCAGAGGAGAAGTATATGTTAGAAAATGACATAGTGGAAGAATGGGATAGCGAATGGTCTTCACCCTGTGTGTTGGTACCAAAAGCCGACAACACATTGCGGTTTTGTACAGACTTTAGGAAATTAAATAATTTGACAAAGACTGACTCGTATCCCATTCCTCGTATTGATGACCTCATTGATAAGATAGGTGACGCGACGTATGTGACAAAAATTGATCTTCTCTCCGCGTACTTTCAGATTCCTTTGACGCCACGGGCACAGGAAGTATCCGCCTTTGTGACACCTGACGGACTTTACTGGTATAAGGTCATGCCATTCGGACTCCGTAATGCCCCTGCGACGTTTCAAAGGCTTATAAACACCCTCACTCGCGGTATCTTCCAGTGTAATGCCTACCTCGACGACATAGTGGTGTATAGTACAGATTTCAAGACACATGTCAGTCAACTACGACACTTGTTTGAACGACTGAATGACGCCAATTTGACAATAAACCTGGCTAAGAGTCAGTTTGGACATGCCACTATCGAGTATCTTGGACATGTAGTGGGTGGTGGAAAGGTTAAACCAGTAAATGCTAAAATAGAAGCTATTCAGAATGTCCCAGTGCCACAGACAAGGAAACAACTCCGTAGTTACCTTGGAATGGCCGGGTATGATCGTAAGTTTTGCCAGGACTTTTCTACGGTAGCTTGCCCCTTAACGGACCTACTAAAGAAGAACAATCGCTTTGTTTGGTCTGACAAGTGCCAAAAGGCGTTTGATGAGTTGAAGTTAAGATTATCCAGGGCACCTATTTTGGTGACCCCGCGTTTTGATAGACCCTTTAAAATTGCAGTAGACGCGTGCGATACTGGGATGGGAGCGGTGCTTACTCAGCAGGATGACCACGGAGAGGAGCACCCGGTGTGCTACCACTCACAGAAATTCAATATCCATGAACGTAATTATAATACAAGTGAGAAGGAACTTTTAGGGTTGATCCTAGCGTTAAAACAGTTTGACTTCTATGTAAACAGCTCTGGGTACCCGATAGAAATACTGACCGACCACAACCCTCTGACTTTTCTCTCCAGGGTCAAGCAAAACCAGAGGCTTGTTAGATGGAGCTTATTCCTCCAAGCCTATGACTTAAACATAAAACACCTGAGGGGTAGGGACAACGTCACAGCTGATACTCTATCTCGGGTGCTACATGATTGACTGAATAACCCCATACTTCTTTTTCAGATCATCTCACTTATTCATTAAGAATGTGTCATGATAACCTATCATTCGTTTGAATTTTGATTATGGAATACCTATAGAATACTTGTATCATACAGAAGTCAAGTCTTTTGAAAGTATTAATAATTTTTATAATCATGTATAATATTGATGTTCTGATATATTTTAAATTCATTTGATTATGGAAAAGAAATTCCATTTAAATGTTGATGCATGATGCAATAAATATATACATATGCACGTATTTACTTGATATGGATGGATAAAAGTAATTGTCATCACATGCAATTAAGTGGGAAAACTTTGAGCTAGTTGATTTATTATCTTGTTTTATTTTAGTTAATGAATGGAACTAAATAATAATATGTACAATTTTTATCTTAGAAAGAGATGTAATATCAATTGGTATAAATTAATAGATAATATTGGAAATCTATTGCTAAATTGTTATATCATGGTAATAGAATGGGAAAAACTAGTGGATATTCACTATGTTGTATAGGTTATATATATTCCATATATCCAGGAACGGAGGGAAACAAAGGTACCTAAAGGTGTACACTCATTCAACCCTGAACAAACTTTTATATTAAACTTTCAAATTTGCCGAAAACGCATAATAGTGGATTACATTTTAATATTGAGATTACTGTAGTAATCGTAACTAGAGCGTATTTTCTCCTCATATTTGAGAAAAGGGGAAGTATCATCATCTTAGGTATGAACCCTGTTAATGTCAAGTTGACACTGTAATTTAAAGGGGAAGTAACCTATAGTTTGATTCGAGTTACGTATTACTTATATTTTGGTTTGTATATTAGAAGTAAACTGTTGAAAATTGACAGAGTTTGAGCAATGTTATATTTGTTTAAATAGATTAAGACTTTTTGCAAATTTTTGGTGGAAATCCACACAACTGTACATAGTTAAAATAAGAATGACTAGAATATTTTTTAATTATTTGTACTTGTTGAGACATTAGTTAATATTAATATTAACGGGGAAATATTTGTCCATCACGTTATAATCACAATTACCATTGGGTAGTGACACTTTTTATAATTTAGTTGTGCCAGTGAGCCATGTTTGCTTAAATTGTCTTATAATCTTCCATTAATTGATGGTTGTTAAAACGATAGTGTTAAGTACGAAAAATGTACCATGTTGAGTATTACTTGGGTAATTATGGTACATTATTTCTTTCATTGGGTGGGGGCGTGTCATGTATATTGTTTTTCCAAGCATTGGAACACGCAATGTTTATTTCTCTCTCTCTCTCTCTCTTTTCTTACTACACACAATATTAGGGCGTTTAGTAGGAAAACAAAAGGTTCTAGGTAATGTTGGGATTCTGTGTTGATCTCAAATTCTCAGGGTCCGGGAACGACTCATTATTTAATAGGGGAAGTTCCTATCGTTTTTGTTATGAGTTTTGCAATGATACCATGATTTTTACCCCTACTGGTAATGGGTCTGTCCCTTGCACCACTCGGATAGTATTTAATGATTTGTTTTGTCTGAAAGACAGGGAGTTTCAAAATATGTTCCTTTGAGAACGTTTGTGTTTGCACTATTTTATTCTAACTGTACATAATAGATATATTGTATATATTGAACATACCACCTGAAATAAACTATCAACAACAGTTACACTGAAGCTTCCTTGTCAAGTTACTATTCTATTGTGTTGTATACATTACTATAAGATTTATCTACTACCCTAATGTACAAGAAAGGAAATGTTGGAATACAAATACTGAATTTGTGCCCAGGACTATAAGAAGAGTTCGTGTAATACTGAAACATAAATACTAATAATTAAAGTCTCCCCTAGGACTAACGAGAATTATCAGCAAGATCTACACAGCTCTGGCCACAAGGGGATTGTGGACGTAACAATATGTCTAGCCAGCCCTATAGCCTAATCACATTAATCAATTAATCTGCAGTATTTA
This sequence comes from Anisus vortex, assembly GCA_949126835.1. Taxonomy (NCBI): domain Eukaryota; kingdom Metazoa; phylum Mollusca; class Gastropoda; family Planorbidae; genus Anisus; species Anisus vortex. Next base: position 46,363,630 of record OX421494.1, on the reverse strand, counting down.
ATTTTTAAAATAGGGGAATACATACCGAACGATTAGGCCTACAATTATTTGCACTGACATCAATAATTATAAAGTCAATAAAATCAATTCAATTGCAACACTTACCGGTCGGATATGAAGATGATAAAATGGGCGTAAAATGTTGAAGATCGTTGAAAAAATACCATGTCAGGCTTTCTCTTGGACTAGGAAGATGATCTACGACTATTTACCTCCGTATTTGTGAGTAGGATAGCCAATATTCAGATGTGAATTTGGCATGATAAAGAACAACTTCATTACATTTGTTCCTCGAGTGGCTAATATTTACAAAATGACGTCGCCAAAAAACTTAAGCTCCGCCTATTGCAAACGCTCTACAGGTGGTTATTGTGTTGTATTTCTAAGTTGAAGTTTAATGTAATATGTATTATTACTACTTTACTCTTTGCCCTTCTCTCCTCTAGTATTTTTAGAGTGCTGTAACACCCAATTTAAACTTTATCAAAAACGTCTTGAAGATAATTAGTGGCTTACAACTGTATATCTGACTTCCATTTTTATGCCAGATCGAGGGCGCAACGCTCAAATATGTGCTGATGCGATGCTCCATTATATAAGTATTTTAAAAAAAAGAACAATTATAAAAAATAAACCATAATTTTATCATTTCTTTCAATTAAAGAAAGCTTACATTAAAATGGATGCAATTTTTTTGTATTTATATAATTTTACATTGGATAATTAAAAAGCTCTAGCTATATATTCTACTTTTTTAAATGACTAATTCTCCATGCCCATTGGGCACTCAGCTTCTAGGCATTCCACAGGCACGTGCTCTACACAACCCTCCCCATTCTCTTCGGAATTCCGCCAATCCATTAACAAGGCGGCGTTGCGTTGTATACCTACAATTTCACTTGGAAACACAAGTACCCGACTATATTCATGGTCATCCAGACACCGGGCTTGGCGAGACGGGTATTGTTGCACCTATTCCCTCTTCTCCATCGAGTTTCCATGGGAACTTGCCCGTGCGATGAGTCTCGGATGCGCAATGGGAAGGTGGGGGGGAGGCGACCTCCATGCTTTAGCCCAATGGTGTCTTCATCAAGGAAGTCTATCGTTGATGTAAGCTTACACACTTCACCACCTTTGAGGCTTATGGGTACAGAAGTGAAACTGACATAAAAAAAAAGGACCAACCATGAAACAAAATACATTGCCACACTATTTCGTCCATCACATCAAGTCTCGGTGGCTCTCGCCTGTACCATGATTTTCGGGGCGCGCAACAAGGGACGTACCACGTGCGTTAGCCCACCGGTGTCCTCTTAACGTAAGCGGCTTGGTGGTTTATACCTTTCGCCAGCTTTGAGTCCCATTGTTTCAGAAGTGTCGTTATCGTAGCAGCAAATTCAAAAACATTTCTCTGGAATGCCACATTTACTACAATTTAGAACAGCATAAAGTGGCCATACATAAATGGTATACATTCATAATTTTATAGAAAAAAATGTAATTATAAGTTATAATATTGGCAAAGCAGACTCTTCTAAAAATAAGTTAATAATTTCTCAAGAAGGAATATTTGTCTATTAAATTATTGGTATGAGAAACCAAAAGTGGAATTTTGTGCATGTTCCCATTCCCTTTCCCGCCACTTTATCTATCCTGGCTACGCGAGTGACTGTTTTCACTGAGTACCAAAAACAATTAACATCCACCATCTTGTGATTAAAAAATTAATCCGCGCCGGACTATTGATCTCGTCACGTGATGAATATTGTCAGACACTTGAAAAGAAAACAACTTTTCCTTATCGTGTGATGTAAAATTACTAGACCAGGATTAACGGTCACTAACTTCTAATATAAAGTAACAAATAAAGCAAAAATCATTTTTTCGTTCGTTTAATCCGAACCGCCAACTGTTTTTTTTTAACTTAGACATTAACACTTTCAACTACACACACACACATACATATTTTACTACACAGTAAATTCTATTTATGCGTACACATTTACCTGTACGATCCCTACCTGTTCCACCCGATGCATCCACCTCTGTGTATCATAGCACGGCACGGTCCTGTACACATACACATTCAAAAAACATGTACACAAACAATTACACGTTTCACTACACATTTAAATGTAATTAAATTACACACAAAGTATAAATAAGACAGGTTTTAGCTCTAAATTAAATATGTTTTTAATTTTTTTCATACACCTTTTAAATAATAAAATATACAACCAATTAATAGTTTATAATATTTTCGTCTTCTTGTTCAATATTGTAACTAAGTGACTGTGTGGCCAGCACAATGCCCAGTCGACTTTAATTTAACCGAACTAAGGTCAGGTCTCAGGGACACTGTTCAGTCCCGGAAACAAATCCCAGCCTTCATCAGGATTAGAATCCAGCACCTTCAGGTACGTCAGACCAACGCGCTGCCGCTCAGTCACAGTTCCCCTTTAACAAGACATATAGCCTTGGTGAATTTAAAGGTGGTTTCCGGGTCTATCTTCCATACAGTTTTGTTTCGGTGGAGTTTCTTTTCTGTAATTCGAACCCGTTACGAGCAACACAAGTATAACAATGTAAAACTAAAGGCCAAAAACAATACAACACTGTCAAATGACATCTGTTGTTGGAATTTGTTAACATTCCTTATTCTGACAACACCTTTGTGTCCATTAGTTATTTGCTGTAAGTAGAACATCCGGGTAGAGATAAATAAAACAGACGCCATACAAATTATGTATAAACATTTGCGTCTGTTCTGTGCATAATATTACATCCACGTGTCAGCAGAAAACATTTAACAAAGCTTTGTTGTTAACAAATCATGATGTTTGCTTTGTGGCCGACTTCATGCTTGTTGTCTTCCTGCTTACAGGAACTCGTGTAAGTGGATAATGGTTCTTGTTGCTGTTTATTTATAAACACTTACGGAATGCGTTTATTAAAACCCAGATTTCGGATCTTGGACTTGTGAGATAAAGAATATGCTCTATGCAAAATATAGATTTAAAAAAAAAAAATTCAACAATCGGCATAAAAGTTATATGTATAAATTGGAAACGTCCTCCCAAATTTTTTTTAAATTATCTAAACAATATTGCTTAATTCGTTAATTTATTTTTTTAAATATACATAGGCCTATTACTAATCACAGTATGTTAAGGCTCTAAACTGAATGCCATTTCAGAATGATGTCCCTTTGAAATGCTTTCACATTATGGTGTTTTTCGGGACTGCTTTTTTCCTTACTGCGAAATATTATTGTCTCCTTTTTTTATTATATATTTTTTTGTACTGTTTGGTATTTGTTTTTTTCCCTTTTGATAGTATTATTGTTTGTTTAATATTATTTATAAGAAGTTAGAAGCTTGACAGCAACAATCTTTGTACATGTTCCAGGGCCAGCCGACCGTAAACAATAAAAAATAACCCACTAAATATCGAAAGAAACGTTCTAAATACAGTTTTTATTGTTATATTGTTTTGTTTTTTTTTCTTATCTTTGAACAAAACACATTGTAATCATTCGTTTCTCCATCATTTTGACGGGCATAACTACCAGTCATGATAAAAATGTAAGTGTGTTAAGTTCGACATACTTTACCACTAACACGTAAGTACCTATTTACATAGATCTAAATGCTATTTAGATTAATGCTTAGTTCCTCTTAACTATGTTAAGATAAATAAAGTTTAGTATACCAACTATTCATATTATATATAGAACTATGTTATAGTCGGCTTTTTGTAATTAACACAGTTTTTTTTTCAATTCATTCAAGTAAAAACACAGCTGTTGTTTTTGTATTAACAATTTAAAAATGTATTTTTTTTTTAAAAGGATGATTCAGCTCCAAAAAATGTCGGCCATATTTGACCGAGGGTCAGCCCTGTGGCACGTTCGGATCCGAGTGCGGCTGCGCAACAGGTCTGCACTGCGACCGGAAAGACAGCACAGCGCTTGAACAGAGCAAGCGGATAGTCATTGGCTTAACTGAGAGTACTTGTGTGAAAATTTAGTGAGTTCCAGTGCACACGCGAATAAACGCAATGTTTTAAAAAAACAAAATGAGATAAGCGTCATTGATTTTGTGAGTGTATGTGTCTGTATGTTGGGCATGTGTGCGGGTGTTTAGTAACTGTTGTGTGTTGGTAAAATTCTCCAACGGTTTAAGTCTCAGGTATGTATAGTCTGTGGAAGCCTGATAACAAGAACTTCAAGCACAAGATTGAGCTCATCTCTTAAAGACACACATCTGCTCCTTATTAACGAGCAAAGAACGGTGTACCTTGTATTATTTATACATAAATATTATTTTATTTACATGTAGTTACTACAAAGATTAATTCAATAATTTTTATCATTCATTGAACATATTTTAAAACAATCAATATTTAAACAAATCAAATTTAATAATTTATTATGACACTATAGACGATTACTTAAACACACCGGTCTGCTTGCAGAAGATACCAGTTTTTATCATTATTTATTGTAGCTTTTGTTCGTCTATCTGACGAGAGGATCTGGATTACAAGTTCAACTTGTGCATCCGTTGATTACTTGAAAGCCAGAAATTTAACAGGGAGTACATCGCTTTGGTGGGAGAGCACACTTTACGCACGCCTTTTAACTGAAACTGGAATAAGAAAGTAAAAAGACGTGTTTCAATTGCCAGTAAAAAAAAATTTTATGCACACAGACAGAGAAAGTGGCCAGACTTTAGCACTATTTTAAAGCCAAAATAAAACATCTGCCTGTTTACTATTATGTGAAATATATAATATTCAGTTGACATAAGGAAAACTAAGTAAGCTTAATGATATAACTATTAATAATGTAATAATCTTTTCAATATATCATAGAGTAGGTAAAGTTAATAGGCACACAGTAATTAGTAAACATATTGTGTATTCACTCTTCCAAAAAAGTCCAACTTCTTTAAAAATACTTGCAACAATACGGTACGACATTTAGAAAATATACCACTTAACAAGGTGAGGACACACACACACACACTCACACACACACTCACTCACACACACACACACACACACACACACACACACACACACACACACACACACACACAATCAGTCAAACTCAATCTTGTGTCCCTAGAACACCGCAAATCGGTAGACAAAGCCGCGATGATGTACAAGATCATTAATAATAATAATACATGTAATGGCCATTTTTTACGGCGCTTTTATCCATGCTATTAAATTTAGCATGCTCAGTGCGCTATTGGTGTGAATTGCATTGTCAGATGTTTTAGTATGTAAGGCACACATCCACTAGCCCAAGAGAAAGGTCGTTAAGTTCTGTTTTAAAAGACTCTCTTTTCTCAGATTCTTTGTGTCTGAGGTAAACTAATCCATAAAGAAGGCGACACAGATACAAACGAGCGCACTTCCACACATGTCCACACAGACAGGTTGCATTTAACAAGTGTCCTGCTCTACCAGAGGTCATCAGCTCAAACGGATTGTTCCACACGCACGCACCGACGTTTACAAATATCCTTTTTCTCCGTCAGCCATAAGACTGAGGAACTCATTGGACCAAGCCTCCATCACTGCCCGCTTCTGTGCCGACTTCCAAGTCATCTCTGTAGGGTTGAACTAGCAAATGAAATTTCGCCGTCGGCGTCAGCTTAAAACTCTTGTTGTATGTTATAAATATTATAAGTAGTAACGCACACTATTGATCCCAGAGAATTCTCAATCAACTTATCCTTACATTGTGGACTTATCCTTACATTGTGGACTTATCCTTACATTGTGGACCTTTCCTTACATTGTGGACTTATCCTTACATTGTGGACTTATCATTACATTGTGGACTTATCATTACATTGTGGACTTATCATTACATTGTGGACTTATCATTACATTGTGGACTTATCCTTGCATTGTGGACTTTTTACTGGGTATAAAGCATCGCGAATGACACGGGCGAATAGGTGTGTGTTAGCGTCTCCATTACGAAAGAAGCTTTAACAATACTTACCACTGGAACGCTGACATGAATGCCCACATCCGTGGGATCTACACACGAAGCCCGGGGGACAACCTGCACCACAGAGCTCAGCACAGACCCCAATAACTGCGGCAGCGGAAGCAGCGGAAGCAGCTAGCAAAAAATAAATAAAACAAACAAATAAAAAACACAAAAACATAAACCCAGAAATAAACCCAGAAATAAACCCAGAAATATATATCTGTACATATGAGCCACGGTGGTCGAGCGGCAGCGCGTGCGTCTGGCATACCGAAGGTTCGAATCCTGGTGAAGTCTGGAATTTTTTTACCCGGGTCTGGAGAGTGTCCCTGAGTCTACCCAGCTCGGATGGGTTGCTGACCCTAGTTGGGATAAAGTAACGGCGGCTGGGCATTGTCACCTAGTAAGCCGTGGCCACAGAGACTGGTGAACGCTGCTTCACCGGCCCCATGATCAATATGGTAGGAAGGGTACTTCACTTCTATAATTTATTTCCATCTGTACATCTGTTTGACTCTTAACGCATACTTTCCCCAAAATTCCAGACCACGACCCGGTTCCAAGCAACTTATAAATTTACCGGGTCGCCGAAAAGAAAAAGAAATGTTATAGGTCCTAGAATAGTTTATGCAAACATTTTTGTTTACAAAATGTCACAAAGTAGAATTATAAAAAGAATTGGTCACGTGAAAAAATTGAATGTTTGTGTCAAATGCTGTTTCAATATATATGTTGCGTCCTACGCTCATCCGCCGTCTCAGTCTAGTCTTGTATTTTGATCTTTGTGTTTTAAATGATGTTAAAATACTGGTTTTCCTGGTTTGTTTAGGCAACCCATTCCATGCCCGGATGCCACTCTGGAAGAAAGAGTACTTATATGCATTTGTTATTGCATAAGGGACAAGGAAAGTCTTTTTTGTCCTTTATCTGAGCAATTTAACAGGTTGTTTTTGTGTAGTATTTCTAAATTAAAACTTAACGTATCGCGATTTTACTCGTTGCCCTTCTGTCCCCTAGTGTTTCTAGGTTGAGTGATTTAACTCGTGGTGCTTCTCTTGTCAGTTGTGAATATTTGCTAGTAATGAAACTTGCAGCTCTTTTCTGAATTTTCGCTATTTTTTTCCCCCTAGATTTGATGGATCCCATACAGAATATGCATATTCTAGTATATCTATTACATCTATCTATATGTCAAATATCTCTTAGAAAATATCACCACATAAAGATAACAATGTAATAAAACTCACCTATTAAGAAAACAGAGATGATGATGATCAACGAAGACTTCATGTTGAATAGAAATATTTTCTAAACCTTGTAACGCACTGTAGCGTTAAACTTATTTCAAAAAGTGTTGAAGGTAATTAGTGTCTTACAACATAAGGACCGACATTTTATATAGAAAAGTTTTGTGTCCTGGTTCAATGAACTCTCCACCAAATGCGTAGTAAAATCCGGCTGTCGCTATTCGCTTACCTTTCCCCACTTGCGTTTACATTAGTATAGGAAAACCTTTGACTTTTGCATTACTCGTCGTTCTAAACAAATTACAACCAACCAAAGACTACAATATAATGGACCGCTCGCTCTATTTTTAGAGCTTAGAAATTCTTTATTTCCGTGCGCAGCCAATAAGGTTGTCTTTCATGACTTTTACGATGATACTTTGGCTAGGGGACGTCCATTAATTACGTCAACAAAATAGGGGGGAGGGGGGGTCTGAAAAAGTTTGACAATTGTTGACAAGGGGGAGGGGGGAGGTCAAGAAAAGTTGACGTCAACAATGTTACTTTTTTAAAATAAATAATGATACAAATTTATTACAAAATTCTAGGCTACATTTGTCACGTGCCACTTACATAGCAGACATAATATATAAACATGGTTTTACGTTAATACAAATATATTAATTAAAATTACGGACGCTACATTTGACATGTCCTTTTTGTGTTCATCTTGTTAGTTTGTAGATCTATGTATGAGTGGAAAGTGGAAACTAATGCAATTGTTAGCACGGCAAAATGACCGACCAATTGTAAAAAACGTCACCTTCGCTGCAGTCTAGCGAGCCATTGTGACTGGAATAACAAAAGAACATAAACACACCAACAAACATTCTGCAGAGTACGTTCAGAAACAGAAACCCAGTTTTTTGCCGCTCAGTAGGCCTACATCTAAATTAGGCGCCGTTCTGTTATTGAGTCCTGAAAGGACTATGAACACCGTCCGAGAGTCGACTGCTTTAAATTTAACGCCCATGGTTGAGCCTTTTCCAAGTTCCAACCCTTGAAACCATGTTTGGATCAGCGTTAGCAGGCCATCCACTCCGACATGGAAAGATATGAGTAGGCAGGCGTTGTCCTACAAGGCCGTCGCTTGTTGGGTCGGCTCGCTAAGTTCGGATTCCCCTTCTACGAACGTACATTTGCTCGAGCCATCCATGGCCTGCCTCGTATTCTTGTAATGTGGGCTGACGGTGTGTTGGCCGAGCGGATTTTGTCTGACACGGAGATGTCATCCCCTCAAGGCCACCGTTGAAAGCAGCCGTCTTTACATGACGTTTTGTATACCTTTCCGTACGTCGCTTCAGCCCCCCACCCCGGAGACGCCAGAAATCGGACAGTGGGGTAGGCCTACCTCACAGACCCCCTCTAATGGAAGAACAGAACAAGCCGATTAATCTCCAGACTTGCAGCTCGGGATACCACGCCTCTCTCCGTCACTTACAGAGATGGGAGTGGAAGTATCTGGGCGACCGCTTGTCCCATGCATTAGCTCACTGGTCAGACTCGGGGAACCAAGTTTAAAGGTCTAAAAAAATTAAAATCGGACGAGCCCGTCTTATGTCCAGGGCGTTACGTTTAGGGTTGAGCTCAGCTCTGCCCGGACCCGCTGCGGGAGCTCTCCCCCATGCGTTCGCCCGCTGGTGTATTCTTAATTGGAACGTATCGGCGGTTTACACACTTCGCCAGCTTTAAGGCTCATAGGTACAGAAGTGAAATTAGTCGCCAGAGACTGGCGTTCGTTATATATACCATGTAAGCGATAGCTGGGATGGGCAATAGAACTAAAAACAACAATAGGCCCTCTCTGAGACTATGTTTGAATTGCATTGAATGAAGTGAATTGTGTGAATCCAACATGGTTATTTTAAAATATTTCCTTCAGAAAAATAATTCGTGGCCCATGAGGTCCGAAATACTTAGCCTACCATTCCTTTTAACATCCCTAATTCTGATATATAAACTAATATATTTTTGCTGAAGTGTTATAATGGATGAAACATTAAAATTTGGTGATTAGGCTAAATATAGTAATTTTTTAGTTTTAATTTCTAATTTTGTAAAAAAAATATTTATGAGATAAAAATGTATTAGTAGGCCTATAGTGGCGTAGCCAGATTGCAAGGTGTGGGTGGCAAATAGTGCAAGGTAGGAGCGGTGCAAGGTGTGGGTGGCAAATAGTGCAAGGTAGGAGCGGTTAGGGGCAAGGAAGCCAACTACCGTGTGTATAATGATATAATGTGTGTGTGTGGGGAGGGGGGCAATAATGCAAGAAGGAATAGTAAGTATATGGTTAAAATAGAAGGTTAATTTACAACTGGTGCACGATTTCCCCCTAAACTATTTAACAATTAACATTGTACTAAAAGCTCATTAGTGAAACGTACAATCAGAACGTATTCAATATTTCTATATGTAAAGAACAATAGTAAATAAAAAGGAAAGAAATATTGTTAAAATCCTCGGATTGGAAAAACAAATTGAGGGGGCGATGGGGGAAAAGGAAACTAAGCATGTTACACTTCTTTCGGGGCAAACGCCTATGAGAGTTCTATCTAGTCAATATAAAATCTTTAAAACAAGTCTTAAAATATATTACAATTAATTATGGTAAAGATCTAGACCTTTCCGTTTCAAATCTATTTTAAACATAAAAGCAAGCGTTTAATTTTTTTTTACTTGTTATAGGGGGGGGGGGGGTAACGAATTGTTGACGTAATTATATAGGGGGGTCTCTGAAAGTTTGACAGTTGTTGACAAGGGGGAGGGGGGAGGTAAAAATCGCCAAAAAATTGTTGACGTAATTAATGGACGTCCCCCTAAATGTTTCCGCTGTATACAACTTTCGATTTTTAATTTTCATTTAATAAATCATAACGATTAAATAAAACGGAAATATACAGTACAAAAGGTAATCTGGAATTCCGAAAAGAAGCTATTCGAGTCGTCAAATAGCAGAAATATTAAAGCAAGCGGTCCATCTTATTATATATAGTTTATAACCAATCAATTTGATAAAGAAAACAAAAAAAGTGGAATTGTTTACCACCCATGATTTAAAATATCTTCACTTTGTTCACACGATTTCAGTTTGTCTTACCGAATTTCAAAATGTTGAAAAATATTTATAACTTTTTAGTGCTCTTCTTAAAAAATCATTGGTTTAAAAAAGTAATTCCTTTTAATCTTAATAAAATTTGTTGTAAGTTTTTAAGTTTCTGTGCCATTTATAAATATTTCTTCATATCTATAATGCTGTATTATTTATCTATAATGTAGCTGGCCCGATCAATGTAAAGAAATTTCAAATCGCCAACTATCAATATCAAAGCATTTTGTATGTCGTTCTCCCATGTTGTTGTTTTTTTTTAATATAAATCTATAATGTACTATATGCTTGGACTAGTGTTTGGTTTATCCTATGTTTGCAAAGTTTTAAATAATTAATTAGCTTCTTATTCATATTTAGCCTAGCTAATTATATCCGTGTTCTTCGTTGTTTTTGTTGAAATTTAAATGCGCACTGAGCTTACATTATGTTTGTTGGCAGCGCTATACAAATAAAATTATGATTATCATTATTAATATTATTAATAATAATATATAAATAATATATAAAATAATAATTAATATTATTAATATGATTAAATACCAGTTCTCTCTCGTTCTCTCTCTATCTCCATCTCTCTCTCTCTTGCTCTCTCTCTCTCTCTCTCTGTTAGATTTTTTTTAATGTATATATGTGTCTAGCAACATCTCATTAAATCTGGGTCAAGTAAAATAAATAGTAGCGGAAACAGGGCACCTATCATCTGCACGGCATATCTTTCTAACCGTCTCCTGATTGGACGTTAAAACAAACCAGGACATCCAGGCAACCAGGGGCGAAGCCAGAAATTTTTTCCAGGGGGGGTTGAACTTTGGTAAGACAAACATTTACCAAATTCCAGGAGGGGGGGGGGGGGGCTGAACATTCGCGTGACAAACATTTATCACATTTTTAACACATTTAGTACATATTTTTGTTAAAAATCTGTTGAAATATATTTTTTTTTACTCCAGGGGGGCCTTAGCCCCCTCAGCACCCCCCCCCCCTGTGGTTTTGCTCCTACTGGCAAAACCTTCATTATTATACACACACAAAGATTGGTGCATTGACTTGGCCACACGTAGCCTATGAACGATGGCCGAATATTTAACGTCATACTTAAATGGGGGAATCGTTTTTAGGAACCCACAGTCCATACTCTACTGGCGCGCATGAAAGACGTGTGCATTAATGTAGATCTTTGGCATGATATTGCTGAGAACCGAGATACCTAGAGTTAGATTGTGTATACTGGTATTAAGATTTAAGACCATATAATACTAAAGGACAACATCGCAATCAACAAAATGTCAGAAAATTAAGACAACTTCTCCTGCCATTGAGAATTTCCAAACCTTCATTTGTACTGCATGGCAGAACATTCTAATGAACGATATATTTGTGTCCATGTATTTTTTTGTAGATAATTAACCCTTACAGTCCCGGGCGCGTATATAGCGGAACTGAAGGCAGCATAGATAGAAGTAGGTCGGTACGGGAAGGGTTAAGATGTAATAGATTATATATCTAGAGACAGAAGAAGATGTCATAAAAGAAAAAGAAACGGGGAACATAGTAAATCCTGAACGTTTTTGTCTGTATCGTCCGCATCCGAGGTCTCGAGAGACGATGGTGTAGCTTCATGGGTGAGGTATCCCAATGCACCGCCGAGAATGGTTGTGTAGACTAACTCGGGAGTGGCAATCCCTGCCGCACTTGATGCATTTAAAGGCGGATGGCTGTTGCAGCAGGTGTTTCCGCCTCGCTCTTTTCTGGATCGCAGTTTCATTACGCCCAGTTTCTGCGCACGATGTGCCACGCCTAACTGCGATCCTCCAGGTTGGTCGGTTAGCAGCTTGACATTCCCATGTGTCGAGGTCGATGGAGCTTTGGAACAAGTCCCTTTTGAATAGGTCTTTGAAGCACAGTTTTGGGCGCCCTGTCTTCCTATCACCTTCGACCAGCTCTCCATAGAGAGCTCTCTATTCTCTTTACATGGCCGAGCCACCTGATGCGTTTCTCGCTGACAACAGCATGAAGGCTGCTCATGTTGGCTCGCTCCAGCACCGCTCTATTGGGGACCCTATCCTGCCACTGGATCTGCAGTATGCGCCGTAGGCACCTCATGTTGAAGCTGTTGAGCTTCCTTGCATGCCCCGCGTAGGTGGTCCATGTCTCACTGCCATATAGGAGAGTGCTGAGTACACAGGCGTGGTAGACGCGCAGTCTGGTCTTCTCGGTGAGGCTAGGATTTGTCCCACACAAGCTGTTTCAGTTGCGCCATGACTGTGGCTGCCTTGGCTATCCTGCTGTTGATCTCCTAGTCGATGGACTGCGAACTTGAGATAGTGGACCCAATGTAGGTGGAGTTCTCGACAACCTCCAAGGTGTGTCCGTCGATGACAATGTTTGGAGGGGTCCCTGTGCCCTGAGCCATAACGTTAGTCTTTTTCAAGCTTACGGTCAGGCCGAACTCCTTGCATGCATGGGAGAAGCAAGTGATAAGCTGCTGGAGTCCGTCTTCGGTGTGTGATGTCAAGGCTGCGTCATCAGCGAAGAGCATCTCGCGAATGAGGACCTTTGTGACATTGGTTTTGGCGCGAAGACGCGCTATGTTGTAGAGCTTGCCATCAGACCTGGTGTGGATGTAGACACCCTCACTGCAGTCCTTAAATGCGTGTTGGAGGACCATGGAGAAAAAGATGCCGAAGAGTGTAGGCGCGAGGACGCAGCCCTGCTTTACTCCGCTGCTGACTGGGAATTCCTTGGAGGTTGTGCCATTGTAGCAGACAGTGCTGTGCATGTTGTCGTGGAAGGACCTGACTATCGCAAGCAGGTCTGGGGGGCCATCCAATCTTCTGCAGCAAGCTGAATAGTCCGCCTCGACTGACCAGATCAAATGCCTTTGTGAGGTCAAAAAAGGCTATATAGAGTGGCATCTGCTGTTCCTGACACTTCTCTTGGAACGTAGTGAGAAGATCATGTCCACTGTTGATAATGTTATAGGAAAAATGTAATTTTAAGGTATAATAATGGCAAAGCAGATTCTATTAATAATAATAATAAGTTAATGACTTCTCAAGAATGAATATTTTTGTTTTAAATTATGGGTATAAGAAACCAAAAGTGGAATTTTTTATGAAGAGGTTACGGTTGCATGTGCCCATTCCCTTTCCCGCCACTTTCTCTATCCCGGCTACGCGAGTGACTGTTTTCACTGAGTACCAGTGTGATACCACCATCTTGTGATAAAAAAATTAATCCGCGCCAGACTATCGATCTCGTCACGTGATGAATATTGGCAGACACTTGAAAAGAAAACAACTTTTGCTTAACGTGTGATGTAAAATTACTAGACCAGGATTAACGGTCACCAACTTCCAAAATAAAGTAACAAATAAAGCGAAAAATCATATTTTCGTTCGTTTGATCCAAACCGCCAACTGTTTTTTTTTTTTAACTTAGACACTAACCCTTTCAATTACACACCAACATATTTTACTACAGAGTTAATTATATTTATACATACATTTTTACCTTTACAAAAAATTGAGGACAAAAACATTTATTCGCCATCCTTTATGTGAGAACAAATGCATATAAGTACACTTTTTTCCCAAGTCGCATTCCGGCATGGAATGGATTACCTGAACAAACTAGAAAAAACATACACTTAATATCATTTAAAACACTGATACAGATGCAAGACTAGACTCGGACCACGGATCAGCGTAGGGCGCAACAAACTTCTTTATAGAAGGAGCGTCTGTAATATATAAGATAACTTACGCACCGACCTTTAATGAACTATAGACACGTCACTACACATATTCATTTAACTACACATACAGAGTCGTAGAGTACATTTTTTTTTATCTGTATGATACACTTTTTCAAAATGCTGTGGCCTATCTTCAATGTATTTTATATGTATATGTATCATGTCAAGGCACGGCCCTGTACACATACACATTCAAAAAACATATACATAATCAATTACACTGTTCAATACACATTTAAATGTAATTAAATTACACACAAAGAATAAATAAGTCAGGTTTTAGCTCTAAATTAAATATGCTTTTAAATTGTTCATACACCTTTTAAATAATAAAATATACAAACCAACTATAGTTTATAATCAATTCTTCTTCTTGTTCAATATTGTAACTAAGGGATTGTGTGGCCATCACAATGCCCAGTCGCATTTTCTTTAATCCCAACTAAGGTCATGTTCGTTATTACCGAGCAAATATTAATATATCTTGTACTATATTATACATAAACATTATTTTATTTAGCTGGAGCTATTACAAAGAGTGATTCAAATGATTTTTGGCATTTATTGAACATCGTTTAACACAATCAATATTTCAACAACTAGTTTTTAATAATTTATTATGGCACTGTAGACTATTACATAAACACAACGATCTGCTTGAAGAAGATACCAGTTTTTTTATTATTAAATTGCAGCTTTTGTTCATCTATCGGACGAGAGGATCTGGATTACAAGTGCAACTTGTACATCCGTTGATTACTTGAAAGCCAAATGGGCAAAACAGGGCACAGCGCCTTTGTGGGCAAGGATGCTTACCTGGATCAAGACAATAAGAAGACATGCTTAGATTAAAAAAAAAAATATTAGTGCACACATGAAGAGAGGAAGTGGCCAGACGAAGAGAGGAAGTGGCCAGACGAAGAGAGGAAGTGGCCAGAGGAAGAGAGGAAGTGGCCAGAGGAAGAGAGGAAGTGGCCAGAGGAAGAGAGGAAGTGGCCAGAGGAAGAGAGGAAGTGGCCAGAGGAAGATAGGAAGTGGCCAGACGAAGAGAGGAAGTGGCCAGAGGAAGAGAGGAAGTGGCCAGACAAAGAGAGGAAGTGGCCAGAGGAAGAGAGGAAGTGGCCAGAGGAAGAGAGGAAGTGGCCAGACAAAGAAAGGAAGTGGCCAGAGGAAGAGAGGAAGTGGCCAGAGGAAGAGAGGAAGTGGTCAGACAAAGAGAGGAAGTGGCCAAACTTCAGCACTACTTTAAAACCAACGAAACGTATTCCTGTTTAATATTATGTAAAATATATAATATTCAATTGATATAAGGAAAACAAAGTAAATGTATTGATTTAACCATACATAATGTAATAATCTTTCAATATATCATAGAGTAGATAGTGTAAAAAGACACACAGTAATTAGTAAAATTATTTTGTATTCACTCTTTCAAAACTTCTTTAAAAATACTTGCAATAATACAGTATCAAATTTAGTAAATATATCACTAAAAAATGTGAGGACACACACACTTACACACACACTTACACACACAGACACACACGCAGACACACACACACTTACACACACAGACACACACACAGACACACACACACACACACTTACACACAGATGATCAAACTCCATCTTGAACCACTACAACTGCACAGAGCGGTAACACAGTCACGATGATGTACACGATCATGAATAATAACAAAATATGTTAATGGTCCTTTCTTACAGCGCTTCTATCCATGATATTAAATCTAGTATGCTCGGTACTCTCTTGGTGTGAATTGCATTTGCAGAAGTATTAGTATGTAAGGCACACATCCACTAGCCAAAGAGAAAGGTCTTTAAGTTTGTTTTTAAAAGACTCTCTTGTCTCAGATTATCTCAGAGTCTGGGGTAAACTAATCCATAAAGAAGGCGTCACAGATTCAAAAGAGCGCTCTCCCACACATGTCCACACAGACAGGTCGCATTCAACAAGTTCCCCGCTCTACCAGAGGTCATCAGCTCAAACGGATTGTTCCACGCGCACGCTACGACGTTTACAAATAATCCCTTTTTTTCTCCGTCAGCCATAAGACTGTGGAACTTATTAGACCAAGCCTCCATCACTGCCCTTTCTGTGTCGACTTTCAGGTCATATCTGAAGGATTGGACTAGCCAATGAAACTTCGTCGTCGGTTTAACTTAAAACTCTTGTTGTATGTTATAAATATTATAAGTAGTAATGCACACTATTGATCCCAGAGAATTCTCAATCAACTTATCCTTACATTGTGGACTTATCATTACATTGTGGACTTATCATTACATTGTGGACTTATCATTACATTGTGGATTTATCCTTACATTGTGGACTTATCATTACATTGTGGACTTATCCTTACATTGTGGACTTATCATTACATTGTGGACTTATCATTACATTGTGGACTTATCATTACATTGTGGACTTATCATTACATTGTGGACTTATCATTACATTGTGGACTTATCATTACATTGTGGACTTATCCTTACATTGTGGACTTATCATTACATTGTGGACTTATCATTACATTGTGGACTTATCATTACATTGTGGACTTATCATTACATTGTGGACCTTAGTTTTCGGGTATAACGGGGTCTCTACAATACAATGTAGAAGAAGAAGAGAAAGAGAGGGAGAGATAATTGGGTATAAATCAGCGCGAATGAGACGGGCGAATAGGGTGTGTGTTAGTGTCTCCATTACAAAAAAAAAGATCTAAGAATACTGACCAATGAGAGGAAAGATCTAAGAATACTGACCAATGAGAGGCTGACATGTATGCCCACATCCGTTGGATCTACACACGAAGCCCTCGGGACAAGCATCACCACAGAGCTCAGCACAGACCCCAATAAGGGTGGCAGCGGAAGCAGCTAGCAAAAAAAAAAAAAAAAAAAAAAAAAAAAAAACCAACAAATAAAACACACTAAAACATAAACCCAGAAATATATTTATATTTGTCTACATCTGAACACCTGTTTGACTCTAATGCATACTTTCCCCAAAATTCCAGACCGCGAGCCGGTTCCAAGGAACCAATAAATTTACCGGATCGTCGAAAAGAAAAAAAATGTTTAAGTACAGTTTATATCAAAAAGAAATGTTTTATGTTATTGGGGGTCATTAAGACGAATTATAAAAAAAGGGTTATGTGAAAATTGTGTGTGTGTCAAACGATGTTTCAAATATACATTATTATCTCAAATATTATTACAGACTCTCCTTCTATAAAGAGAATTGTTGCGTCCTACGCTCATCCGTAGTCTCTGTCTAGTCTTGCATCTTTATTAATGTTTTAAAATTATGTTAAGTTACTGGATTACCTGGTTTATTCAGGCAACCCATTCCATTCCCGGATGCCACTCGAGAAGAAAGAGTACTTAAATGCATTTGTTCTCACATAAGGGATAAAGAAAGTGGTTTTCGTCCTTATGTTTATCTGAGCTTTGCAACAGATTGTTTTTGTGTTGTATTTCTAAGTTAGACTTTAATTAATGCCTTATGTATTATTACTACTTTACTCTAGTGTTTCTTGGTTCAGTGATTTAACTTGTGAAGCTTCTCTTGTCAGTTGTGAATATTTGCCAGTAATGAAACTTGCAGATATTTTTTCTTAATTTTCGCTATTTTATTATTCCTATAGTTAATTGGTCCCATACAGAATATGCATATTCTAGTATATCTATTACATCTATTTGTGAAATATATCTCAGAAAACATCACCACAAGAAGATAACAATGTAATAAAACTTACATGATAATACAACTGAGATGATAATAATCCACGAAGACTTCATGTTGAATCGAAATATTCCCTCAATCTTGTAACGCACGGCAGCTTTAAACTTTATTTAAACAAGTGTTGAAGGTAATTAGTGTCTAACAACATATGGACCGTCATTTATATGAAAAAAAATTATGACGAATGTTTACCGTATATCAAGTTGTGTCCTGGTTCAATAAACTCTCCACTCTCCACCAAATGCGCAGTTTATCCGGCTGTGGCTATTCGCTAAACTTTCCCACTTCTTTGTTAATTAGAATAGAAAAACCGTTGAATTTGAGTTACTCGTCGTTCTGAACAAATTGCAACCAACCAATTTGATAAAGAAAACGAAAAAAGTATAATTGTTTTTCCACCCACAATTTAAAATATCTTTACTTTTCTCCCAAGATTTCAGTTTGTCTCACTGAATTTCAAAATGTTGACAAATATTTTTTAGTGCACTTCTTAAAACATCATTGATGTAAGAAAGTAATTTTGTGTTGTTGTTTTTGTATCTTTATAAAATTTATGCGAAGTTTTTAAGCTTCTATGCCATTTATAAATATGTCCTTCATATATCTAATATTATATTTTTTATCTTTAATAAAGCTGGCCCGATCAATGTAAAGATAATTCAAATCGCCAGCTATAAAAATAACAACGATTTCTATGTCGTTTTCCTATGTTTAAAAAGTAAAATTAATTTATAATGTACTCTATGCTTGTAATAGTTCATTAGTGTTTGCTTTATCCTATGTTAGTACAGTTTTTAATTATTAGCTTCATATTCTTTTTTAACCTAGAGAATTAAATATGTGCTCTTGGTTGTTAATTGCTCAATGTTAAATGCGCTCTAAGTTTACTTTATGTTTGGTGGCAGCGCTATACAAATACGCTAGAATCTATACCAATACAATAATAATAATTATTATTATCTACCAGTTCTCTTTCTCTTTCTCTCTCTCTCTTTCTCTCTCTGTTATATTTTTTTTTTTTTATGTCTATGTTTCCCTAGCAACATATATTATTAAATCTTTGTCAACTAAGTTGAAATCAGAGCACAAACAGGATAACTGCCTTGTGCATGGTTTACCTCTCTAATCGTCTCCTGATTGGACGTTAAAACAAACCAGGACATCCTGGCAACACCTTTATTATTATACACACACAAAGATTGGTGCATTGGCCTGGCCACACGTATCATATGAACGATGGCCGAATATTAAAAGTCATACTTAATGGTGGAATCGTTTTTAGGAACCCACAGTCCATTCTCCACTGGTGCGCATGAAAGACATGTGCATTAATTACTGTATGTATATATATATATATATATATATATATATATATATATATATGATAGAATATAATTGCTGAGGGCAGAGATACCCAGAGATAGAATTGAGTTTTAACGATTATGCATGCATAAAAGGCGAAGTGTAAAACATTTCCGGTCCCATTCGATTAATTGATTCAAAAAATGTCTGTATGCTGCATTACAGGTTGTACAAACAGATATAGTGGATTAAATTTTATTTCATTTCCAAAAGATGTTGCCAAAAGAAAACGATGGGTTGTGAATGTCAGACGTGAAGAATCACCTATTTATGATCACCAACTAATTGCTTGTTACCAAAGAATTTAATTTTTTTATTTTGTTGAATCTACGCTTTGTGATTTTTTTTTATAACCAAGGAAGCAACTCTTGACTTATTGTTTTTTTTATAAACAAAACTAAATTTAACTTATTGCGACTAACACTTTGAGTATTAATTATTGTTAACTCACTTTTGATGTCAAAAACGGATTCCTTAAAACTAATTTTGTAGCGTTTGTATATTCTTAAAAAAAACAGAGCTAGCGGTCTGGGTTGAAATCAATTGTCAAACACCAGCAAAGGCATATTTTTTTTTTTACTAATATGACAGGAAATGTCACCGGAAGTTCATAATCTCTTCCATTTGAAGGGGATACGCCTTATTAAGACTTGTCGATGTGTACACCGGTATTAAGTTAACAAAATGTCAGAAATTTAAGACAAAATTCTCTAGCTATTAACCCATATCTTGCTGGCGTCCTTATTAAAAATTTAACGACACTTCGTAAAATGCGATTTAAGTCATAAAATTAAGTTCTTAGTTTGCAATTTTTTCATTCAATGTAAAAAATATATACTGATCTATCTAATTATTATCTTTATTCGTCTGCAAATAAACAAATTTATGTCGTGAGTTTGATAACATTGCGGAAAAAAAGTCAAGTCTGAAAAAGTAATACTTTTTTAAAATGAAAATTATAAAAATTGACTTGAGCTTTAACAAAACTTTGTTAATTAATTTTCGTAGAAGGCATAAACATAAATATTTAGTTTTAAACAATAATAATAATTACACAGAGGTGTTAAAACCAACTGTACTTTTTAAAGGACGCCAGCAACAAATGATACCATGACCTGAAATTCAGTTGTTTAGTGTTTTCTTTGCTAAAACTTAGAAAAACGTAATTTTTGTTAAATATTTATTTTGCAATATTTTGGAGTTTTTAACATTTGAAGCAAGTTGAGTAGGAATGATATGTTGTTTGTCCATATTAACTCGTTTTTAAACCACAATGTACATTTATATAGATACATTTACATTATTAGACTATTTCTAGCATATATTATAATTTTATTCTCAACATCTGTCACAAACTTTACTCAATTCAACATGCTATTACTTAAATATAAGATGAAGATTATATAATGCACTCAATATATTGATTCAGCCGCCATGCATGCAATAAATATGACGTAACTAAAGACATTCTAGTTCAGTGATGGCGAACCTTTTTGAGGCCGCGTGCCCAAAGTACAATATAAGACCAACTTTTTTTCTTTCAACGTGCCAACACTGCAATTAAAACAAAATACCATAACTTAGCTGTTCCATTTTTTGGTAAATGCTCGCGTGCCCACAGAAATGGCTCTGCGTGCCGGCTGTGGCACGCAAGCCATATGTTTGCCATCGCTGTTCTAGTGAATTTCTAGATTCTAGGTCTCCTTATTATCTAAAAACAAATACAAATAATGTTGAATCTGAGATGAGACAATTCAGCTTTGCAGATTGCTTTAAGAAAATTTATGTTGACTAAATCCTAGAATAAATAATACAGCTGACAAAGACAGGGTTCTCTTTTTCTAACGCTGGCTACTCTTTTTCTATTACAATAGGATCGACGCAAACATTTCTTGCCTTTTTTTCTTTTGCTGGCTCCGATACATTGCCCAAAAGACAAACGTGATGCTTATAAGACTATCCGCTACCCATAAGACCAATATAATATCCAAAAGAACAATTTCTTGCCCACAAATTATGTCCAATGTGCTGAACACAAATCCTCTTCCAAGAAGACACATCAGCTGCCCAAAATACAAATATGATGCCCTAAAGACGAATGCGCTGTTAAACCTATCCGATACACATAAGACCAACCCAGTGCCCTTAAGACCTATCTGATGCCCATAAGATCAATATGTTGCCCACAAGACACATCTGCTGCCCAGAAGACGAATCAGCTCCCCAAACAATGAATCTGCTGCCCAGAATACCTGTCTACTGCACGGAAGAGTAAACTGGTGCCCAGGAGACCAATTTGTTGCCCATAAAACCAATCCGTTGCCCTGAAGACCTATCCGATGCCCATATTACAAATCCGCTGCCCAGAATACCAATCGGTTGCCCAGAAGACCTATCCGACGCCCAGAATACCAATACGGAATAAGATATTTACAATGCAATATGATGCAAACAATACGAGGAGACGCTATCATAGAATATATTTCTTTGGACCTATATAATGTATTATCGGAAAAAAATATTAGATTTCGTTATAAGTAATGAGTGATATCAACTACTGTTGGCTCAGCTGCCTATATATATATATATTTATCTAGATGCTTACGCCGAGTATCACAATATCTACAGCATATTATGCAAACAAACAAAGATATTATTATATTAAGCATATTTTTTTAGAATTAAATATGATTGATACAATCTTATATTATATATTACATTCGCTCCTACTGTAAAGAAGATTATTGCGTCCTACGCTTATCTTTGGTCAGAGTCTAGTCTTGCAATTTTATTAGTGTTTTAAATGATGTTATTGGTTTTTCTGGTTTGTTCAGTTAACCAATTCTGTGCCCGGATGCCACTCGAATGCCAATATTTTATTACGCTATTTTCTTATCTTATTGTTTTGAAAAGCTATAAATTAAACATTCTAACTTAAATTTTGTTTAAAAAATATGTATTTATCCCTGAGATAAGAGGGTCTGTTTTTCTTGCAAACATGCAATGTCACGGTATCATTTCTTGCTGGCGTCCTTTTTTAAGAACATTTTGAGAATCTCAATATTTAAAAAAAAATATTTTTCACAAAATAACTATCATTTGTTTATAACATCATGACTTTCTATTACATATATAAAAATTACGAAAAAATAAAACCTCAGCAAGATATGGGTTAAGACATTCCAAACCTTCATTTGCACTGCATCGCAGTACATCCTGTTTTCGCGATAATTAATCACTGACAGCAATGCTACTAGACAAAGCAATAGACCCACAAATCCTAGCCTACGTAACCCGAGCTGTGCCAGCTCTGTAGTTACCGACGCCCTGGGCTACCTGAGCTTTGGTGACCCCATTTTTCAAGTAAGGCCTACTATTTAAAGAATCAAAACATTCAAAATATAGTTAAGCTTATTAACTTTTGTTTCTTGTGCGAAAGGCGCATCGAGAAACTACACAAATGGTCGGTATACAGAACCGACACTGCTCGCGAGATAGAAAAAAAACCTAACAATATTAAGAAAGCAACAATGTCGTTTGTCTTCATTTATCAACATAACAAATACATTATGGTATATGATTTCAAAAGCTGACACATCAACATAAAGGCCATCATTCTGAGGATATCTGGTGTCCAGACTTGATGTACACAGTCATTATCCTGAAAAATTAAAAAAATAAAAAGCAATGACATTATTTTTAAAAAAAATTTAAGGTCTAAAGTCTTAAGTAAACCAAGTTACTGAATATTTTTGTTTTATTTTAATCACATCAGTTTTGAAACTTTATTTTATTTTAATCACCATTAAAACCAAGTGCATACATCCTTATACGGAATCGAAAATATAATCGACCGTTTTATCAATCGCACGGTGGCCGGGCGGCAGCGCGTTCGCCTGGAATCCTTATAAAGGCTAAGATTTGTTCTCGGGTATGGAGGATGTCCCTGAGTCTACTCTGTTGGGGTAAAGTAAAAGCGGCTGGACATAGTGCTGGCCACACAATCCCTTAGTATGCCGTGGCCGCAGAAACTGGTAAACGCTGCTTAACCGGCCCCATGGATCAATTTGGTCCGATGGAATACTTTATTTTACTTTAATAGTTTGGGTCAAGGTTGACAATGTACTGTAGCCTATCTTTCTATTCTGATGTACATTATATAAAGAGTGGCTAGAAATGTATACTAAATAAATTCTACTTTTTTCATTGCAAGATGATGCTAGTTACAAAGTCAACTATTTAGCCAGAGGCCTGCAGCATTCGGCCCACGGGCCACAACAGGCCCTGTCTAGCCTTTAATCATAGCTCCAAAAATCATATTTTTGTTTAAAATGTTCTTTTATTAATAGATCTAATGTTAATAAATTTTTATGACGTTTAGCGAATCTACTTCAATTGAGTCAAATGACGAAAAAATCTGCAAACTCCTAATTTAGACCAAAAATGTGATAAATAATAATAATAGTTATTTTTATAGCGCTACAATCCATGCTATTAAATTAAGGATGCTCAGCGCGCTCTTGGTGTGAATTGCAGTGGCAGTTGTATTAGTATGAAACCAAAGAGAAAGTTCTTTAAGCTTTTATTGAAAGATTCACTTGTCTCAGATTCTCTCAGTGTTATGGGTAAACTGTTCCATAAATAAATAATGTATGAAACAAATAATTTAAAAAGCAAAAAAAAAAAAAAGTGTTTTCATAAAAAATCTGTCCATTGGGCGACTCCATTCGAAAGTACGTTACTTGTAAACATTCCAGCAGTTTTATATATATATATATATATTTTATGCGCCAAATGAAAAGAAAAAGATAAACATCGGGATTCATCTTCAAGTCTGCAAACTTTCAACTTAAATTGATAAATTTGAATGTTTGTGTATACAGGTTCACATATTTTGACCAATATTTCTGAGCAGAAAGATGAGTTGTTAGAAGGAGGACTGGGGGTGAATTTTCTACTCCGTTCCAGTAAAATTTAGTTCATGAATTTCTACTTTGAGGAATTAAACTATAAATTCCCAAAGATTTCTTTTTTAATATGGTTGTTTCACGTGCTCTAGAGTCTAGACTATTATATTTCGCCATACGAATTTCATATTATATATTATAAATATTTTCAGAGCCCGGTGGCGTTTTACTTAAAGCAAATTAAAAAAAATAAATTCATTTGAACATAATATTGTTTTTTTTTATATTATTTGTACTTTTATGAACGCGTGTGTGTATCAGTAGCCTACAAACCTATTATAGCCTGGCAGGTGTGACCACATCCGTTAGAAGCACACTGGAAGCCTGCCGGACACGCTCTCAGCTGTCGGGCTGCCCTGATGATGAAGCTGTTGCTGCAAGCCTCCACACAAATGCCGAACGTGTTGCCGGGCAGAAAACTGACTGCAGCCGCGGAGGCTGTGGACAACATAGTAGCCTATAGACATGCAATTCACATTTATTTCCTAACCAATCTTAACCCTTACAGTCCCGGGCGCGTATATAGCGGAACTGAAGGCAGCATAGATAGAAGTAGGTCGGTACGGGAAGGGTTAAATGTCTCATTAAAAACAAAAACGACGAGCCTTCCGGCTCTAGCGTCCAGGGTGTGACGATGTGAAGGGGCGGATTGAAGAGGGAGGGGGGGGGGCGCACATCTAGACCCTGTCCGACACTAGCCGAACCGCGGCACGCCGATAAGGCGAGCCGCGTAAAAAAGGAACTATCTCCACAGTACATGCACTGCTCTGCTCCTCCCAACCTCCCCTCGGATCGTTAACGCTGTTGCTCGTTCGTATTTCTGCACTATCGCCGGTAGCACAAATCCCACCTGCCTGGTCATCCAGGCATCAGGGCTTGGTGTCCCCCGCGCGTTAGCCCACTGACGTACTATTAATGGGAGCGTATCGGTGGTTTACACACTTCTCCAGCATTGAGGTTCATGTGTACTAAAAGTGCATATTCCTAACCCGCTTATACAAATTGATCTCATTTCTACTTCGTGGCCCACACAAATTGTATCACCTATACTAGCAAGTAATAAGAAAATAACAGTTATGCATTGTACCACTTTCCTTATATTAAAATATAGTAAGGTCTATACTCGAGGAATGTAGATAAAATATGTTCATATATCAGAAACTGAGGAACGCACCTCCTAGTGGTCCAAGGTGCGCGAGGGCACTCAAGCCGCAGAAGCCACCCTCACAGGAAGGAGTGAAGAGAACCGAGCCAGGAGAAAGGCGAGAGGCAGAGAAAAAAGAAGACTGCGCCATCGTCCGTTGAGGATGGATAGATGCCATATAAATCAGAAACGGTCAACCTTGTAGTCTGAATTTGTAAGTTCTCCCTTCTTTTGCTACCCAAATAATTTTGCTCTGGAATAGAGCCGTTGTCGTCAACCTTTGGATAACAGTGTGCCAAAGTAGGATTTCTAATTCATTCAGCGTGCCACCAGCCTAACAGTCACCCTGCTCTTTTCTTGTAGAAGATACTTTATGTTTTTTAAAGACTATTTTCGCGTGCCAATGACAAACGGCAAACGCTTTGCATGCCAAGTCTGGCACGCGTGCCATCGGTTGTCGAGCCTGGTATAGAGCATTCAGAATAGGACCACCTCGTTTTAAAATGGCTTTTTGTAATACGACTGTTTGATGCAAGATTTGAAAAAAAGCATCTTTTTGTTGTATAAAATACACTTGTTTTATAAAAGTATAAAGGCTTAATAAAGGTATAATGGCTTAATCAAATACATATTATTAATTCAATGATTATTCTTCAAGATTGTTTTTTTAATTTTAGTGAATACAAAATCGAAGTCAACTGAATAAAAGATGATAAAGAACGTAATTTGTTTTTCAAATCAATATGAATCTTCCGCTGTAGTATTGAAGTTATCATGGATTAAACTCAACATTTTTCTATATTGTTTGTGTTCTTCTAACAATGAGTTATTGGGTCTGGTTGGGGTCTGGTTATCGCTATAATTTCATGAGACAGAACATAATTCTATTTAGCTGTACGGACCTGATCACCCCCCCCCCCCCCCCCCCGGGTCCTTTCACCATCTAATCTAGGAAACAAAGCCTTTCGACACTTACCCACAATCACAAGCAAAAATCCTAATATGGCAGTCCTCATTTTTTAAAGTATCAAACAGAGTTAATGCTCTTAACGCAATGGTCTCCCTTTGCTAAATAGTCCTTGTCTCTAAATTGTCGACGCATTTTATTCGAGGCCTTGATTTTTTTTTTTAAACATAAATCTATTTACTGATAAGAAAGTAAACTGATAAGGAGAAACAGTCTAGTTCTAGCTCGTTTCTGAGTTTGTTTTGTTTTTTTTTAGATCACGAATTTAAAGTAATCACTAGATGTAATCTAGGTATTATAAATATATTTTATTGCCTATGACGCAGACAGTCTCCCAAGACCAAGACCGATGGAAAAGTGTAGTTGCGGCCCTATGATCCTATGGGGATATACATGATTAAGTCACGAAGCAGACAAATACACTCACCTGATTGTAATTCGCACCTGTTTATCTAATCATTATTGTTATCAATACAAAAATTGTTCAAATTTACACATGTATGCTTAACGTTGGTTTCTTTCTACTTATTAATGGCACAGATGTTATTACTATTATTCTTTTTTTTTAACCCTTCCCGTACCGACCTACTTCTATCTATGCTGCCTTCAGTTCCGCTATATACGCGCCCGAGACTGTAAGGGTTAATTATTCACTTTTCAGTTCAGTAATCTACACTTGTATCTTCTAGGCTAGAGGACGGAAACATATGACACGCGTGCAAGATTTGGCACATGAGCTGTTTCTCAATTGCACTCTTAAGACTTCCAAAATGGGTGATGCAAGTCTCTTCTACACGTAATTGAGTGTTAGAGCCATTCGGAAACTTAATGTATCTTTTTTGCCATGGTCCTCGTAAAAAAAAAATGTGTTTCAACCAAAGACTATAATAAGATAGACCGCTTGCTTTAATATTTCAATAATTTCTGCTATTTGATGACTCAAATGGCTTCTTTACGGAATTCCCGATTCCTTTTTGTACTGTACACTTTCGTTTTATTTAATCTCCTTGATTTTCTCAATGAAAAATAAAAATTTATATCGAAATTTCTATACAGCGGAAACATTTAGGCAAACGTTGGAGCGTAGAAGTAATTTAAGACAGCGATATATGCGCACGGAAAAAAAAGAACATATAGGGCCTAAGCTCTAAAATAGAGCAAGCTGACCATCTCATTATAGTCTTTGGTTTCAACCAATGAAAAAATTGTTTACTAAGGGATATCGGGAATTGAATGTCTTCTATCCAATGGTATCATCGCTGTGTTCATTTCATATTGAAACCAAAGTAACCTCCCCGCTATTTGTTTTATCTTATCTTACATGCTACATACGTTCCTTCTATAAGATTTTTACTTACTATACGCTCACCAGTGGACTGACTGAGTCTAGTCTTGCATTTTGATTCTTATCTTACACTCTGTTATACTAAACCCATTAATAGACACGGATGAATGACTGATTAAGATTATAATTATTTACTTCAATATAATTTTTATCAACTGCCAAAAAAATATAAGAAAAAATAATAATAAATAACAGAGTTTTATACATAATTAGGTCGTTATGATCGATAGCAACCCGATAGGGTAAGGGGGAGGGGTACCTTTGTTTTTAAAACTTTGATTGTTTGATTGATTGTTTGATTGATTGACCATGTCAGTGTGACGTAATTATGCACTCAACGCTTGGAAGTTTAGATCAAATCAAAGAAATCGGAACTGAAAAAAGATTTGAAGGTTTATTTACTTAGGAAATAGATTTGTTCCGTATCCCCGAAACGGCTAACGAGAGTTTGTAAACTGACAAATCTCGAGCAAGCGAGCGAGGCAATAATTACATTTTAAAACTGCTCACTTTAATTGGAACTGGTTCATATCAGGTAATTAAATCATTATATCTCGTGGCATAACTTTACACACAAAAAAAGAACCAGTAACGCGAGACTCAATCTTTAAAATAAACAAAAATTACTACATTGATATTGATAGTGTTATTAAATCAATTAATAAACAATTTCAAGAGAGTTTTGTATGTTCTTTGTAAACACGCCAACTAATTGAAAGTCGACATTCACAGCGCCATGCTTCGGGCAAAAAATCTACGCGGGAAACATTCCAATTATTTTGGCAGACAACATTTACATTAAAAAAATGCTTCAGGCCAAAAAGAAACGTACGAGAAGAAAACAACTTATCTTCAGGGGGAATGTCAGTTTTTATTTGTGTGTGTGGCTACAAAATGAAACATAATTCTCAAAGACACTTAGTACTAGGGTTTAAAAACTGTACATCCGTTTCTATAGGATGTAGATAATATTGTTTTAACTTTAGTTTGTACATTTTGACTATCGTTTTTTTTAAATAATTGATACAATCTCTATGTAACTTACAATATTGTCTTTGATTCTGTAGGCTACTTATTTCATTCAAAGATATACTTACAAATAAAGAGGGACCAAGCAAGTTATTCTGTCGTTTTCTTTTGGTGCATATAAACGTTTTTCAAGTAAGAAAGCCAAATATAAATGAATGGCTCAGTTGAAGAATGATATGAGTCACATTATAAAATAACTTATTATAACATCTCACCATCTTCTATCTAAAATAAAAAGATCGTGTTTGTGTCCCAACAGATCCACATTGGTCAATTTGAAAACCCGTGAGTTTGTGTCACTGACCTATTTAGGCCTAGGCCTATATACTGTCTAATAATTTTTCACATTGGAAATGTGTCTTCGCTAGCTCAGTGGTTAACTTTGTGGACTGCTGAGCGGGCGACCCTGGTTCGATTGTCCAGTTAGACAATTCCTCTTTTTCGACAATTTTTTTTTCAAACTTTTAAAAACAAAAGACATTGTAAATCTACGGGCAATTTAGATTTTTGTTAAATAAAAATACTTGCCTATTTTTTTTACCCGATCACAATATTTATTTTAAATTACTTTCCTGAGAGTAAACTAAGTATCCTAAGCTTCAGTAAATCAAAAAACAATTTAAATATTAGATCTATTTTAATTGTAGTTTATGAAATGTGTATCTGCACTTTATACAGTCCTGTTTTTTTTTTGTTCACCCGGGCAACGCCGGGCAATATAGCTTGTAACTAATATAAAAAAGTCATTATGCTTAAATTGTTACATCGTGGGTAGGAGAGCACGATTTTTAAACATAGATAACCGTGAGATAATTGAAAAATATCATTATTTTAAATTTACCTTCTCTTCAAATTCTAATTTAAAATGAAGTATACACAATGTGTGGTTTTTTTTTGTTTGTTTATTGCATATGACTTATCTTTTTGTTTTAGGTTGTAATAATTTTTAGTGCAGATGAGCGCCTACAGATGGGTGACCAGATTCTAAGTGATGAGCAGACCGTCGAAATTTTGGAGGTGCTGATGCTGGGTGTCACGCCGACAATCGCCCTGTTCGGAATCCTGGGGAACATCTTCAGCGTCATCATCCTGGTGAAGCACGGGCTGCACAGGAGCTCCAACATCCTCCTGGCCTGGCTGGCAGTCAACGACATCGCCTTTCTCATTGGCTTCAACAGTGTGCCCAAGTTCCTGTACGAGGTCGTGGAAGACGAGGAGGGCTTCAGGTACGACCGCGGGTCCTCCTACGCGCTGTTCGTCTTCTACCAGCTGTTCACGGTCATGGACTACGGCTGCGGGTCCGTGTCAATGACCCTGCCGGTGCTCATCACGGCCGAGCGACTGATCGCGGTGTTCCTGCCCTTGCACTTCGGACGGATAGTGACCGCCGGCCGGACCTGGTGCGCGGTCATCTTCGTGTCCGTCTTCTGGTACGGCTTCTTCTTCCACATGGCGTTTTACGTCACGCTCGAGTTTGAGCAGAGCCTCAACGTCACGGTGGGGCTTATGAAGAGGTCGGTGTACCACACCCAGAACCCGACAACCGTAGAAATTCTAGTGGAGGCCATGTCGTACCTCACCATCAAGCTCCCTCCCATCTTCACCCTCGTGGGCTGCGTCGTCATCGGCGTGAAGATCAGGATCGCCTCCAGCCAGCGCCAGAAGATGACCTCGAAATCCGCCAAGGGGGAGCTATCCACGCGTACCACCAAAATGTTGCTGGCCGTGTGCACCATGTACACTGTGGCGTGCAGCACCATGTCTCTCCCCACGTTCATCCCACAGTACATGTACTACTCCATCACCAGCGACGCCCCTTCAAACCTGGGCAGGGTGCTGTACCAGGTGATGAACATTGCCCTCTGCATCAACAGCTCCTGCAACTTCATCATTTACGTGGTTATGAACAAAAACTTCAGGAAGACCTACTGGTCGCTGTTCCGGAGACGGTCAGCTTACACTGACCGCTTACAAAGTGAGATTAAAAAATAGGTGGACTTTTAAAAATAATTGCTTCAAAATTGACTATAAAAATGTGTGTAGTTATTCATTGTACTTCTACCATAAAAGTAACGTCGAACTTTGATCGATCCAGAGGCGTAGCTATGATATTTTGCTAACGTGGAAGAACTATAAAATTGGCCTCCGCACCCCTTACCGTTTAACCTTATTGATCTAAACGTAACGTTGTAAGCCTCTTTTTGATGCCCTTTTACTTTAGCGCTCGAGGACATATTATGTACCCTCCATTTTCCTCTCCCCTATTAGCTACGCCTCTGTATCAAATGTTATATTAATGTTTCAGGATTGGAGCCACGATTCCCAAACTTTTTTTTCTCATTTCATGACCCAGTTTTTCTTTTATTGCGTGTCCCACTTTTCTCTGTTACTTTTATTTCTTGACCCAGTTTTTCTTTTATTGCGTGACCCACTTTTCTCTGTTACTTTTACTTCGTGACCAAGTTTTTTTTTTTACCTCATGGTCCAGTTTTTTTCTTTTTCTTCTTGGCCCACTTTTTCTTTTACTTCGTGACCTAGTTTTTGTTATTTTTTTTTACTTTGTGACCGACACATTTTTACGCCCATGTTAGCTAATATGTGTCCCTTTGTGATTTTCCAGAAAATTTTCTGCAGACTAGTGACGTCAATGTTCGAGACATGTGGTATAAAATTAGGTTCGAATATCTATATTTAAAAAATGTCCGTTTGGGGGGGGGGGGCGAAATATAATGTTATGCGTCATTCGCTTCTTCTTTGCGGTATTTGGGAAACACTGGATTAAAAGAAATCTTCTTTTTTCATACTCAGTACTTGAAATAAATAAACAAATGTCTATCGATTCACAGTTATTTTTAAAGTGTCATTGTTGTTTAAAATTTTAACGACTTGAAGTCTACTACAGAATATAACCTTTTATACCTACTGTACAAACTATCCTTAAAATTTAGCCTAAAACTTACTTCCAAAACTTGCCAGAAAAAAACAACCTTTAAAACCCACCGGAAAACTTAAACATAAAACCGACTACTAAAAATGCTTAAAATATAAACCTAAAACCTATACCTAAGGCCCTACAGCTAAAACTTATACTTAAAAGCCACGCATAAAACCACATATAAACTCATCATATATTTAAAAAAAATACCAATAAAAGCTTGAGTTACGCCTTAATGTTTTGTTTGGAGGTGATCGCCGAATCGTCGTAACTCAGAAAAGTAGCAAACTTAAATGGCCTAAAATTGGAGTTGATGGGTATTGATAGCACTAGCAATCTCCGAGCTAAAAACAACAACAAAAGCAAAGAAGCTATTTAATTATTTTTTTTTAACGGCAAGTCTTACTTATTCCAAAGACTATAATATATATTATTAGATGGACCGTTGGCTTCAATGTTTCTGCTATTTGATGACTTGAATTACTTCTTTTCGGAATTCCCGATTCGCCTTGGCACTGTACACATCCGTTTTATTTATTGGCTTATTTTCTCAATGAAAAATTAAAATTAAAATACAAAGTTGTATACATCGGAAACATTTAGGCAAACGTAGGGGCGTAGAAGTCATTTAAGACAGCGTTATTGGATGCACACGGAAAAAGAAATAAAAAATAGAGCAAGCGGTCCATCTTACTATAGTCTTTGCTTATTCAGACTATATTGGTTCATGGAATTACCACAGATCGATGTGATTATTAATAGCCTACAAGCATAGTGGTTTAGACAGCAAAGTCTTAAGTAGTGAGACTAGTTAGTAGAAATAGAGGTCATAGCTAGTCCAAGAATTATATTTAAACCATGAAGTATTAAAAACAATGTATTTTACAGTCGATGTTCATGAAATACTATTATTTAAAAACATTTAGTAACTTAAACCAGAATAAGCCTACATCAACTTGGATGAAATTGTACAGCAAGATGGGCAAGTAACTGTATACTACCTGATTTTGGTCATGTTTGCAAAATCCCAATAGTGGATTTTTTTGTGTTACCATATTTTCCTTTCTAAAATTAATTCTATAATTTAATTTTTTTGTAAAATGTAGTCTCTATTTCCTATAAACAATTTTTTTGTTTATTTGGAAGACAAATAAGTGTTTTGTTTGTCTTGGATAGACATTACGAATACCTGTACAACAATATAATTTTGTACGTTGGGATGTTGTTTAATTCTTTTCAGAAACAATGACGGCATATCACGACGTACCCACAAGGCAGTACGCCCGCAGTACGCCATACACGTATTTTTTGTTTAACAGCACCAAGGCTCGCAGTTAAAATTCCTTCTTTTGACTTTGATATTTAAAAGAAAAATGTGCATAGATGTAGTAGGCCTACTTGTTTTAATTTTAGAAAATGTTTCCAAACCCATCCATGCCCTATTATTTTAATATTTGTATCGTTGTTATCCATAAATCTTGCCATTTACTAATGCAATTTAGTTATATATTCAACAGTGTCTTCTTTTCGTAATTTCTTGTTGTTGTTGTTTTTAATTTGTAAACTAAAAACTAGTACACATATATGTGTGTAACTACCCAGCTGCTATGTTTATATACACAATGTTAATCTTTGTATATAAAATTATAGGCTTTGTTAAAGAAATGTCTAAGGCCGTTAAATGAGAACGAATCCCATAAACTTTGACCAAAATGGTCTTTAATAATAATAATAACAGTAATGTTTATTTATATAGCGCCATTATCCATGCTATTAAATTTAGCATCCTCAGTGTGCTCTTGGTGTGAATTGCAGTGGCAGTTGTATTGGTATGTAAGGCACAGACCCACTAACCAAAGAGAAAAGTCTATAAAAGACTAGTTTGTCTCAAATTTTCTCAGTGTCTGTGAGGCAAGCTGTACAAACTAGAAGTCACCACGGATTATTTATTCTTCCCAGCTTTCTGCTTTCTTATACTTTTTGAATTTCCATTTAACATCACCAAATTCAAAAGGTAGTATGCCAAAGTTGGAGTGTGTTATGTATGCATGTTTGTTCAAGTTAGGGATGCAAAACGAAAACCGGAATACCGGATTCCGGTTTTGAATATGAAAACCGGTTTTGATTTTTTAAACCGGATTTCGATTTGTTGACTGGAAAATAGTCATTACTTCAAGTAGCACACCCTTTATTATATTTTTTTATTGGTTCTGATGGAAATATTTTTAAAAACAAAAGTTGGATTCACGCAAAACAATTATTGAAATGCCTTGCTAACACTATTTAGTCTTAGATATTGTGTTTCTTTTTTTTTCTCCAAATACCAACTATGGCTTGGGATAAAAACAACATCAAACCAAATGTCGGCTCATCTTTTAGATGTGCGCTACTCTTTGATGTGCCTCAAGTGCAGCAGGGATTGCCCCTCCCGGGTTGGCCTACACAGCTATTCTTGGCGGTGCAGTTGGATACCTCACCCATGAAGCTACACCATCGTCTCTCGAGAAGGACGCATGCCGACGACGACTCTTTGGTGTACGCAATGGAGAGGGGAGAGACGCAAACTAGTTTTGTCCTATGACCTTGAACAATTCGGCTAGACACCGCGTCTGTGCTTTATTATTAACGGCAGCATTAAATACACATTCTTTTGACTTTTGATTGGTGCTACGTGATCCTATTCAAAACATTATTTTACAAGTCTAAGTCCACGGTGCACAAATGATCACTATTGAAAGCTATTATCGGTTTTAATCAATTAGCACATATTTTTTTTAGTTCTAAAAAATGATATGGTAAAGTGTACAAAATCATAATGTATTCACACAAATCAACCTCTTGAATGCTCTGCAAATACTTAATAAGTTTGAACTATTTTTTCAAATACACCTACAAAACTACGCACTAATGCATGTCTTTTCCGACCTGTGACTTGTAACATTGCGGGGGGTGGGGGGGGGTGGGGGGAAATCGAAATCCGGTTTTAAACCGGTTTTATAGAATCGAAAACCGGTTTTGAAAAGAAACCGGTTTTAACATCCCTAGTTCAAGTAAAGTATACCGTCGGACCAAACTGATGATGTTCCCGTTGAAGCAGCGTTCACCAATTTCTTGAGGGGGATGGAGGGTGTTATACTAGGGGATTGTGTGTCCAGCACAATGCCCAGCCGCCTTTACTTTACTCCAACTAATGTCAGGTACCCATCAACAATGAACAATATGAACACTATTTATTTTGCCACATAGTACACAACTGTAATAAAGACATAACAAGAGCATTTTAGCATTGGTAAATAATATAATGAAAAACAATAGCAATACAAATATCAATAATAATAATGAAAATTATAATAAATTAATTAAAGGTTTCGTTAATGAAAATTCAAGGGGGATAATTCAATTTAAGATAAAATTTAAAAGGTAAAAATGATAACTAAATAAATTAGTTATATCACATAATACATTACATAGTACAGTTACATCACATAATACATTACATAGTACAGTTACATCACATAATACATTACATAGTACTGTTACATCACATAATACATTACATAATACAGTTACATCACTTTCACTACAAGTTCGCAGAGCTGGTTAGACTCAGGGACACCCTCCAGTCCCGGGAGACTTCACCAGGATTCAATCCTCGGGTCCAAACGGTCGACCACGAAGCCCCCATAACACTGAAGATAAAATTCAAAGTTCTGACAATGCTCTAGATAAAAGACTCCATGGTCAATCTCCCCAGTACATGATATCCATGGTCGAGCTACACACATCAGAGAAAAGAGGACTGCGTTCAAACAAAATCCAGTTCAAGGTACCAAGCGTAAAAAGAGAAAACATTTTTCAGCTCGCCCCTACAGCGTCATAGCACCTCTGTGGTGGAATGAACTTCCGAACACAATTAAACAAGCCGACAATATAGACATTTTTTAAACAAAATTAAAAACACACTTTTTCGATTTATTTTAATAACATCTGGGAAATGTAAAGCGCTTTCGAAGACTTTGTTATGAATAGCGCTATACATATATATGTAATTTGTAAAATTTGTATTTAAAAAAGTAAGTATAAGCAAGTATTAATATTTTTGTTCTTTTTGTTATTTCCTTTTTACAGTTTGTCAAGTTGGATTCAGAAAAGTGTAGCGAAATATGTCCTTGGATTTATCCACATAATACTTCAATTCAATGCAATTTTTTTTTGTTAGTGATTCAATCCATTTAGTCCAAGTAGCCTATAATTGTCAGAATATAATTATGTTAGTGACGGTTATAGAAATGGAAATTGAACATTATATTTGGTGAAAGGTTAAATTATAATTATGGGGCTTGTATAGCGCATATCCTGTTGATGACAGTTCTATGCGCTGACGACAGTTACAGAATACAGATAACGAACAATGGACGAAAATGTATACATGTACACGCAAATACTGCTACTGAAATAGGTGAGTCTTCAGCCGGCTCTTGAAGGTGTCGAAGCTCTGGCGAAGCTGTAGTGGGAGGTGATTCCAGGCGGACGGTCCCGCGTAGGAGAATGCACGTTGGCAGGCGGACACTTGGAAATAAGCGTCAACAAGTAAATATTTTCCAACACGAAAAAAAAAGCGGAAGAAACGTGGCTGTAAGGGAGAAATACGTGTAAAATCAGGAAAAGCAGACACAGGGGCTATATTCCCCATTTTGAGTCTGGTAATGTAAGAAGATTCACCAGTGGCATTGCTGTCTTGGCAGACAAAGGTGCACTAGACCATGGATCGACAACCTAAGGCATGCGTGCCAAACTTGGCACGCAGAGCGATTTTCAATGGCATGTGAGAGAGTTCTAAGAGGTGTTTTTTAATTGATTTTCCGGTTCTGAATGAGAAAAACTGACCGTTGCAGCCTATATAGGCCTGTAAATATATTAACATTTTTTAAGCACTTTTTTTTCTAAAGTTCACTTATTTTTTAATCTCACTTTGTAAGCGGTCAGTGTAAGTTGACCGTCTCCGGAACAGTGACCAATAGGTCTTCCTGAAGTTTTTGTTCATAACAACGTAAATGATGAAGTTGCAGGAGCTGTTGATGCAGAGCGCGATGTTCATCACCTGATACAGTACCCTGACTAGGTTGGACGGGGCGTCGCTGGTGATGGAGTAGTACACGTACTGGGGGATGAACGTGGGGAGTAACATGGTGCTGCACACCATTGTGTACATGGCGCACACCGCCAGAAGCATTTTGGTGGTACGCGTGGACAGCTCCCCTTTGGCGGATTTCGAGGTCATCTTCTGGTGCTGGCTGGAGGTCATCCTGATCTTCACACCGATGAAGACGCAGCCCACGAGGGTGAAGATGGGAGGGAGCTTGATGATGAGGTACCACATGGCTTCCACTAGAATCTCCACGGTTCTCAGGTTCTGGGTGTGGTACCCCGACTTCTTCGAGAACCCCACCGTGAAGTTGAGGCTCTGCTCGATCTCGAGCGTGACGTAAAACGCCATGTGGAAGAAGAAGCCGTACCAGAAGACGGACACGAAGATGACCGCGCACCAGGTCCGGCCGGCGGTGACTACCCGTTCGAAGTGCAAGGGCAAGAACACCGCGACCAGTCGCTCGGCCGTGATGAGCACCGGGAGGGTCATTGACACGGAGCCGCAGCCGTAGTCCATGGCCGTGAACAGCTGGTAGAAGACGAACAGCGCGTAGGAGCACCCTCGGTCGTACCTGAAGCCCTCCTCGCCTTCCACGACCTCGTAGAGGAACTTGGGCACACTGTTGAAGCCAATGAGAAAGGCGATGTCGTTGAATGCCAGCCAGGCCAAGAGGATGTTGGAGCTCCTGTGCAGCCCGTGCTTCACCAGGATGATGACGCTGAAGATGTTCCCCAGGATTCCAAACAGGGCGATTGTCGGTGTGACACCCAGCATCAGCACCTCCAAAATTTCGACGGTCTGCTCATCACTTAGAATCTGGTCCCCCATCTGTGGGCGCTCATCTGCACTAACAATTAATATAGCCTAAAGCAAAAAGATAAGTCAAATGCAATAAACAAGAAAACAAACAAACATTGTGTATACTTCATTTTAAATCAGAATTTGAAGAATGAATGAAGAATGTAAGGCCCTACTTTTACAAATCTGAAAGAAGGTAAATTTATAATAATGATATTTTAGAATTTTATCACGGTTATCTATGTATTCTGCATCCCAGGATGTAAGAATTTAAGCTTCATGACTTTGTTTATATTAGTTTTGAGATGTTATGATGAGTTATTTTATAATGCGATATCATTATTCAACTGAGCCCTTCATTTTTATTTCTTACTGAAAAACGTTTATATGCTATAATAGGATAACGCGAATAGAGCAGACAATTATGTCAATTACGTACGGATAAAGTGCATTGCTCCTTCCTATATTCGAGAGCTTATATCAAGGCATGAGCCATCTAGGGAACTGAGCTCTTCATCACAATCACTCCTCAAAACTCCTCAGTTTGGATGGACACAAAAAGAAGTACCTGGAAGTGCGCTCATTTGAATCAGTTGCGCCTTCTTTATGGAACAGTTTACCTCAGACATTGAGAGAATCTGGGACAAGGGAATCTTTTTAAAATATCTTAAAGACCTTTATCTTTGCTAATACATCTGCCACTGCAAATCACACAAAGAGCGCACTGAGCATGGATAGAAGCGCTATAAGAAATGCCCATTCTTATTCTTCTTAATAAAGCTACAGAATATCTTGCAAAATTGGTCCCTCTTTATTTGTAAGTAAGCTTATATCTTTGAATGAAATAAGTAGCCTACAGAATAAAATACAAATATTTTAAGTTATATAAAGATTGTATGACTTATTAAAAAAAAACGATAGTCAAAATGCACAAACTAAAGTTACAATAATTATCTACATCCTATAGAAACGGATGAACAGTTTTTAAACCCTAGTACATACACATAAATAAAAACTGACATTTGCATTGAAGATAATTTGTTTTCTTCTCGAACGTTTTTTTGTGCCTGAAGCATTTATTTAAATGTAAATGTTGCCTGTCAATAATAATTGGAATGTTTCTTAAGTAGATTTTAGCCCGAAGCAGATAGCAATGAATGTCGACTTTCAATTGGTTGGCATTTTACAAGGAACAGACAAAACTCTATTCAAATAGTTTATTAATTGATTTAATAACACTATAAATATCAATGTAGTAATTTTTGTTTATTTTAAAGATTGAGTCTCGCGTTGCTGGTTCTTTGTTGTGTGTAAAGTTATGCCACGCGATATAATGATTTAATTACTTGGTATGAACCATATCCATTCAAAGTGAGCAGTATTAAACTGTAATTAATGCCTCGCTCGCTTGCTCGGGATTTATCGGTTTACATACTCTCGTTAGCCGTGTCACCGATACAGAGCAAATTTATTTTATAAATAAGTAAATCTTCAAATCTTTTTTTTAGTTCCGACATCTTTGATTTAATCTAATCTTCCAGACGTTGAGTGAATAATTAACTTACACTGACTGGGTCAATCAATCAAACAATCAATTAGACAATCATAGTTTCCAAAAAAGCTAGCCTCCCCCCTCCTCCAACCATGTTGGGATGCTGGAGATCATAACGACTGAGATCTAATTATAACCTTATATAAAAGTCTTTTTTGTAGATCTGTTTCTTTTTATTGCATTTGAAAATATTTTTTTACATTTTATTGAAGGAAAAAATTATAATCTTAATCAATCATTCATTCGTGTCTTTTACTGGGTTTAGTATAACAGAGTGTAAGACGAGAATCAAAATGCAAGGCTAGACTCAGCCCACGGGTGAGCGTAAAGTAAGTATTAATCTTATCAAAGAGCTTTTGTAACATGTAAGATAAGATAAAACAAATAGCGGGGAGGTTACTTTTGTTTCAATATGAAATGAACACAGCGATGATATCATTGGATAGAAGACATTCAACTACCGATATCCATTATTATAACAATTTTTTCATTGGTTGAAACACATTTTCTTACAAGGACCATGAGAATTAAATACTTTTAGGTTTCCGAATGGCGTAATTCATTGTAAATAAGGAATTGTGTACATTAGAAAATCGTGCCTGTAAATGCATGAGTACCAGTGGTTGTCCATTCTTACTTTGGTATAACAGTTGGTATAACGAAAATATGGTAATCGATTAATATCACAAGCTTTAAATGTAAAAGTATGCATAGAATAGGGCTTGACAACAGTGTGCTAATAGTGTGCCAAAGTGGGATTTCTAATTCACTCAGCGTGCCAATAGACTAACACTCGATTTCTTGAAGAATAGACTTGCATTGCCCATTTGGAAGTCTTAAGAGCGTGCTATTTAAAATTGCTCTTTGTGCCAAGTCTGTAACGGGTGCCGTATGTTTCCGTTTTATTTTTAAAGGAATAAATATTTAACAACTTTACGTTATTTATAATCAATACTTTTTATGTTCATGCTTTCAATTTTGAGAACACAATCTAGTTATTTCTCCAGTTCGTTGACACCGTTTTGATGTTTATTAGTTTGAAATGAAGCAGACGTGTATTGCGAATTAACACGAGATTCCAACAACAGCAATTGTATTAAATGGTTTGCTGATTTCAAAGTTCTAAGTTTAAGATACATTGTTTCTGAAAAAAAAAGAAGGCTGCTAAATAAATGAACCATTTATAGTCTATTCACAATATCCAGGGTACTAGTATATATGTATCTTTATATAAAATTACTCCACTTCGGGGTCTGGACGGTGCCCTTGAGCATACGCAGCTGTGATATTAGTACATTACATAATTTGGAGGCAACTAAAAAAGGTTGGGCATTAGCCTGGCCACATACTTTTCTTGTAAATGGTGGCTACAAAATCTGATGCTAACCGTATTGGCAACTTTATTTCCCTAAACGGTCTCAGGAGGGAAAAATTACCTTTTTTTTATGTATATCATAAATCCTTCCATATATCAGTGTCTATATTAATAATATAATGATAATGACCTTTTTATGTATATCATAAATCCTTCCATATATCAGTGTCTATATTAATAATATAATGATGTCTATTATCACTAAGAAAATACTAAATAGAAAACGGTTTATTCTTGTACATGTTGCCTTAACAAGGTCTTTGTTGGTTTATAATAAAATGGATATCTCTATTTGAACTAATGTAAATAACTATAAGTCATATATAACTATATTAGGACTATAAATGTAAGTGACAAGAAACATCTATAGTGAACGTTAGACACAATCTGTAATACTTTCTAAACAAGAGATCCTTAAACTGTTGAATTTAACACTGAGCATGTTAGACGAGCTTGCATGAATATATACTTTCTTATAGTTTCTCTAGCTTTCTCCGGTGTTGTTTTATTTGACAATTAATTTAAGTGTAAGCGCCTTAATTGTAAAATATAATTTCCCATTCGCATTTCGCATTTCACTGTCAGATCCTGTATTTAATTTAAGGTAAAAAAATTTGTATATGTTCGACGAAATCTTGAAATCATAAAGGAAAATGCGATGTGCAAATAATTAATAACTGAGTTTATTGGCGCCAGTAATAAATAATTTGTATTTTCCAACTCTTATTCGCAATTTCATATTCGGATCTAAATCAGGTTAAAATGTCGTAACGTTACGAATTTTTCGCAAATGTCAGGAAGGTATGAATAAGGCCTGGTAGTGATAAACAAATAACAGTGTATCTGACCCCAAGCAAACATGATGTAATATTTGAACATCTCGCTTATAAGTTAATTATATAATATTTTAAGTTTTAAAAATGTTTTTGGGTGGCAAAGTAACAGTATGAAAATAACCGGGTCTAATGAAATAATCTCATAAAACATTAGGCTTCTTGAAAAGGAACTTCTACAAATGTAATAAAAAACATAAAGCTAAAATGCTATCACACATTAGTTAGACCTGTTCTAGAATATGCATCTGCAGTTTGGGGTCCATCAACTAAAAAAAAAAATGTAAAAAAAATTATAACAAATTCAGGAAAGAGCTGCAAGGTTCATTACTGGCAAATATTCACAACTAAAAAGAGTAACACCAATAGTTAAATCACTAAACCTAGAAACACTAAAG
This sequence comes from Anisus vortex, assembly GCA_949126835.1. Lineage (NCBI taxonomy): Eukaryota > Metazoa > Mollusca > Gastropoda > Planorbidae > Anisus > Anisus vortex. The sequence goes on along the minus strand of OX421494.1, from coordinate 46,321,842 downwards.
CAGGGGTCGGCAAACTTTTGATAATAATGTGCCAAACTAGGATTTCTAAATCAATCAGCGTGCCAAAAGCCTAAAAGTCAACGTGCTCTAATTATATGTATAAGACAATTAATTTAACTCCGTAGCAAGACCAAGGCCAAAAGTAAAATAGATTAATAGAGAATATAGCTAACGTGTTTCATAATAATAAAAAAATTAACGTGTTGTTATTATCATGCATTTATTTGCATTTAAATTAAATATTAATCAAATATTGTTTTTAAATTAATTTACAATATTTGATTAGTCTTAGAGATGGGTCGCTCACTAAAGAACTGATCAACTGATCCGGGTCTTTTAAAGGAACGGATCCGAAAGCCGATCACTGTCAAAAGACCCGGATCAGTACTGATCCGTTCCCGTTCTGCATTTCGATATGTTAGTTTCCATAGTTCACTTAGAATCCGGATCTGACCCGGATCAGACCGATTCAGACCCGCTCAGTACTGATCGGATCAGACCCGATCAGTACTGATCGGATCAGACCCGCTCAGTACTGATATAGGTCTGTACTGATCGGATCAGACCCGCTCAGTACTGATATAGGTCTGTACTGATCGGATCAGACCCGCTCAGTATTAATCGGCTCAGACCCGCTCAGTACTGATCGGCTCAGACCCGCTCAGTACTGATCGGCTCAGACCCGCTCAGTAGGCCTACTGATATGGGTCTGTACTGATCGGATCAGACTCGCTCAGTTCTGATCGGCTCAGACCCGCTCAGTACTGATCGGCTCAGACCCGCTCAGTACTGAATGGGTCTGTACTGATCGGTTCCCGTTCTGCATTTCGATATGCTGGTTTCGAATGCGAGTGATCGTACAATAGTTGTCAATTGTAAATAATGTTGATGATACCATTTTTGCATTATAATTAGCCAATATGATTACAGTATTTTACATTTACCCTTTTAATTTTACTTATTAGGTGAAAAAAAAGGAATTATAGCTTAAGGCTTAAAAACAAAAGTTTAATTATAATTAGTTTAGTTGCCTACAACTAGACAATTGAGAACAATTATTTCTTATTTATATTTTTTAATGTTTTAAGTAAAAAAAAAAACGGCGTTTCAACAAGGGATCCAAGTTGTTTTTCTCTCCCCTAGACATCCAACATATAAAATTATGGAGGGAGGCGGGGGAGGGGGGGAGGGTAAATTACTAAGTGATCCGTGGAACCGTTCAACGGATCCGTATCTTTTTAGTGAGCGCTCAATTGAGCGGCGATCAGCATGGTGAACGGTTTTGCCCATCTCTAATTAGTCTACTAAACTTTCACATTTACGGTAATTATTGTCTCAACGTTATCATTTGGTAATCTTACAGTTATTAATATTTATTATATTGTGATCTCAGTTTACTGAGATTTCCTTTTGTGTTTTACATATCGGTAGTCGAGAATGCACTACTACCATTAAGCGGAATACATACGTAGTAATCGTTCAAACTGGGTAGTTAATGTAATGTTTGAAAATATACATATACATTTTTTAGTCATAGAATATTTAAATAATTTTAAAATGCTTTTAACAGTTTGATCATTTCAAAGTTATAAATTGTAAGCCATTTATTCTTTTATAAAAGAAAAAAAAAAGGAACATAAAAAAATATTAGCGCAAATAAAATACATTAATGATCTCCCTTTAATTAAAAACAGGTGTCTACGTTTGATTCTATAGTGATTGCCAAACAAGTAATGTTTTGGAACATAAAAAATATTACTGACTTATTTTTATTTCTTTATAAGTTTAAGTTCAAAGAAATGATTAATGTACAAGAACGAATGCCTATCAGTTGTGCTAACAGATGACTTTTCTAAGCTAAGCAGCTTCCTTCCAGAATTTGTCCGCAAATGGGTACGTTTGGAAGCTCATTTTTGAAATGTTTAAAATTCAACTTGCTGCATTTTAAAATAGCCAATGTCCCTCCAATTGAAAACATATCCACTTCTAAGAAGGTTGGAGTAAGATCAAGCTAGTAAGGCTTGATGGGGTATGAGTCCATGCATTTGAAAGTCTTGCCTTTGGTTAGAAAACTCCGCTTTGAGTACTTCGATGCATTTTTTTAAAAAGCCCAACTATCTATCTAAATATTATATGCCTTAATATGCCTTAATATGCCTTAATATAGGGATGTACATGTTGTTAAATGTTTTGAAATTGATCTCACGACTAGATATGTTTCAATACAAATTCATTCCAGTGGTCCTTGAAAATGCAAGTTCAACTCACTGAAATGTGTCGCTATGTCATTAAGAAACATCGGCTTCAGCAGTCAGTTTTCCTCATTCAGAACCTAAAATGTTTTTAGTTCTTTTTTTCATCTATAAAAAAAATATTATTGGAGGTCTCTCGCGTGCCATTGGAAATCGCTCTGCTTGCCAAGTTCGTGCCTTAGGTTGCCAACCCCACCACTAGAGGACAGAAAGGCAAAGAGTAAAGTAGTAATAGTATATATGGCATTCAAATATGTTACAATGCTCAGATAAGCATAATGACTATAACACTTTCCTTATATCTTATAGAAGAACAAAGCATTTCTTCCAGAGTGGCATCGGGGCATGGAATGGGTTGCCTGAACAAACCAGGCAAACCAATCATTTAACATCATTTAAAACACTAATAGAAATGCAGGACTAGACTCTAATCATGAATGTGCGTAGGACGCAATAATCTTCTTTATAGAAGGAGCGTCTGTAATGCATAACTTAGGTAGCACGAAAAATAAGTTAAGAAAACCTGCTCTAGACATTGCGACTTATACGTTTCGCTACCATTGGAGCTTAAGCAAAGCTTAAATCTCAAGCATATATCTCTGTCCAGGGGTCATATCTTGTTCGCTTCATGTAATTCCCGTCGCCTTTACTTTTCACACAAACTCATGTAAGGTACCCTGAAATAAAACTAAAAAATGCCCACCCGCTAGGCCCCCGTGTCCAACTTTGCCAAAGAAAGTCGGTCGAATGCATTAAATGATGCCAGTCTGTTGATCAGTCCTCTAGAGTCTAGACCCTAACGCACTTTAAACGCAGTACATATACTAAAATTGAAACGATACAGAGAAGATTAGCATGGTCCCTGCGCAAGGATGACACGCAAATTCGTGAAGCGTTCCATATTTTTAATGGGTCACGGTAGACGAGCGGCAGCGTTCGTAACCGCGGGTCCTGGGTTTTAAATCCTGGTGAAGGCTAGGATTTTTTCCTGGGTCTGGAAGGTTTCCCTGAGACAACCCAGCTCTGATGGGTACCTGACATTAAATGGGGTAAAGTAAAGGTTGCTGTGCATTGTTCTGGACACACAATCCCTTAGTATGCCGTGGCCAAATAAACCGGTGAACGCTGCTTTACCGGCCATATTATCAATTTGATGGGAAGGGTACATTACTAGACCCTAACCCAAGTCCTAGTACTTTGCACAAAATACTATTCCTAGTTTAAAAAAACGCCAACTGATCTCAACGGTTGATAATATATTCAAACAAATGCGTTGAAATCATTCTGTTAAAAAAAGAACTGCATAAAAAACTAAAAGTTTTGAGAAATATGGGTGTATTAATTGTGTTTAAAGAATTATATATTTTTTCTGCTTTACAGGAAGACTATGTTCTTTTGATTTAGCGACCTTTAAATTTCAACTAATGTCTGGTGGCAATTTCACAATGAGGGCCGAGAGCCCCAAGATCACTATAACAGATCTACCGGTCAGAGACACGGGTCAGTATTTGGACGACCAGGAGACTTTGTATATTCTACGTGTTCTCATGTTCGGCGTCACACCAGCAATTTCCTGTTTTGGGATCATCGGGAACGTCTTCAGCATGCTTGTCCTGGTCAGGCACGGCTTGAGGAAGTGTTCCAACATTCTGCTGTTCTCACTGGCGCTGAGCGACATCACCTTCCTCGTAGGCTTCAACAGCATCCCCAAGCTTCTGTACGAGGTGTCGGGAGACGTGGAAGGGTTCCGCTACAGCGAGGGCGTCTCCTACGCTCTGTACGTGCTGCACCACATCTTTCACGACATGGACTACGCCTGCGGGGGCATCTCCCTCACACTGCCCATGTTGATAACGTTGGAGAGGCTGGTGGCGGTGTTTCTGCCCATGAAGTTCCACCAGATCGTCACGCCAACGAGAACGTGGAGCGCCGTGGCGGGGATCTGCGCCTTTTGGTGGGTATTCTTCATCCACACCTCACTCTACGCTGACTTCAGCTTCGAGATCAGCGCCCATTTGAATCGCTCCGTCGGGCTCATCGTTATGTCGGCCTATCACTACCGCAGCATCGAAACGGTCGCCATATTGGAAGAGGCCATGTCGTACTTCATGATGAAAATCCCACCGACCTTCACATTCGTTGGCTGCGTGGCTATTGGGGTCAAGGTGAAAATGGCGTCCAGCAAACGCCAAAAGATGTCGTCTTCGGAATCTTCTTCCAAACGTACCACGAAAATGCTCCTCGCCGTCTGCACCGTGTACATGATCACCTGCGGTATTCTGTCGCTGCCCACTTTCATCCCTCAGTACATGACATACACGGTGACCGCAGACACCCCGCCCAACCTTGGCAAGGTGATGTACCAGGTGATCAATATTTTCCTCTGCATCAACAGCTCTTACAACTTCATCATCTACGTGGTCATGAACAAAAACTTCAGAGACACCTACAAGTCATTTTTCATTGGCTGCCTGAGTCACAAGAACAGACAAGTAAAAAAAAAACGTAGACCGGAAATAAAAACACCCTAGCCGTTTCCAGATTTTGTCTACTAGATTGTCTAGATTTTTCAAAAAGTTTCACGTCTGCATAGCATTGTTATGTTTTTGGCAATAAAATACGTAATTAAGTTGTTTCTTTTTTTACTCATGTTTTATTAAAATGCATAACTTTTACGATTATAAACTAAATATTTTATTTCATCAAGGTTTTAGAAGTTTGACCAAATATTTTCCCACTGACCTATATATACATGGAGTGCTCAATCACTTAAATTGTCAGAGAAAATGCGAAACTTTTATATAATATAGATAAGTGAACCACAGTATGTTGGCCAATCTGACCCGGAAATAATAAAAAATTCTTTAGTATCATGTTTTAAATGCTTTAAATTGTAATCAATCACAATAATATAGAACTGATTATTTTAAAGTAAATGTCACTGAGATATTCGAATTAAAGACATATTTATTCATTTCAGTAAAAGCAATTCGAAAAAATATTCATAAAAATTAAATGTATGCTCAGTGTAAAAGAAAACATTTTCAGAAAATTTCATTGACGCATGTACGGACCTGAGCCAAAAAATTTCACTATAAGTAATCTATATAGACCTCAGCAAAGGTATCTCACTATAAGTAATCTATATAGACCTCAGCAAAGGTATCTCACTATAAGCAATCTATATAGACCTCAGCAAAGGTATCTCACTATAAGTAATCTATATAGACCTCAGCAAAGGTATCTCACTATAAGCAATCTATATAGACCTCAGCAAAGGTATTTCACTACAAGTAATCTATATAGACCTCAGCAAAGGTATTTCACTACAAGTAATCTATATAGACCTCAGCAAAGGTATCTCACTATAAGCAATCTATATAGACCTCAGCAAAGGTATTTCACTACAAGTAATCTATATAGACCTCAGCAAAGGTATTTCACTATAAGTAATCTATATAGACCTCAGCAAAGGTATCTCACTATAAGTAATCTATATAGACCTCAGCAAAGGTATCTCACTACAAGTAATCTATATAGACCTCAGCAAAGGTATCTCACTATAAGTAATCTATATAGACCTCAGCAAAGGTATCTCACTATAAGTAATCTATATAGACCTCAGCAAAGGTATCTCACTATAAGTAATCTATATAGACCTCAGCAAAGGTATCTCACTACAAGTAATCTATATAGACCTCAGCAAAGGTATCTCACTATAAGCAATCTATATAGACCTGAGAAAAGCTATTTCTCTATTAGTAATCTATATAGACCTCAGCAAAGGTATCTCACTATAAGTAATCTATATAGACCTCAGCAAAGGTATCTCACTATAAGTAATCTATATAGACCTCAGCAAAGGTATCTCACTATAAGTAATCTATATAGACCTCAGCAAAGGTATCTCACTATAAGCAATCTATATAGACCTGAGAAAAGCTTTTTCTCTATTAGTAATCTATATAGACCTGAGCAAAAGGTATCTCACTACAAGTAATCTATATAGACCTGAGCAAAAGTATCTCACTATAAGTAATCTATATAGACCTGAGCAAAGGTATCTCACTATAAGTAATCTATATAGACCTGAGCAAAGGTATCTCACTATAAGTAATCTATATAGACCTGAGCAAATGTATCTCACTATAAGTAATCTATATAGACCTGAGCAAAGGTATCTCACTATAAGTAATCTATATAGACCTGAGAAAAGGTATCTCACTTTAATTAATCTATATAGACCTGAGCAAAAGTATCTCACAATAAGTTAAAAACGAAAATAAAAAATGCGAAAAATAAGCATCATGAACAATGACGAGAGAGATATTTAAAAATCAGATTAGACTATGGCCAGGCAGAGATCCCCAGACCAAGAAAAGGCTCTACATATTCCGGAAACAGGTAATTGTGCCAATGCCTCTGGTCCGCCGAGGAAGGTGCAACTCAGTGGGTTATAGCAATAGTTTATAGTTTTTCTTCTAATGAAAATCAAGGAAGGAAGTAGTGTAGCTGGACGACCTACAAAAGAAGTGGAGAAATTGGTTTGTGGCAACTTACTAATTGAAAGAAAAGATAGAAAGGTGATTATAACAGGGGTCTGCAACCTATGGCAGGCGTGCCAGACTTGGCACGCATACCAATTTTCAAAGGCTCACAATAGACCCCCAAAACGGCGATTGAAGTCTACAAGAAATTGAGTGCTAGAGGAGGATAAACTTCAGGATCTTGGCACGCAGAATAAATTAGAAAGACTAATTTGGCACACTATTAATTATTATCAAAACGTTGCCGACCCTTAAATTATAGAACAAAACCAGAGGAAAAAGTTACACAGCTAAGTTAGTATAACTATTATAGAAGATCTGTTAGACTTTAGGGCAAGGTAAGCATTAGTCTACAGCTGTCTATGTGCAAACTAAGAAACTGTGTGCATATGCGGCCCAATGAGGTGGTTATTGGGGCAACCTGTCCTGAGGGTGGGTCTGCACATTTTAATTGAAATAAAAAAATTTAGAATAATAGTATAGACTAACTGTAGAATCGAACCCGGGTCGTCCGCACGGCAGGCCTGAACATTATCAAAAGCTAGCGAGGACACATGTCCGAAGTGAAATCTCATGTGCACTAGACCAGGGGTCGGCAACCCAACTTGGCACGCAGAACGATTATCAATACCACGCGAGAGACCTCTAAGATGTGTTTTTTAAATTGATTTTCCGGTTCTGAGTGAGGAAAACTGACTGTTGAAGCCGATGTTTCTGAATGACATAGCGACATATTTCAGTGAAAATTAAAAGAGGTCACTTACACTTCACTACTCAGAAATATGTATCTGCCATTATAAATTAGCGAAGAGCAATTCAAGGTGCTCATTAATTGACACAGACTAATTACATTTAAAAGAATTTTTGTGTTCATCTGCTATAATTAAACATAAATATAATTTATTATAAAACTAATTTATTTGATTAATCTAGTAAATATAAGAGACTTTTAATAGCATTTTATTATGCAAATGTCGTAATTATTAGTTTTTTAAAAGATAAACTCCTTATGGTTGAATGGACAAATAATTAATGCAGGAAATGTTTTTTACAACTGTTTAACGTAAATTAATTGTATATCTCTAATTAAATCTTGTAAATTCTTGAATTATATAAAGAAATAATAATTAGTCAGTAATAATTATTATACACCAAAACATAACTGGTTTGGCATCCCTATTGAATCAAATTAATTTAGAAACTTTATTTTAATTAAAGGGAGATAATTAACCCGTTTTATTTGCGCTAATATTTCTAATATTATGTTTCTTATTTTTCTATTATAAAATACTAAATGACCTAAAAATTATAACTTTATAATGACCAAACTGTAAAAAGTATTTGAATATTATAAAAATATGTGACTAAAAATTATATGCACATTTCTTAAACATTACATGAACTACCCAGTTTGTATGATTACTAAGTGTCCATTCCGCTTTACGACAATGGCTAGACTCTATATTAGTGGTTCTTAACCGGTGCTCCGCGGAGCACCAGATAGTTGCAAGTGCTCCGCGAAATTATGAAACTCGAAATTTAATGTTCACTCACTTACTCTATCTGATTGAGCTGAACAAATGCTTATAATAGGTAGTCCAAACGGGGAAAAATCGGCCTTTTTGCCTATATTTACTGTTTTTGTAACGAAGTTTTAACTCACTTGTACTAATGCTACATAAATAAAATTTATATGTGATTAAAGTTGAAGCCTTTATCTAACAAAATATTTAACTTTTAAACTCATTAATTGTATTTAAAAAAGTGTTTTGTGTGTTTGAATAGTGTGGGGTTGGGTCGTTTTGGCAGCGGCTTTTAAAACGGGTCAGTAAATGTCCGTTCTCCCTCGTGTTACGCGATCGTTCGCCGCTCGGTCGGTAATCAACTCAGAAGCATGATTTAACCACCATTTTAAAGTAGGGATCCTGGGCTTTCATTTGATATATAGCGCTTTTATATATCTCATGTTTAACATTTTTAAATGATTATTAAAAGGGTTTGTGACTCTCGCCATGAAAAGAAACGCCAATATTATATATTCTCACTGTTTTTTGCACAGAGAATCTCTGGTGTCCAAAACATTACCAGTAGCATTAAAACCTGTGCTAGACAAAGTTGTAAATATGGTAAACTTCATAAAATCGAGACCTTTGAAAATACGCGTCTTTAAAAATCTTTGCATCTCTATGGAAGCCAAGTACGAATCTTTGCTTTTGCATTCTGAAGTGAGATGGTTATCCAGAGGAAAAGTGTTACGTCGTTTCTTAGAACAGAAGGATGAATTGATGACCTTTTTCCAAAATGAAAATATGGATGATTTTGTGGAATATCTTCAAAATGACATTTGGTGTGCTAAATTGGCATATTTAGCTGATATTTTTGATTTTTTTAAATTGTGTTAATACCAGCCTTCAAGGAAGAAAAGAAATTTTTTTAACATCGACCGACAAATTGACAACCTTTCGGAAAATAGTTATTTTTTTTTAAAAATCGTTTGTTGGAGAAAAAGAAAGTAGATATCTTTCCTTCTCTTAATGATAACACTACCGACGAAATTATTTCAGCAGTAACAGAGCATTTAACTTTATTAGAAGAAAAGATTTTATTTTATTTTCCATCAATAAACGTAGAAACATATGACTGGATACGTAAGCCCTTTGCCACGGTTAATACATCAAATAGTAAGTTATCATACCAAGAAGAAGAAGAATTAATCAACCTATCATCGGATCGTACACTTAAAATAAAATTTTCCGAAATGGTTCTGGAGGAATTTTGGATCTTTGTGCAAGAAGAATACTCAGCTCTCTCCATGTAGGCACTTAAAATCTTGTTGCAATTTTCAACATCATATTTGTGTGAACTCGGTTTCTCGATAGTCACCAACATAAAAACTAAAAAACGAGCAACACTTACTAATTTGAATGAAGAATTGAGGGTAGCTATTTCTAAAATTAGGCCTAATATAACTGAAATTTGTAAAAACCGTCAAGCTCAGGTTTCACATTAAATCTTTTTACTTTTCTGAATTAAATTTTGCTCAATGTTATTTTTTTACTTATTAAATTTATGTTTATTAAAAATGTGTTTCTCATGTTATAATTTTAAACTCTTATGTTATAATCTTTTATTTTCAATAAAAGTCGTACGTATGTGTATAATTTGTTTGTTTTTTTTACTCCTTGATTTTGGTGCTCCTCAAATTTTTGCCATGATCAAAAGTGCTCCCCGACTTCAAAAGGTTAAGAACCACTGCTCTAAATGGTACATAATATTTTAACTAATAAAAGTTTCAGTAATAACTGAGAAAAAATATATGGTAATTAGTATTCAATATTAGCATTTGGTAGATCCTGGACAGCCAAATGATAATGTTTATTTTCTACATAATTACCATATATCTGAGAGTTTAGTAATAAAATATTGTATTTGGTATAAATATAAATAAAAGGATGACAATCAAAAACCCGTAATTTTTGTTATATATACTAAATCGCTTTAACGATTGTCTCTAGAAATTTCAATTAATTTTGGCCTTGGTCTTGCTACGGAGTTAAATTAATTGTCTTATGAAAAGTAATAAAACAAGTATAATAGAGCAGGTTGACTTTTAGGCTGTTCCTAGTTTGGCACACTGTTTTCTAAAAGTTGTCGATCCCTGCACTAAACCATCGCGAATCTTTTTTTACACAACGACTGTTGGCAGCATCATCACCTTTGCAATCCCCTGCTGGTATGATGATGCCACTATATTGGACAGACACTTTATGGACCACCTAATGGACAAGGGCGTCTCGTACAACACAGACACAGCTACCGGCTCTTGGAGATTTTATTTCAACTCAGTGTGACTGTCTACGATTGATAGGGTTTTTCAGGACCATGCGCACCAACTACACGACATCTACATCAGATCGCTGGCTTCTTTTAAGTAGGGCAAGAACAGAGATATTTACAAACTCTTTTGTTCCATTGTCAGTGCGAATTTTCAAACGGAATCGGAATCGCCAGGCCGCCAGAGCTACAATAACAGACTACTAATGATCATTTTTCTCGTATAAAATGGTTTGATAGTGTAGATGCATGTTTAGCCTATTTTATAAGCATATATATGTCATTGAGTACTAATATTTTGTCTATATTGTTTAAAATATTGTTCATTGATTCTGAAATACAGAACACCTGTCATCAAGACAAATTTCTGTTTGTTTTGGGTCAATAAAGGAATCATTATCTTTAAATCCTTATTGAACGTAATCGGACAACCGCGTTTTTCATGTGTTTTACTGCTCTTTAGCGCTTTCTTTATTTCTTTGTAGTATTATTGAGGGCAAAATCTTCGGGAAGCTAATGTATAGAAACCACAACATATTATTTGAACTACGACTACAATTTACTTCGTGCGTTTCTCTCCATATATAATATTATATTCAATTCGTTTGTTTTGTTTATAACTTTTGACAGCATCGTATCAGTACGGCATTAAGGTTTTCAGTGATATTTAATTTATATACCTCATTTCAAGACTTTAGAATTCATACAATGATATTTTTCTTCTTATACTTTTGTAGAAATGTGCAAAATTTCATGTGTCTACTGCATAATAAAATAAATCAAAACACTATATTTGTTTAAACTTCTTCTTTTTAAGCGTGCGTATCTCTTTTATTTTTTTTAAATTTAATACGTTTGTGTTTAGTTTTCAGTAATATTATCTTTTATTATAAGTTTTCGTGCATTTTTTTTTCATCCTATGAGGGTGGCAATATGCAAAGTCTTGGAAAGGCTAAGGCTAAATAAAATGCATATAAAACATAGGTCGGCAACCTCTGGCACGCGTGCCACAATTGGCACACAGTTCGATTTTCAGTAGCATGCGAGAGGCCTCCAGGATGGAGATTCCTTAATGTAAGTCAAAGCAAAATTATCGGCTGTTGCGTTGCACACAATGTTCATTGGCTTAGACGAGGTTGAGTCTTGGATAGATTCGTTTCTTGTCTGGAAGAACTTATGGTGTTTCTTGGTGAAAAAAACAACACATTTTCCGGTATTTGTTGAAGCCGATGTTTCTGAATGACATATCGACACATTTCAGTGAGTTGAATTTACATTTAAAAGGACGGGGTCTAATATCACTTGAACTGTTAGACCACTGGAATGGATTTAGGCCTACATTGAAACTGGACATATCTTGAAGTGAAATCAATTTCAAAACATTTAACTACTTCCCTAAGTTAAAGCATATATTAAAACAGATAAATGAGCTTTTTAAGAAGTACACTGAAGCACTCAAAAGTTTTCTGAACGAAGGCAAGAACTTCAAATTCATAAACTCATGTTTTCATACCACATCAAGCCTGACTGTCATGATCTTACTACAACTTTCTTAGATCTGAATCTTTTTTTTTTAGTAGACGGTCATTTTCGATTAAAAAAAGCAGCAAGTTGAATTTTAAACATCAAAATGTGCCAATTTGCCGGAAAAAAAATCTGGAATGAAGTTGCGTAGGCAAGTGGTCTGCTATTTTCATCTGCTAGTCATTCGCTCTTCTTCCAGCTTTTGATTAAACTTGATTATCATACATGAAAGCTGCTTTAAGCAGACAAATAGGTCATTTACACTTGACCAGTCAGAAGTGAATATATATGTAAGCTACCTGACATTGAAGAATAAGCCAAGACCATTCAAGGACAAGAGGCTCATTAATTGATACAGACTAATTAAAATCAAAAGAAATGTTATGCTCATTTTCTTTTATTAATCATCAATCTAATTGATTCAAAAAAATTTTTTATTTTATTTTAATAAATATAAGAGACCTATATATTATGTAATAATTTCATTGTTGTAATTATAAATGTTTAAAAAACAAACTTCTTTAATCGAACTGAACAATTACTGCAGGAAACGTTTATTAACAACTGTTTAATACTAATTAATTTTATACCTCTAATTACATCTTGAAATGAAAACCATAATGCTGGAATAGTATGTAGAAATAATTTGGAAAATTTAATTTTATTGAAGGGAGATAATGAACTCGTTTTCTTGGCGTTAATATTTCTAATAATGTATTTTATTTTTAATTTCAACATAAATCAATGGCTTACAATTGAAAATGATTTAACTATGAAAGATAAATGAAAATTACATAAATATTGTATGAATAAAAATATATATGTAGGCTACTTATTCGAACATCCCTTTAACTACCCAGTTTGTATAGTTACATTGTATCAATTCCATTTAACAGTAGTCTTTGTATAGTCCTGTAACTTAGTCATAACTAAATCGTATGAGAACATCTCATTGAAATGTCATTATAATGAAAACTAAGTAGATGCTGGATTTTGCCAGCTAAATATGATTAAAGACGGGGTGATTCAGGCCATCCGGAGTGACCTTGGCCCATTAAGGAAAACATATTTTAAAGAGTCATAAATCCAAAACTATTAAAAATTTCAGGTATTTCAATTATTGATAGTATAATAATAAAGATGAATCACTGTAAATTTGGCAAGGGTAAATTCGTCAACGGTATTTTTTCGGCAAGGTCATTTTGGCAACGGTAAATTCGGCAACGGTAATTTCGGCAAAACTACCAAAGCGGTAATTTTGGCAACGGTAAATTTGACAAACTTAACATATCCACTGTTTTTATTGACCATATTGGTAGGACTACACTCTAGTCAGGGGATGGGCAACCTACGAAATGCGTGCTAGACTTGGCACGCAGTACGGTTTTAAATTTCACGTGAAAGACCAACAAAAAGGAAGTTTAAGTATCTTCTACATGAAAAGAGCAGGATGACATTAAGGCCGTTGGCACCCTGAAATATTTAGAAATGCTACTTTGGCACACTATTATCTAAAATTTGCCGACCCCTGCTCTAGTCTATTAAATGAAGCTAATGGCACGAAATGAAGTTAGCATTAGGCCTATAGAAAGTGCCTGATTTGTGACATGTTTGCAATAGCGTAACCAGAGGAAGGCGGAGGAGATGGGCCCCAGTCGTTGAGTTTATGAGACGTGCTAAAATGACACTACAAAATGTATATATAAAGCATACAAATTAGGTAACAAAAAATAGTTCATTAGTTCGTTAGACTAAAAAGTAAATTTAAGAAAAACATTGAATAAAAACACCGTAATTTTTTTAACAGTTCATGTTATTTAACTAATGCATAAAAAAGAACATTTAAATAGACGCCAAATGTAACCCCTCCCCCCCCCTTGTCTATAGCACAAGGAAACAAGGCAAAGCAATGTTACGTAATGTAGATTATTTGCCGTCCCCCTCTTCTTTTTTAAACACCAGAATGAGACTCGCCGTGTTAACAAAAGCAAACGCTAGCCCCTCCCTTCCCCGTCTCCCCACCTCCGTCTCCCCACCTCCGTCTCCCCACCTCCGTCTCCCCACCTCCGTCTCCACACCCTCGTCTCCCCACCGATTAAAGTGTTATTGACCAGCTTGGTAGCACAAAAGGTAGCCTACTAATTGACGGCAAATGGAATGTGATAAAATGTTTTATGGTGGCCATGTGTTCCCCCCCACACACACACACACAAACACACTCAACAACCTGTTTTGAAAGAATAGGCCTACAGGTCATCAAAGTAATTCTTTAACTCTCCCTGACGTAACCGGTCTCGGTAGAGGGGAATAGGGACTTTGTTAATTTTTGATAGATATATAAAGTAGGAGGGTTGTAATGTGTGTTGCAATGTTTCCCGACGTAAAGGACTTAGTATGGTCGTGCCTGAAAGGAGAGTCTGGTCGGGGGCGGGAGGGGAGGGGGCATTCTACGTTTGCTCTTGTTTACACAACCAGTATCATACTATGTAGGGGTGGCGGTCAAGTAGTCAGAGTTACGTAATATCATAGGGGAGACAAACGTATGCTTTGATGGGTAAAGTTAGTTTGGATACCTTACACACATAGGCCTACCTTTACATTTGGTGAGGCGTAACTTAAGTGGGGGGGGGGGAAGAAACGCCGGGGCTGGGCCTGGGGAAGGGGTACATTTGGCGCCTATTTAAAATGTTTGTCTTTGATCATTAGATGACGTTAAATTAAATAACGTGCCAAAGTGCTCCTTAATGTTATCATGCTCTTTTCACCATTTTGGTGGTCTTTCATGTGCCATTTAAAAACACTCTGTTTGCCAAGTATGGCACGCATTGCATAGGTTGCCTATCCATGGACTAGAGTGTCCAATACTTTTAATAAAAACAGTGGATATTATATGATTGCCAATTTTACCGTTGCCAATTTTACCGCTTTGCGTGTTTTGCCGAATCTACCTATTCCGAAACTACCTTTGCCAAAATCACCTTGCCTAAAATACCGGTGCCGAATTTTCCATTGCCAAATTTACTGAGCACCAATAAAGATATAGGCAACTATTTAGCAGTTTTTCATGGTGCTTAGATATAGACATCATTTCAAGAAAGCCATCTGACATGTGATTTCGAACATATCTAAGACAACCTGTAAAATTCTTACTACCCAGGACTTATTAAGATGATTATTTAAAAAAAAATATTTTCCATCTTTTTAAAACTTACTTGAAATAAAGGCTTTAGTCCACTTGTAAGTTCTATTTTCTAAATATCTTAACCCTTACAGTCCCGGGCGCGTATATAGCGGAACTGAAGGCAGCATAGATAGAAGTAGGTCGGTACGGGAAGGGTTAAGCAGATGTCACCTAATAAACCTAAAATTAGTTGTAAATCAAGAGGACTCGCAAGTCCTCGAGATAAAAACCTGAATATATTTCATATTAAATGTATTTAGTTTATTTTATAGATAATTTCAGTACCGGTATTGGCCTTGGTCTTTGTGGCGTTTTGGGGTCTCCAACAAAGATTAACGCCACATGAAATTAAGGAAGATTTCATATATAATCTACTCTGATAAAGAGTAGTCTTCGCTTAGCCTTCGCCTGTACAAATTCGCTTACAATTATAGCCACTACTGAGTGAATGATTGAATGCACATATCTACCTAGCATTACTACTTAATCACTTAATCATTTAGCTCTTGCACATGTAACATATTTTATGTACATTTACATTGCGTATTCGTTGTCAGTTATCATTTCATGCTTATATCAATATTATCATTTGATTATTGCTATTATCGTTGCTAATGCTATCATTTATTGTTATCATTTTTTATGCTTACATTACGTTTGTGTATATCATCTTGCGTGCTGGGGTGTAGCTTACCCCGCCCTGCCTCGAACACGTGGCGAGCAAGCCAAGGTCAAGCGTGATGCAAGCCAGCTGGATCTGTGATCCTACCTTCGGCCTGCCGCCCCCCCCCCCACTTGACCACCCCTCGCTCACATACAAAGGATTTAACATGTACATGAAAATAAGACTCTGGGACGAGAGTTACCCTGGTCAAAAGTCTCTTTTGACTCGTAATCCCAAACTCCCAGTGGCCAGCAAGAAAGGAATCTTTGAAGCGGCCGCCAGGTAACCCCACCTTCTCCCCGCTACCCGCTATTTGGTACTTCACATGCCAATCAAATGCTGAAGTGAAGAGACATGTTGACCAATCAGATACGCTATCAAGACGTCAATCTTACCACGCCCCCCCCCCCCCTTATAATGACTTGAAGAGTTGTAACCTTTCAAAAAAATTGTCTTTTAATTTAACATGTAATGTAGGCCTAAGTTAGTTATACGGGCAGTTCGCCTATAGCCGGCCTACGAAAAGGACGTCTAGGAATGGCGTATCTTCGGCCCTACTCAGGTTTACTTACAGCCTAGGCCTACCGCTAGATTTACACTATATTAAATCACTTGTATTTTGGATTGCATGATTTATCTTCTCACGTTATTAATCATTGAATACGGACTTTCATGTGAATAAAATCTTCAGTGTTATAAATACGCTTTGCTCATTGATTGGTATTATGCGTGTGTGTTATATCTCCCGTGACAGTGTCAAGTCATTTAACAGCTTCAGCGCAGCCTAAATACGTATTAAACGAGCCAGAAACCTGTTCATAAATTTTATCTTAAAAATCACCTAGAAGTCATCAGCATATCGGGACCTAAATACTCCTCGAAAACCTGCCATTTGCACCCCTCCCCATCACCCTGTGTACCTGCTGAGTTATCCACTAAGTCTGCACTGATAGCTAATTAAAGGCTCTGTGACGCATCAACTCAGAGCAGCACGCCACAGTCTTATTACGGTATTAGAGTAATTGTCTTATACAAGTGGATACAAAATATAGTTAAAATATAGTCTAGTTTACTTAATCCTGCAAGGTTCAGTACCAGTGAATATTCACAATTGACAAAGTGCATGTAACACCAATAGTTAAATCACTAAACCTAGAAACACTAGAGAGAAAGGATTAACAATAATACATTAGGCATTAAATTTAACTAGCATAGAAATACAACACAATGCTCTGATAAACATAAGGAGAAAAACACGTTTCTTATCCAATATGCAAGAACAGATGCATATAAATACTCTTTCTTCCCAAGTGGCATCCGAGCATGGAATGGGTTGCCTGAACAAAGTTTGAACAAACAAGAAAAAAAAAACTAACACAATTTAAAACAATAAAATCTAAATGCTAGACTATACTCAAACCACGGATAACGTAGGACGCAATAATTTTCTGTATAAAAGGAGCGTCTCTGTAACAGACAAGATTAAAGTTTCAGGCTGTTGGCACCCTGAATGATTTAGAAACCCTAGTTTGGCACGCTGTTAGCAATAGTTTGCATACCTTTGAAATAAATGATTTATACGAAAAAATATATTTCTAGGGATTAAGTGAAACTTACCTCTCTACCCGTTGGAAAAATTAGGTACATAAACACATTCCATATAATCATATATAAAACAAGCATAAACTTTTGAGATCTAAAAAAAAAGAAAAAAAGCCAACTCTCTAAGGTACTGCACTTTAACATTAACATGTGTTCAACCAATCATATTAGTTTATTTAAATACACGTGACCTTATTGTCTCATAATATACTTTTGAGATTATACTTCGGGCATGTGTCTTCGCTAGCTAAGTTGAAAACGTACAGGACTGCTATGCGAGCGACCCGGGTTCAATTCTACAGTTAGAATATACCTTTTTTTTAAATTTTTTTAAATTTTCAATTAATATTACTTTAAAACAAAAAATAATTGTAAATCTACGAACAACACCGTGCAATTTAGATTTTCGTTAATTAAAACAACTTGCATATTTTTTACCCGATTTCAATATTTTTTTAAAGTTACTTTCCTAAAGGCAACACCTTTATTCATAATGTTGCTTATCAATGACAAACCCATTTCTAAGTCGAGCTCCCAATATCTGAGAATAGAATAGGCCACTGGGCATGATGCGGACCATAGAGCAGTGGCGTGCGTGACCTAGGCAAGTGTTATAATATTTAAGGCGGAGAGCCGTAAGTGTAGGATGGAGACGTCAATATCCAATTGCAGACCGACCCTCAGGACAGGTTGCCTTAATAAACACCTCCTTAGGCCGCATATGCACAAATTGACATAGTTTCTATACACTCACATAAACACTCCTTACTAATAGTTATACTAACTTAGTTATGTAATTTTTTGCTCTGGTTTTGTTTTGTAATCCAGCGGTCGGCAACTGTTTAATAATCAATAATTGTGTGCCAAATTAGTCTTTCTAATTCATTCAACGTGCCAAAAGCCTAAAATTTATCCTGCTATTGCACTCAATTTCTTGCAGAAAAGACTTAAATAGACTAATTGGGGGTCGCTCGTGCGCCACTGAAAACTTCTCCTTGTGCCAGGTCGTCCAGCTATACTACTTCCTTCCTTGCTTTTCATTTAAAAAAAAAAAAACAACAACCTATAAACTCTTGCTAGAACCCGCAGTCTCACCTTCCTCAGCGGACCAGAGGCATTGGCACAATTACCTGTTTCCTAAATATGTAGTGCCCTGTCTTGGACTGGGGATCTCTGGCTGGTCATATCCTAATCTGATTTTTAAATATCTTTAATGTCTCTTCATTGTTTATAATGCTATTTTTTTTTTAATTATTTTCGTTTTTACCTTTGTCTGTTGTTTGTTTGTCCGCTGTTGTTATTTTTCTTTTCCTACAATATTCAATATTATACAAACATTAAAAAAAAACATTTAAAAATACGATTTAAAATCTGCTGTCTGTTGAAAACAACTATAGTTAAATAATTCTCTAAACAATAACACCGCGAGCGCTATCCGCCCGTTATTGGGGGACCAATATTGAGTCAAGCTTGTAAATTCTTGATGAAATTAAATATTTAGTTTATAATAGTATAAAACCATGCATTTTAATAAAACATGAGTAAATAAAAAAAATAAACAATATTACGTATTATATTGACAAAAACATAACAATGTTATGCAGACGTGAAAATTTTTAAAATCTAGCAGACATAATCTGGAAACGGCAAGGGTGTTTTTATTTCCGGTCTACGTTTTTGTTACAGCCAATGAAAAGCGACTTGTAGGTGTCTCTGAAGTTTTTGTTCATGGCCACATAGATGATGAAGTTGTAAGAGCTGTTGATGCAGACGATAATGTTGATCACCTGGTACATGACCTTGCCAAGATTAGACGGGGCGTCTGCGGTCATGGTGTATGTCATGTACTGTGGGATGAAGGTGGGCAGCGACAGAATGCCGCAGGTGATCGTGTATACAGCGCAGACGGCGAGGAGCATTTTTGTGGTGCGTTTGGAAGAAGATTCCGAGGACGAGGCCGACATCTTCTGGCGTTTGCTAGATGCCATTTTCACCTTGACCCCAATAGCAACGCAGCCAACGAGTGTGAAGGCCGGTGGGATTTTCATCATGAGGTACGACATTGTCTCTTCCAATATGGCGACCGTGTTGAGGCTGCGGTAGTGGTAGGCCGACCTGGTGATGAGCCCGACGGATCGATTCAACTGCGCACTGAACTCGTAGCTGAAGTCAGCGTAGAGTGAGGTGTGGATGAAGAATACGAGCCAGAAGGCGCAGATCCCCGCTACGGCGCTCCACGTCCTCGTCGGCGTGACGATCTGGTGGAACTTCATGGGAAGAAAAACCGCCACCAGCCTCTCCAACGTGATCAGCATGGGCAGTGTGAGGGAGATGCCCCCGCAGGCGTAGTCCATGTTGTGAAAGATGTGGTGCAGCACGTACAGCGCGTAGGAGACGCCCTCGTTGTAGCGGAACCCTTCCACGTCTCCGGACACCTCGTACAGAAGCTTGGGGATGCTGTTGAAGCCTACGAGGAAGGTGATGTCGCTCAGCGCCAGTGAGATCAGCAGAATGTTGGAACACTTCCTCAAGCCGTGCCTTACCAGGACAAGCATGCTGAAGACGTTCCCGATGATCCCAAAACAGGAAATGGCCGGCGTGACGCCCAACATGAGAACACGTAGAATATACAAAGTCTCCTGGTCGTCAAAAAACTGACCTGTTTCTCTGACCGGTAGATTCGTTATAGTGAGCTCGGGGCTCTCTGCCCTCATTGTCAAATTGTCACCGGACATTAGTTGAAAATTAAAGGGCGCTAAATCTGAAAGAACCAAGCCTTCCTGTTTAGATGAGAACACATTTATATTATTTAAACACAAATAATACACCCATATTTCTCAAAACTTTAAGTTTTTATGCAGTTTGTTTTGCAATAGAATGATTTAGTCTGAATATATTATCAACCATTGAGTTCAGTTGTTGTTGTTTTTTTAATAGGAATAGTATTTTATGCAAAGCACTTGGTTTAGGGTATAGAGAACTGATGAACAAACTGGCAACATATGATGTATTCGACCGACTTTGTTTAGCAAAGTTGGACACGGTGGTCTTGTTGTTGGGCATTTATTAGTTCTATTCCAGGGTACCTGACATGAGTTTGTGTGAATAGTAAAGGCGACGGGAATTACATGGAGCGAACAGGAACCCTGGGACTGAGATAGATATATATGCTTGATGTTAAAGCTTTTCGTAAGCTCAACTGGTAGCGAAACTTATAAGTCGCAATGTCTATAGCAGGTTTTCTAAACTTTTTTTTTTTCGTGATACGGTTTTTTTCATACTTTTGACCACCAACATTTTTAGAGCCTATACTATATAATATATATAAAATTAACTTATATGAGATCTGAATTTTGACACATTATACTATACACGAGAGCTGTAGATAAAATCGAGCTCAAATATCACATTCTGTTAGCTTGTGGTCAGATTCACTGTTATTGGTTTATCACTAGTAGGCCCTGCACAGACCTGCCTGACATTTATTAATGTAGTAATTAATTAGTAATGTTACGAAATTTTTTGACCCGTTTAAGGCCCGAAAACGAAATTGCGAAATACAAATTATTATCGCCAACAAACTCAGTAATTTTTTTTTTTTTCTAGTTTAAAGTTAAAGCTGGAAAGTTGGAGAATTCCTTGCCCGCCAT
Organism: Anisus vortex; assembly: GCA_949126835.1. Lineage (NCBI taxonomy): Eukaryota > Metazoa > Mollusca > Gastropoda > Planorbidae > Anisus > Anisus vortex. The sequence goes on along the minus strand of OX421494.1, from coordinate 46,300,588 downwards.
ATTCTCCTTTATGATTTCAAGCTTTCGTCGTACATATAAAATTATTTTTACCTTAAATTAAATTCCTGATCGGACAGTCAAATGCGATTAGGAAATTATCTTTACAATTAAGGATCTTAAATTTAAAAAAAATAATGTCAAAAATAGCAACACCAAGGACCGAAGTGCACAGCAGACTCTCAATGGTATCTCTTGCAGGTTCTACCCTTGATCGAACGGATGAAACGGCAGCAAACTGTGTCAAAACTTACCAACTATTAGCTCCAGCAAAGCACTAAATGGAGAAGACTTTCTGAACATGGCTAGAACTATTCACAGTTAAACTTTTTTTTTTTTACAGTCAAACGTACTGGAGTTGGCAGAAACAATAGTGCTCGATAAATCCTACTTTCAATATTGCCTACAGATTCCTTTTCTGTTTGTCTTTTTGCATGTTTGTGTGTGTGCGTTGGTGTGTATTATTTTTTTTCTAACCTGAACATAACGATGCAGTTGGAAAGAAAAAAGCTGTTTCAATTTATCGTTCCACTCCACTGACTTCTGAATGTATGTTAATATTACCATTCAATCTATCGATGACAACTAACGCCTTTTTTTTTGTTGTCTCTCTGAGAACGACGCCAGATTAAGAAACGATTACATGCGAATTTCAGAAAATTCCAGCTTTTGACATAACCACAAAACCATTGCAACAAATTCACAATTTCAGACATTACTTACAATATATTTAAGGCACTTTGTCACCTTTTCATTTACATGTCTTCGGCTAAACCAATTACCAAAAATGCTAAATTTAGGGGGAAAAAAAAATTTCAAATGTGCTAAGATAACAGTCCAGGAATTTTCTTTTTTTCTTGTTTGTTTTTTGTTGGCATACAAAGTTTTAATGCATAAAATATTTGAAAAAAAAATTATTTGTAGAATTGCGATAAAATATTTACGAAATGAAAGTATCTAGGATTTTAAATAGTATGTTAGTGTATATGTTTTCATATTGAGATATTTCCATCAATACATATTAACTTGTTTTTATATGTTCAAATTTACCTATTGAATATTTTATTTGTGTTTACTATTTACAGGCTTACAATGTACAGTTGTGCAGGCAACGAACAAATGTACCTGCTGGTATCTAAAATAAAAAGTGATTTGTCTTTGTCTAATACTAGGATAGTCTTCAATTTCTCTTCGGCTAAAAAGGTTATTCTGATTAGAAACTGTTTTTTGGTAGGCCCGAATCGGGTCCTTCATTTAAGTTATTGATAATGATTGTCATTGATATATATTACCCATCCATGTAAACACATCTAACATCTAACATTTAACATCTAACATGCTCGGCGTTAAATTCAAAAGATTAAGGAGCTCTATTTTAGAAAGTATTAGAGATTTTGTCTTACGTTCACTATAGATGTTTCTTTGTCACTTACTTTTATAGTCTAAATATAATTATATATGACTTATAGTTATTTACATTAGTTCAAATGACGATATCATTTTTTTTATAAACCAACAAACACCTTATTAAGGCAAAATTTACAAAAAAAAGAACGTTTTTCAGTCTATTTATAATGATGATAGCTAACGGCTATCATCAGATTTTGTAGCCATCATATACAAGAAGATTATGTGGCTAGGCTAATGCCCAACCGCATGTAGTTATCCCCAAATTAAGTAATGTACTAATATCACAGCTGTGTTTTCTCAAGGGCATCGTCTAGACCCCGAAGTGTAATAATTTTATATTAATATAAATATATACTAGTACTCTGGATATTCTGAATTGACTATAAATTGCTCATTTATTAAGCAGCCTTATTTTTTTCAGAAACAATGTATCTTAAACTTAGAACTTTGAAATCAGCCAACCATTTAATACAATTGCTGTTGTTGGAATATCTTGTTAATTCACAATAAACGTCTGCTTCATATTCAAACTAAAAAATATCAAAACAATGACGACGAACTGTAGTAATAACTAGATTGTGTTTTCAAAACTGAAAGCGAGAACATAAAAAATCTTGATTATAAATAACGTAAAGTTTTATAACATTTATTCCTTTTTTACAAAAGTCGCATTTTATACCAATATATTTCATAATTAAATTTATTTTATGCATCGATGGTGCGAGAAAGAAATCTAATTAATGTATTTTATAACCGCCAATTAAATATAAAAATATAGAGTGTCGGGAATTTTTTTCTTTGATGTCGGAAATGTACACCTTCAAATCAATGACCCCATTATCGCCAGATAAAAACAAACAATAATCGTTACGGGATATATTTAATGAAATGCAAACATTCATTAGTTTATTTATCTTGTCAATTAAAACAAAAAAATAAAACAAAACATTGAGCCAGTAAAAGTTTCCAGAAAAAAGGAAAGGAAAAAAAACTCAATTACCTCCCTTAGCCCGCCTATTTGTGACACGATCTATATGTAATTGGATTGACCGGCGAGACTGTGCGTGTTTCTGTCAGTGGATCTTATTTGATGTAATGCGCTGAATTTAAAAATCAGTAGACCGAGGCAAATACACGTCTGTACTTTAATTAAAGCAATTAAACGAATTTTTTTTTGTCTAATGCTGTATGTATTTAACCTGGCAAAATGTAAAATCTTTAAAAAAAAAAACATAGATCTAGTAAACTATCCAATCGCCCCTCCCCCTTTCCAAAGTTTCACCACATCCGTTTTAAATATAAACTGCAACAATCACTATTAGCCAGCGATAAATTCGATTTTGCTGAAACCACAGACGGAAATTTGCAATTTCACAAGCAATTTTACATCGTTGTTCACTTGACACGGTTGGCTGCGTTTTAACTAAATCACCGCAAAACCGTACAAAAAAAATGAACCGGAATAGCTTTTAAAAAAAGCTCTTCGTGTGAGCTGTTATAAATAAAGAGTTATATGATTCTTATGTCACCAGTAAAATACCCAGCAATACATAGAGTTCCAAATTCTTTTCATTATCCATATGCAAAGATTCATGTTTGTTAATTCTATTTCTTTTCCGGTGGCATCCGGTCATGAAAAAGAAATCCCCCCCCCCCACCCTACCTTGAAAAAAATATTAAAAAATCGATATAATTTTGAACCTTAATTTAAAAATGTGAGACAATTCATAAATTGCGGACAAGCGTAGGACGCCATAATCTTCCCTATAGAAAGAGCGTGAGAAACGTATAAGATAAGATGGGAAGACGTCTTTGTAAAATGTTATTTGAAACATGGGTCGGCGTAATTGTGTTGTAATTTACAGATGCGCATGTTACAAAGAATAATGAGAGAAATCCTTAATCACAGCTATAACACAATGTAACATTTGATTCCTTAGCATCTCTATTGTTCAAAAGTGAGACTTTTTCAGCTTTTTAAACACCAATAAGTACTTACTAGAGTCTATATAGATTTAGTCTAAGTGAATCGCGCCATAAGTTTATATTCGAACGGAAAAATGTCTTAATTTTGTAATGACAGAAGAATTATGCAAGAATTTCAACAAGAGCGCAGGTCGTCTGCTAGCTTGTCCCAGAATGCACCCCTGTGCTGAGGGTGTCTGGGATATGCGATGTACGTGCTGTTCTTGATGTGGGACAGAACCTGCGGTCCCATTCTGGACGTCGGCATCTCCTCTAGGAATAGAAACACCGAGACGTCTCGCCCGGAGTTCACAGCTTCCTTTCTTGCCATCTGTTTGGAAAACAAAGAATAAGCAATAGATTAGAACTTAATAATGTTTTGTGTATCGATGGAAACATTTTAGTTTACATTTCAGATCTTGGTAAATGAGATAAACACGATGGCGTTTGAAGAGTTCACACACTTAAAAGTGCACTTTTGGTCGCCAGCTTATATATCATAGAATACTAATAATTGATTTAATACAATAAAGGACAGAATATTATCAAACTCTTATGATACAGTTTTTGACAAAGCTGCTATAACTCTTGTGTTCGATTTTATTTACAATCTTTGAGTATTGGTATTAGTAAGAGATAAAGGTAATTTTAATGTAAATATAAGAATGTCCACTGGTGTACGCTCACAGGTAAGTGTTCACAAATAAGTATCGACGTGTATATTTTCATAGATAAATCCAGGGATAAATATCCATACATTAATACCCACATGTAAATGTCCACAGGTAATTGTCCACATATAGATGTCCATAGGTAAATGTCCACAGGTAAATGTCACATGTAAATGTCACATGTAAATGTCTACAGGTAAACGTATAGCCTACAGGTAATTGTCCACATATAGATGTCCATAGGTAAATGTCCACAGGTAAATGTCACATGTAAATGTCTACAGGTAAACGTATAGCTTACAGGTAATTGTCCACATATAATTGTCCACATGTACAAGTCTAAAAATAAACGCACTTATGTAAATGCCTACGGGTAAATTTCCACACGTAAACGAATACATATCAATGTTCACAGGTAAATGTCCGCAGATAAACGTACACAGGCAAAGTAACACACCTGTAGCTCATAGTTACACCACTGGCTGGCCAACAAGTCGCTGGTCACCACAAACAACGTTTTCCGACACTTCCGTACAGCTTTGTAAATGTTGTCCGAGATGTAGCGGCCGATTTTGAATTTCTCCCCGTGGACGAAAATGGTGATGTTCCTTTCTTTCAGCTTAGGACACAGCTCCTGTGGGTTGAAACAACAATAATGCACAACAAAAATAATCATATAGAGTCTAGATCTACATAATTAGCGACAGTTTGTTTATATATAGATCTATGTTTGTTTATATAAATATATTTATTTAAACAAAAGTTAAATGTATAAATTGGAAACGTCCTCCAAAAGAATTTTTTATATTATATAAACAATATTGTTTAATTCGTTAATATTTTTTTTTTAATAAACGTAGGCCTATTACTAATTATTTAGGTTATAAACAGAGCGCCATTTCATAATGATGTCCCTTTACGGGCGACCGTAAACAATAAAGAAAAAGAAAAACTAAACACAGAAACAAACATTCTCACTACAGTATTTAATATTGTTTGTTGTTTTTTCTTTCTCTTTTAACAAAATACATTGTAATCATTCGTTTCTCCATCATTTTGACGGGCATAAGTCTTAGTAAAACAACAACAACCAAAGTTTAGAGCTATAGGCATTGTCGACGACAGGCAATGTGGTTTTCAATGGGGTTAACAGTTAACACATATATGCAATCACTTCATATTTTGTTTGAAACAACTGAAATGTTAAGCAGCGTTCACAATAATACTTGGTATGCCATGGCATACTGGGGAGTTGTGTGGCCAGCACAATGAGCAACTGCTTTTACTTGTACCCATCGGAGCTGGGTAGACTCATGAACGCCCTGCAGACCCGGGAAAAAAATCCTAGACTTCACCAGAATTCGTAACGCGCTGCCGCTCGTCCTCCGCGCCCCCACACCCTGTTAGTACCTGGAATGAAATTGTTGGCCCTGAAACGCAAGACTCTTACCAACTGTAGGGGAAAGCTTAAACAATAAAGTGTAAATAATATTGACACATTCAAGGGGGCGACTTTTGGTACTTAGTAAATCGACTTAACAGATCCTATGATTCAATTCGGTCCGACGGTAATATTTTCATTTTTCTTTTTTACTAATATAGGTTGCCCGGTATCTTCTACTCCTTTTTCTTCTTTATTATACTGTGGAGACCCCGTTAGCCATGAGGAAAAAGCCCACAGTTTAAGGGGGTAATTTTATTGCGCATGTTCTAAGATCTGATGTGTAAGTCACATATAAATGCTAACAACTTTCAATGAGTAAATTATTATGTCTCTAGTAAAAAGCTCATGCGTGGCATTTGATCTCGATAGTGGGCACCAAAATTGCGAAATTTAAAAAAAAAGTTTACTCTAGAAAAGTCTTTATTGTGTTAAAATGAACATATTTCTAAAAAGTTTGCCCTTTTTTTAAAAATCAGAATGCTTTATCTTTGCATTTTGTTCTAATACTTAATGATTGTAATCAATTACAATTCTTTTGCATTTCCAGCTTGAATGGCACATTATGTAGGCTCGAGACTCTTTGGCAATCAAGAATTGTTGACGGACATTTATAAAAGGTGATATCCATGACTCGGTCATGTGTTGCGGTATAATAACCTGCACAAAATAATCATCCAGGGCACTGTAGAACGTGGACGTCCGGAGAGGCCGTTAGCGGAAATGCTGATTCTACAACATAAAATATTGGACAGGGCTGCAGTTGACTCAATTATTGACAACCGCTCAAGATAAGCAATAGTGGAGAAAGTTGACTGCTGAGGTGTCCATTCGTTCCCCCAAACAACCACAATGGTCAAGGGATTGATCAGGGTGATGATGATGCACCATCTCGGAACTAGAAACCACAATTGGTAGTCAATTTAACATTCAGTTGATTGATGATGTGTAGGCTGCTTTTATCTCTGGACCATGTAATGTTTCAACAACTTTCAGTTCGTAATAATTACATGTAACGTATCTTATTTTGTAATATCATGTCAAACTATTCTTTACCTTCAAGACAAAATCAGTGTCTGCATTGGCATAACTTATAAACACGTCATACTTGTACGCGGCAGAATCCGCCTTCTGATTGGATGATATTTTCATTTTAGCTGCGTGGTACCAATAGCGCAGGGTCCATCTGGAAATATATTTTTTAAAGTGTGCACGCAAGTGTCCAGAAGTAGAATAAATTGAGAAATCAATCAGGTCATTACAAAACATTAATGCTTATAGTCAAATGACTGAATAAGCTTTAAACGTAGACACATCTAGACTCTAATATGTACATTATCTTATCGTATACATTACAGGCCTTTTTTCTCTAAAGAAGATTATTGCTCCTTACGCTAATCCGTGGTCCGAATCTAGTCTTGCATTTTTATTAATGTTTACATCGAGTGCGTTTCTTTGTAAAAAAAAAATTATAATTTATGAAACTTTTACCTTAATTAAGTCTTAAGTTTTATGAACTAATACGATAATTTGTGTACAGAAAAATAAAACGCCACCTACCTGAACTGATATAATACTGTGCTAACCAGAATTAAGACAAGAAGCAGTGTTGCACCGGCGACTATCAAAAACAGGAGCGTGTTGCTACCACACCTGTGCTGCAGACGCTCGACAACTTCCTCGTAGCCATCCGGCCTCTCCTTGGCATTTTTCCTGGAATTCCCCAGCTTGCAGTAGTACTTGGAGAAATTGTTGCCGAAAATCCGGGTCTTCACGACCCATTTTAGGAAGGACAGGTTCTCACAGTCGCACAGGATGGGGTTCTGTCGCATGTCCACGAGGACTTTCTTGCCTTGAGCGAGGAGCCAGGAGATGTGGTCCGTGACTGCCTTAGGGAGTGAATTCAAGTTGTTCCTGTGTAGGTCTATCAACCGTAGGCTGGTCATGTTGACGATGCTGAAGTTGACGTGGCTCAAGCGGTTGATGGACAGGTCGAGAACCTCCAAGCGTGTCAGGCCGACGAACGCCCGTCCATTAAGTCTGTACAAATTGTTGAAGGAGAGGTTGAGCACCTTGAGGTTGACCAGCCTGTCGAACACGTATCCACGCAGGTCTGCGTTAAGGCGGTCTCCCAGTAAATTTTGAAACAAATTCAAATGTTCCAAGCTGGTCAGATTATCAAAGAAATGGTTACTTATCGTCTCTATGAAACATTTGGACATGTTCAGAACTTTCAGGCGGGTTAGTCCGGTCACTGGACCAGATAAATTCTTGAAGTGATTGTTGCTGACGTCGACAAACTCTAAAGTGTTGTTCGGACAAAAACTGATGTTGTTGACGGTGTAGGCCATCGAAAAGCTGTGCATCGTTGCCTTTTGCAATTTGGGAGGCAAAGGTAAAACGAAGCTATCGTTCGCAGGCATGCCATTGCTTTGTGCTACTTCATGTGACACATGAGTCGACGTCCTATTTGGCATCTGACATTGGAAATACGTTTTTGGAAAGAAATTGGGGAACTCCACAGGCTTAAAGAACCCATCCAAATGTAAGAACTCCAAACTTTCCAAGTCGGCCATGTTTTTCCAGTAAGCGCCAAACATAATTTTATTACTGGTCAGGTTTAGAGCCTGTAACGTCGGTGGCAGCATCTTCAGGGCGCCGTATTCGATCATTTCAATTTCGTTGTACATGGCCTCGATCTTCGTTAACCTGGTGTTTCTGAAATACCTCAGCGTGTGCTTATACACCACGATGCACGGGGCGAACCGCGGCACAACTCGCTCGAGCCTCAGGTGACGTAAAGTTTTGCTGTTTCGCAGTCCGTACATGAGGTCCCCTACGGCTTCCAAGCCTAAAAAGAAATTGCTCGTGAGATCTAAAGAAACCAAATTACTCAAAGGTGAGAACGCGTCCTTGTCAACCATCGATCTATTGAGACCGCAATCTGAGATATTTAAATGTTGTATTTGGCTTAAATAAGTAAATGTATTCTTGGATAACGACTCAATTTCGCAATAGCCCGGAAAGAAACCGGATACAGTTAAATTGACCAGGTTTGGCATCAGCCCGAACAGACGACCGAAGTCTCTATTTTGAAGCCCATCCATGTAGAGATTTAACAAATTGGATAGAAACGACAGGGCATAGTCGGGGTACAAGAGGTCGGATCTTCGTGTGTCTGGCGTGTTTCCATTTAGCATTAAAGACTTTAAGGAGCCTCTAAGCGGATAGAAAACACGAGATGTGTTCAGCCTTGAATTCATGGTAATGTTGTTACCATGTAGATCTAACACCCTCAGCTTATACAGACCCTTAAAGACTCCCTCAGGTAATGTCGAAATGTTGTTGAAGCCCATGTGAAGCTCTTCCATAATTGAATATCTCGCGAACACGTTTCGATACAGGGCGCTGTCTTTTATCTTGTTCATTCCCAACAGGAGCCTGCTGATATTTCGAGGCAGTGTTTGCGGTATACACCCAAGACCAGCACCATGGCAGTCGGCCGTTAGTTTCTTGTCTGGGCACTCACAGATCAGACAGTGGTTACAAGTGAACAAATCTTTGCACCCGTGAGCTGACCTGCAACTGCGGCCCTTCCTCCACATTTCCAGTTCCACATTTTCCTGAAATCGCAAATTATCTGTAGGCTCCAAACATGATAATTCTTGATCTGTATGTTCTGAAATGTCTGGCTCTGTAGACCGCAAAATGTCTGGCTCTGTAGGATGCAAAATGTCTGAATCTGTAGGCCGCAAAATGTCTGGCTGTGTAGGAGGCAAAATGTCTGGCTCTGTATGATGCAAAATGTCTGAATCAGTAGACCGCAAAACGACTGGCTCTGTAGGCCGCAAAATGCCTGCGTCTTTAGGCCGCAAAATGTCTGGTTCTGTAGCCCGCAAATTGTCTGGATCTGCATGCCGCAAAATGTGTGGATGTGTAGGCTCCGAAATGTTTTGATCTGTCGGCTGCGAAATTTCTTGATCTGTAGGCTCCGAATTATCTGAATGTGTAGGCTCCGAAACGTCTTGATCTGTAGGCTCCGAAATGTCTTGATCTTGATGCCCCGAACTGTCTTGATATGTAAGCCTCAAACTCTCTTGAACTGTTGGCTCCGTAAATGAGCCGTCATCTGCTATATGCGAAATGTTAGCTGAAACATTTCCATGTATAAGTTTGCTGGAAACGACATTCTCAGTAGTGAATCCAGTTAATGACCAAGCAAATATTGAAACAGTGAGTATATTTCTCATTGAAATCATATCTATAATTTTTAAAGAACGAGGTGGATAATATAAAGATTTAAAAATCTGTTTTAAGGTTATAACGCTGGAGTTGAATCCAAAGAATTTGACTTCTATTGCACTTACGTAACTTAAAAAAAAACTTTATATATATATATATCCCAGTCTCAAATAATAGTCTATAGTTTGCTTGCTCTGTAACTAATCGATCATTTCACATGTAAAAAGGTATCAATTGATGGAAAAAGATAAAGTTTCACGATCACAATATAACACAATAGCTTCCAATTAATAAAATTGTCTTTGTATACATTATAAACCTACAGAGAACAACAGGGCCTTTAAGCATTAGAACACAATACGTCCATTGAATGAACACTGCAATAAATCTGATGTAATCACGTATTACAACTGTTTAAGAAAACAGCATTAAATTAACACTTATTTTTAAATAAACTTTCTTCTATATAACCAAAAGGAGATAAAAAGGACGTTTGCCTTTTTTATTTTGCGGAAGTTGTTTCCCCGTGTGGGAAGTTCTGGTTTTTGAGTGGCTGTTAATGTTTATAACATTGCCCATAGTCTACACATTTGTAAAGAAAACTATTTATTCAACAGATCGGGAGGAAGTATAATTACCAGCTATAATGTACATTAATACATGGGTCGGCAACCTACGGCACGCGTGTCAGACTTGGCATGCCGAGGTATTTTCAATGAAGAGGTATTTTCGGAAGAGGCCCGAAATGTCGATTCAAGCCTCTTCTACAAGAAATTTAGTGCTACACCAGGATGACGTTTGTTGGCACGCTGAATGAATTAGAAATCATACTTTGGCACACTGTTATCAAAAGGTTGCCGACCCCTGCACTAAGGCACAGTATCTGACGTTTAGGCTGTTGGCACGCTGAATGAATTAGAAATCATACTTTGGCACACTGTTATCAAAAGGTTGCCGACCCCTGCACTGCGACACAGTATCTGCAGTTTAATGCTTTCATTACTTTTACATTGAAAAAGTAAAAACAATACGAATCATTGTTAAAGCCATTTATGAAAAAAAAAATGTTTTTCGCACTTTAGCCACAATGTACTAAGTGTTTATGTAGCCGAAACATAATTTAACGGAGAAAAAAAAAAGCGGACGAGATTGTCATCATAACACTCTAAGCCACTTAAACGCGCACTTACTAGAAGTATAATAAATCATTTATCATGACTGTAGTTGACTGAAATACTTAATAAATTTTTTTTATGCGACCTGGCCAATTGGTAAAGTGCTATCACCAATGCCCTCACATAGGGTGGGTAGAGGGAGGGCATATGCCCGAGGGCGGCACTTCCAGGGGGGCGGCAAATGTAGTCTAAATATAGCAAATATAGCAAATATAGCACTAAACAAGCAGTTACAGTATGCAAGGGGGCGGCGCTGAAACTTTCGTCTTAGGGCCCTAGGGCGCCACATAAGCTTGTAAAAGCACTGGTTATCACCCCAGCCAGCCTAGTTTATGTAACCTTAGAAACATTTCGTCTTTCCCTGTAAGGCATAGTGTTAAACTTAGTATAGTTATATCTAGTCCGACCATTGGAATATTCTAGGTTTGAAGTGCTATTTCATCTTATACATTACAGACGCTCCTGCTAAAAGGCTATTGCGTCCTACGCTCATCCGTGGTTTGAGTCTAGTCCTGCATTTATATTCGTTTTTTTAATCATGTTAATTTACAGGCTTAGCCTACCTGGTTTGTTCAGGCAAACCATTCCATGCCCGGATGCCACTTGGAGAGATATACTACTTATTTGCATTTGTTGTCGCATAAGGGATACGGAAAGTGGTTTTGTCCTTATGTTTATATGAGCAATGTAACATATTGTTTTTGTGTTGTATTTGTAAATTAGAGTTTAATGCCTTATGTATTATTACAACTTTACATTTGAAATATTGTAAATCTCTAAAAAAAACTTTTCAATTAATACTGTACTGTTTAAAAAGTACGACTTTTATATAAGTATAGACTTAACATGTATAGATCAGATCACGTTCTACTTATTTTATGGATCACTAATAAACATTCGGCGGAGTATGTCGTGCAAGAGTACTCTATTTAGTTCAGTTAAGTGGTGCGAATACTCAAGAGGATTCGATTACCTTCAAGCTTTTACTGTGTGTTAAAACACATAAAAAAAAATCCTTTCAAATCTTGTATACATTTTCCATTCCTAATTACCGTGTTATGTATAAATATTCTGTAAATATATTTTTGTAATGTAACAAAGTTGTGTATATAACGTTTTTTTTTTGGAAAATTTCGGTTCCAATCGCTTTATAAGTTAAGCCCCTAACTATAAAAGCTATGGCATACTATAAAATATAGCCGTCTGCTGACGAATTGGATCTTTCAGTAAATGCGCAATGATTGTCTAAATACTAAAAACGTCCGCGGCTAAGTATAGGAAATTCGCAATTTTGCATCATACACACAGGCTGAAGTGGATTGGACAAATAATGAAGAGGGCTGATGAATACACTTACTAATTAAAATATATTAGGTCTATACCTTTACACAAATAAATTATACTGTTAGCCAAAACTTTTGATGTTTTTTTTTAATTGTTTGTTTGTTGTCAATTTTTTTGTTAATTATTACTCTTATTATTAGTACTTGTACCTTGTACCGCTAATCCGGTAATATAATTACATATAGTATGACATAGCCTGTGGGCACGGTGTGAGTTCGACTGGCGTTCCGAAGGTTCTGGGTTCCAATCCTGGTGAAGGCTAGGATCTCTTCCCGGGACTGGAGTATGTCCCCGAGTCTACCCAGCTCTGTTGGGTAGCTGACATTAGTTGGGGTAAAGTCAAAGCGGCTGGGCATTGTGCTGGCCACCCATCCCCTAGTTCACAGAAACTGGGGAACGCTGATACATTTGGTCAGAAGGTTCTTTACTTTACCATGACAGCCCAGAATTTGTAACCAACCAAAAAAAATTTGCAATCGAACAAAGATAATCAATTTAAAAAAAAAAAAAAAAAAAAATTTATTGATTACCTACCCTTTATTGAAGTGACCCAAATCATTCTTTGTTTATAAATACAAGCTATATTCCCCGGCGTTGCATAAGGGAAACCATCCCACGTGTTCATTATTTATTTATTTATTTTTTTGCTGATAATATTACAGTGTTTGTTTTTAATAAATATATATTTGGGCTTCTATTTGGGTCAGAGTAAAGCTTAATCTGATTACAACGGTCCAGAATAACTCAAACAGTAAGCTATTCTCTGTTGAGAGTGGGTGTGCTGTGTGTGTGTCCTTGTGGGCAATCGCGTGCGACACACATGACACCCGCAGACTGAATAAAAGTGTGCCGAGAATGCCGGAGATCACAGATTATCTCTAGCATCAAGGGTTGTTTGGTTTTCCTGTCTTTATTAAAATTAGCGATTCAAAAAACGGTCTCAGGACTATTGTTTAAAAACAACTTGACATCGAGCCATTCGCTTGGGGAAACATGTAGCCTTTAGTCTGAACCAGTTGGCGAAATGCAATCACTGCTGGCGCACATTTGGCAGAAAGCAATAGAAGGACCGGAGCTGAATAAAAGAGGTTGAAAAGAAAGTGAAGAAAAAAAAAAAACAAGACGCGATCAGAACCGTCAATTCCTGAAACCGCAGCCTTTATGTGCGACAAATGCTAATTGACTTTCAGGGAGCGTAGAGGCCTAAAAGGTCGCCAGAGAAGCCACAAAGATACAGGGAGACGCGGTCATCCTCAGAATTGAAGGACATGCGAGCAACACAAATATGTGTATTTGTTCTAGTACAGTTTTATTCTCATTGAAGACAACCCACAAAAAAATGGAAATAAACCACAGCAGCAACGTTTAATGAGCTCTATTTACAATGAAAATGAAACAATATAACTAAGATATTCAACACATTCGGCACATTCTCTATCGTTCTAGATTTATTGAATCAACAATGAACCACATAGTATTCATTGCTCTGGCGTGGTAATAAATGTGATGTACGTCATAGAACAATGACACTTGGCTAAGTACACAGATACACACTGACACATATACATTTAGAGTTTTAAGCACTAAACTATATATTACCTAGCTCTGTGGTTAAATAAAAACATCAATCTTAATTTTTAAAAAAAAATAAAAAAATTATATAAAAGGCACAAGAAATGTATCTTAATTAAAATATGAATCATGTAGGGACCTAATAACATTTTTTTCATTTCGACTATATACGAAAAAAAAAGGCCTATTGCTTGTTTTTAATCTTTGCGTTTCGCTTCCTTGTAAAAAAAAGCCAAAACTTTTCTTTTGTATAAACCAAATTTATATATATATATAGAAATAATTTTTTTTTAAATCAATTGAGACTTTGAACTTTGAAGTTATCAACATCACAATAACATAATATTAAAATGCCACCCAACATTACATATACCTTTACTAGAATATGTATCTTTTGTTTGGGAAACATCAAATAAAGACAACATTAAAAAAAACTAAGACTTAGTACACATTCAGAAGATTAAATCAATAAATTAATAGCACATCGAGTGGAAAATGGTTTAAAAGCAAAGTAGTAACAATGCATTGAACATCCAATGGGCCGTATTGTAAATTACAAGTCAGTCATAAAATATTGACTTGTATAAGGGGCAAGGGTGTTAACTCTCAGCAGCAATACGGCCCATTGGAATTTAGCAACACTTCACAGTAATCTTTCACAAATTCAGCTAGACATGAGGGTAAAAAAAAGTTTTCTTTTTTCACAATCACGCTTTAAATTTTCTCTATTTTATTTTCCTATGCGGCATTAAGGCATTGGATGTGTTGCATAAACAAATCAGTAAAAGCAACAACCGAACAATTTTCAGAACACATTTAAAAAAAAAAACGTAATACTAGACTAAAACCACAAATAAGCATAGGACGCAATCATCTTCTGCAATAGAAAGATCTAACTTTGGGATCGGTATATGAGGCCACACACTGCACCATGTGAAGCTCTTTCTAGTCACTGAACACTACATGAATACACATATGCTATAAATATAGCCCAATGTTCACGCACAACAGTATGACCGCCATTGTAAAGTTGAAATCAACCTCTGCCGTTTAGAGTTTAAGGATGTGTGCACTCTTGTAAAAACTGGTGGTAGATTACTTTTTTTACACTAACCTTTATCACGGACAGCAAAGGAACTAAAAATAAAGATGATAGCCAACAAAGGGATTACTATTATCGGCTACCCCAAATATGGAAGAGCATACAGATCAAAGATAGATCCCTATGTAGCCTTCTGCTTAGTCAGAAAGGCAAACATCTCGAAGGCTACTGAAATATTTGTTTCATTTGATTACAGTTTTCACAAATATAAACTGCAGTCTACAGTTTTATACTTTCTATGGATATTTGTATGTCAAACTTGTAATGAACAAAACTGTTCTGAACTTTCTTAAAGATACGAAATAATCATGTAAATAGACTTCTTAGTTCACGAAACTGTCTTAATATTAACTCAGGTATTCTCTTTACAATCTCTTTACCTTTTACAATTCAAGCAATTTCAATTTCCTCAAAATAAATACCCAGACAACATTATAAATGCTACTGGCTTGCTGGTGGTAAAATTTAGTGCACATTATTATTTATATAATGGCAAACTTATTACAAAAAAACAACAATAAAAAGCTCTAATATTGTTCGAGATTAATCAAGATTCCCGAAGGTCGTCTGCTAGTTTATCCCAGAATGCACCTTTATGCTGCGGAAGTGTGGGGTACGTGATGTAGGTGTTGCTCTGCACGTGAGACAGCACTTCCGGTCCCAGCTTGGAGCTCGGTATGTCCTCGAGAAAGAGGAAAACTAAAACGTTGCGACCTGTGCTGACTGCCTGCATCCTAGCCATCTGGTGACCGAAAATACAATTTAAAGACGTTAAATAAAAGATATACATTAATTTTACACATTATATTTATAATTGGAATAGATTTGTAGAAAAATTCTGGCACATCAAAATTGATGTAGATTTCTAAATAACAAGAGTATGCTCAAGATATGTTTGTTTATTGTTCTTATTTACCCGATGAATCTATTAGGGCAGACGTACTCAAATAGAAGAAAAATAAATGTAGCCTTGTAAAAATGCTTTGGAACATCTTGTGGTAAGTTGTAGGGAACTAGACAAGAAGTTTAAAAAAATACGGTATAGTTACAATGTTTTGGGAAGTTATGTTGTTTATCTGCTGGTGATATGGGACATGGAGGCCGAGCTGGAAGCGCGTTCGGCTAGCTTACCGAAGGTACAGGGTTCGAATCCTGAAATCGATAGGGTTTATTTCCGGATCTGTGGGCTTTCCTTAAGTCTACCCAGCTATGATGGGTATTTGAAAATAGTTAGGGAAAAGTAAAAGCGACTGGGCATTGTGCTGGCCACACAATCTTCTAGTATGCCGTGGCCACAGAAAATTTTGAACGCTGCTTCACATGCCCTTGGACCTAGGGATCTAATTGGTCCAACAGGGATATTTTTTTTACTGCTAGTGATATTATGCGAGCCATTGGGACTAAGAAGACTAAAGGTCAAGCACACACCTGCAGTTCGTAGTTGCACCAATGGCTTTCCAGCATGTGCTTGGTGATGACAACTAAGGTCTTCCGACTTTTCACCACGGCCTTGTAAATGTTGTCGGTGATGTACCTGCCAACTTTAAACTTTTCGCCGTGGATAAGAATTTTAATGTTTCTCTCTTTCAACTTAGGGCACAGCTCCTATAAAAAACAAATACAGTAAACTTTTCAACTTTTTCGTAAGGATATATCGGGCAATTCTCATATAAATGGCTCTGTGTAGAATATATAGCATTTGAGAGTCCAGCGACAGAGAGTTACGTGAATGATCGGAATGGCTCTAGCTCCCCTTCATAGATTATTTTAACAAAATTAAGTCAAAACTCGATTTTCGTTGTTTTAGGTTTTCTTCGGTTTCAGTTGGTTTTCTTCGGTTTCAGTTGGTTTTCGTCGATTATTTTAGAAAAAAAGGATTTTTCTCGGGTTTCGACAATCGTCTCAATTTAGGTCAAATCAGAAGCTGACCCCAGCACCGAAAGACCAAAAAGTAGCGCAAATGATTTGACCCAAGGTCTAAAGGCAGTTTTCCATATTCTAAGACGAGTCTACGAAAGCTAAATGCCATGTTACTTAATTTTTCTTATTGTCTTCACAGTCGTCTTTTAAATTTTATATCAACTGCCTTTTTTAAAGCTTTCAACTCCAAATTTATTCTCTATAAGAAAATTATTGTAGATATTTTGCAGTGACGAAAACGAATTAATGAGATTTACATTGATTGAATATAAGTATAATTGCCTCGGACTTCGTCGGTTTAGGCTCTCGTCGATTCTACTCGTACGACGAAATAGTTTGACTGTATATATATCTCCCAACGTGAGGTAGTTTTTCTTTACTTTGGCTTAGGTGAAATCGTTAGCGCCAGAAGGATCCAATTCTATAGAACTATTTGATTTCTCCGTCCCGTTTGCAGGGTAATTTTTTGCACTCATTCCACCCCTCGTCAGAACGATTTCTATAAAGGAGTCCCCCCCCCTCCCCATCTCATCTTTACCCCCTTCACCATTCCGTTTCAAATCATACATACAGTTATTTCGCATCACCCCCACCCCCCTTTTTTTTTTTAAACACACACACACAGACCGCGTTACTGTTTTATAATCAGCGTCTCCCCCATTTTGTTTTCTCCATAAACTAGGGTTGCCATCGATCCCGATATATCGGGACTGTCACCGTTATGGACCTCCCATGTAATTGTGTTCTAAATATAAAAAAAAGGTTAAAGGATATGAAATACATTTTTTACTTCATTTAATAATAATAATAATAACGGTGCTTATATAGCGCATATCCCGTTGGTGACAGTTCTATGCGCAGACGACAGTTTCAGAATACAGACAGACAACGAAATATGTAGTAATACGCTAATTCTGCTGACGAAATAGGTGAGTCTTCAGCCGGCTCCTGAAGGTGTCATAGCTAGGGCTCTGGCGAAGCTGTAGTGGGAGGTGATTCCAAGCGGACGGTCCTGCGTAGGAAAATGAACGTTCGCCAGCGGACACTGGCCTCACACGAGGGATCCGCAGAGTAAGCGCGTCAGAAAACGAACGAAGTGGGCGGGACTGGGTGTAGAGCTCCATACAAGAGCGAAGATAATCCGGGGCACAGTTATTCAGAAAGATAAGCCAGTGAGCTTAAGATTGTTTGAGTCGTTGCTTATTGTAAACAAAAACGTAACTAGACTATAAAAAGAAACAACAACACCGAAGAACTCGACTACACAGTTTACATGAGAGTATCGAAACACCACATGGACGTCATTATAATTGGAAGTGGTGAAATAAGCGAACGTGTCCAACTCTAATGACATGAATCATAAATATTTTAATAATATTATATATATTTTATTTTATTTTGTCAATCGGAGAAAAAATAAATTGCGATTTTCTGGGGAAATCTGAAATCTTAGATCATCAGCTACACACTGAATTTAGGGGAAAATGTAAATAAATTGAGGTCAATATGTTCTAGGTTTAACTTTTCTGACACGCATTCACTGAACGGCCGTTGAGTGGAGCTAATGAACCTATTATAGTCTAATATAAGTAGTGCAGAAACTCCAGAGGTTGTTGATGCTTATCTCTATAATCCAAAGATAAGGACATATTATCAAGCATACAACCCTTCATAATTGTACAATAATTGTTGCTAATAGCTTTTCTCATTATTTTCTCTTAAATTGATTTTATATTACTTGGGCCTTGTGGTAAACTCACTAGAAGCGCCAGCGCTCAGCCTGGTGCCATGGCACTTATTCACTATGGCTCCAACCTATAAACTACAATTAATCCTGGCTCATTGCGGTGCTCACCAATGAATGAAGAATGTGTGACTGTATTTGTATCTTGAATCTTTATTTTGTATATATGAATGTACTTACTCTCTTCTATAACTGTTGTACATGCATCAATATATATTCCTTTTATTATTATACAAGCTTAGTTATCTGCCCTTGTATATATTTAACATGTTTACACTCCCCTTGTATGTACAGGCTAACCCCCCCCCCCCCCCCACCCTCGCCAAGCCCTCCCTTTGATCCCCTCTCGGCTACTGACCACTGGTCAAGTTAAGCAAATTGCGTCTACACGCGAAATCTATTACAGTCGGCCCAGGTGGCCAGAGAAACCCCTCCCCCAAACTCTTCCCCCGTAAACTGACACATACGCAACAGCCCTCGTCGGGATGTATGGTATCAAAGAGCTTTTGTATCCCTCCCCCGACCGCCCTCTTCTCCCCCTCCCCATTGCCCCTACCCCCACAGAGGGCACTTCTTGGTTTAAGATATAAATAAGAAACGGGTATTGGGGCCTTAGACATGGAACGAAACAGTCCTGTCTTCGGTCGATCCAAATATATACTGTTTACACTGTAAATTTGTGTTGTGGATTAACTTCTGCTATCTATCGTTTATGCCTAAATAAACAGTATTTGAAACTCATCCCAGCATTGAATCAATCATTGTTCTTGTGTCTGCTCATATATTAGCACTCGTGTCATATAGTAGTAAAAATTACTCTATTCAGTAGGCTTACAGCACCCGCCAGCCAAGCGGGATAACGGACTAAAATATAAATAATTCTAAGGCCCAAACTTCACTGTGACATCACAATAATCAGCCTCTACACGAGCCAAACAACCACGTAGAGTGCCCGCCACGCTACACCTGAGGACCTCGCCGGGATCAGAAACTCTGCAAACACCCTGCAGGCCTGGGCCTATTGTCATCACATTGAACTTGGCACCCTTAGATGGGGGCTCACTCCGTTTGCTGAAATTCCAACAGGACACCGCTACCACAGTACAGAATTCGACACTCGATATTATCTGCTCTTTCGCCATTACAGCTCTGACACTTGGTCACCTGCTCCTGCGCAACCATAGACCTGACAATCGGTCACCCGCTCCTGCGCCATCACCGCTCTGACGTTCCGTCACCTGCTCCTGCGTTACCACCACTCCGACGTTTCCGTCACCTGCTCCTGGGCCATCACAGCTCCGACACTCGGTGTCGCCTGCTCCAGTAGACTATTTTGCTACCTGTTCCAGTGTTCCAGTGCCTGGCTACCGTACATCGCTAGCAAAAGCTAGCGACGGGCAACGCTCGCCCTTAGCCGCTTCAAGACGCCTTGTTCCAGCGTTCCAGATTACCAGTGTACCAGACACGCCCCTGTGTCGTTAGTGCCTAGCGCAAAAATAAACAATAACATTCATTAGCACTTGAACTTCTATTCACTCGGATTAACCAGTGCGCTATAGGCCGCTCCACCATCAACACCAATCAACGAGACCAGTGTCGTCACCCCAGTCGACAACGCAACGAGGGACAAGAGTGCGAGTGTGTGGAAGACTGAGAAATGAACCTGGTGAGTACCGCTTTTTGTCTGGATTAAGGGACAGTTTAGGTAAGGAGCCATTTAGCGCCACAGCATACCATGGCAGAGCTGGTTAACTTTCGTAAGGCCATTAGGGAAGAAGCGATAGCACTGAATCTCCAAGGGGACGAGGTGTATAAACACGTCCAAGAGCAGTTAGAGAGAAGGGATAGGGAACTAGAGCGAGAGAGAAGGGATAGGGAACTAGAGCGAGAGAGAAGGGATAGGGAACTAGAGCGAGAGAGAAGGGATAGAGAATTAGAGATAGAGGAAAAACGTCGACAGGACGACTTGAAGAAACTATAATTAGAACTAGAAGATAGAGAGAAAACTAGACAGGCAGAGAAAGAGAGAGAAATTAGACAGGCAGAGCTAGAGAGGGAGAGAGAAACTAGACAGGCAGAGCTAGAGAGGGAGAGAGAAACTAGACAGGCAGAGCTAGAGAGGGAGAGAGAAACTAGACAGGCAGAGCTAGAAATAAAAAAACTAGAGACAGACAAAGAGATTAGACTAGCAGAAATTGCAGGTAGAAACAGGCAATTAGACGACCCACCCCTTTCCCCACCCGGCTCCCTTCATAGCGGTTTTGCAAACGGGCGCCATGTGCCCGTCTGGACTGACACCTTCTTACCAAATCAAGAACAATTCGATACCTACCTCACACGTTTTGAGGAGGCTATGGCGTACCACGACGTGCCTCGCGAGTCCTGGTGCAGGAACCTAGTACACACCCTCAGGGGAGACACCTACGAGGTCTACGCTAAACTAAGCCCCTCCGATCAGGACCCATATATACAACTCAAAAATGCCCTGCTTAACAAATTTGAGTTAAACGCACGGGCGTTTCAGAGTATGTTCAGGTCAGCCAGACTAGAAGAGGGGGAGTCAATCAGAGAGCTGGTAGACAGGCTAAGGAAATACCTTAACAAATGGATTGAATTAGCAAATCAGGATAGGACATATGAAGGCTTAATTGATCTGATTCTTTCAGAGCAGTTACAGTCCCTCATGCCCAGAACCGTTAAAACGTTCTTAGCCGAATGGGGTTTAGAGGGACTAAACGAGGTTATCGTGGCCGCCGATCGATATATGTTGGCCCACAAGGATGAGTTTGCCAACCCCCCCTCTCACCCACATCACCATAGGCAGGAGAAAAACAAAGAGGAGGCGTACAGGCACAAAACTCCAAAAGGCCCCCCCGCTCCCCAGCAACGCACGCCCCATTTCGGCCAACATCGGCCCCAAAATCTACGTGGAGAACCCCGTCCCACTGGGCCCACAAATCCGTCGGCTCACGAGAAAACCAGAGGCGGCCCCACCCCTTTCTTCCCCGCAGGAGCGTTCTGTGCTCTGACACCTACCATGCATTCGGGACAAGACTCTACTAACGGTCTGTCGGAGCAAGAGACAGAAACGCCCTACCCCCGCTACTTTACACCTGAGTACGCCGAGCACTTAGGGCGCCCCGTTACGTACGAAGACGGGCGCCACCCTACACCCCCTCGAACGGCAAGCCAAGAGCGGCCGCGAAGAGAACCAAACACCCGTCAGCCCGCCCTACTGGGTTTCGCCGCCGCGATTTACCCAGGTGGCGCCCCAGGCTCCGGGCCCTTGAACCGGACCCATAGCAACTCTACGGAGAAACTAAAAATCAATAACCAGCTCGCCTCATATTTGTTCGACACGGGCTGTGAGTCAGAAGGCATAGCCAAACGGGCATATATCCGCGACTCCGATTTCACCGGGGACACTGTCCAAATTCAGAGCATATGGGGCCACGTGGAAACGCTCCCCACGGCATTAGTGCACATTGAATCAGCCCAATTTACCGGGTTAGCGACATTAGCAGTGCGAGAAGACCTGCCGTATGATGTCATTCTAGGCAAGAAGTGCTTTACCCCATGTCACTATGGATCCCCACCTCCCCACGCGTCGGTGGCCGCCCGGACACACCCCGAACCTAGCGCCACCCAGCCGACCTTAAACCCGTCCCATCAAGAATTCCTGAAGGCACAACAGGAGGACCCTACCCTAAAAAGGCTGCTAAACGAAGCAAAGACCTATCGAGGGAAACCAAGATCAGCAGGCCACTACTCACTCAAAGGACAGCTGTTATACCGCCAGGTGCCCCTACCAGATGGGACAATAAGAAATCAATTAGTAGTCCCCTCCCCCTACCGTAAGCAAGTGATAGAGGCCGCTTATGACTCCGTCGGGCGGAGTCGTCGGGGCCAGAATGCCACTCTCAGTAAGATAAAACATTATTACTTCTGGCCAGGCATGCATGTGGGAGTAAACCGCCACCTGTGCAAACTCACGTCACGGAACTACTACACCCCACCCGTACCGTTATCACGGCAGCCCAAGGGGGGAACTCCATTTCAAGGGGTCCCCATAGACCTCGGGGGACCCTTCAAAAGGACATGGAACAGAAATAACAGGACTGGTAGCAAATAGACAATAGACATACTTCTCTCTCGTTGGGTTCGCCTAGCTTAGGATTAGTACCGTAAGTTTATAGTAAAACAGACAATTGCACGCCTGACTAATTGTCTCGTAAAAGGGGGGATGGTGTGGTAAACTCACTAGAAGCGCCAGCGCTCAGCCTGGTGCCATGGCACTTATTCACTATGGCTCCAACCTATAAACTACAATTAATCCTGGCTCATTGCGGTGCTCACCAATGAATGAAGAATGTGTGACTGTATTTGTATCTTGTATCTTTATTTTGTATATATGAATGTACTTACTCTCTTCTATAACTGTTGTACATGCATCAATATATATTCCTTATATTATTATACAAGCTTAGTTATCTGCCCTTGTATATATTTAACATGTTTACACTCCCCTTGTATGTACAGGCTAACCCCCCCCACCCTCGCCAAGCCCTCCCTTTGATCCCCTCTCGGCTACTGACCACTGGTCAAGTTAAGCAAATTGCGTCTACACGCGAAATCTATTACAGTCGGCCCAGGTGGCCAGAGAAACCCCTCCCCCAAACTCTTCCCCCGTAAACTGACACATACGCAACAGCCCTCGTCGGGATGTATGGTATCAAAGAGCTTTTGTATCCCTCCCCCGACCGCCCTCTTCTCCCCCTCCCCATTGCCCCTACCCCCACAGAGGGCACTTCTTGGTTTAAGATAGAAATAAGAAACGGGTATTGGGGCCTTAGACATGGAACGAAACAGTCCTGTCTTCGGTCGTTCCAAATATACACTGTTTACACTGTAAATTTGTGTTGTGGATTAACTTCTGCTATCTATCGTTTATGCCTAAATAAACAGTATTTGAAACTCATCCCAGCATTGAATCAATCATTGTTCTTGTGTCTGCTCATATATTAGCACTCGTGTCATATAGTAGTAAAAATTACTCTATTCAGTAGGCTTACAGCACCCGCCAGCCAAGCGGGATAACGGACTAAAATATAAATAATTCTAAGGCCCAAACTTCACTGTGACATCACAATAATCAGCCTCTACACGAGCCAAACAACCACGTAGAGTGCCCGCCACGCTACAGGCCTGTATTATTATAAGGACTTTGCGAACACAGAAAACACGCCATTTGTTGTGTCTCAAGCCAAGCTTTAACTCTTTCTATACGGTTTGCCATACAGTATGCCGTAACGTAATGGCTCGGCTTGATTTTACGTATGGAAAGAGTTAAGTATTATAATTAATTGTTTCTAGATGTGACACAAACTTTTTCTGTCCTAAACATAGACTATAATATACATGGACCGCTTGCTTTAGTTTTTCTGCTATATGATGACTCGAAAGACTGCTTATTTCGGAATTCCCGATTCTAAATGAAGTAATTGTAATACCATAGACTATAATATACATGGACCGCTTGCTTTAGTTTTTTATGCTATTATCTTCTGTTTTTTGCAATTCCCGATTTTAAATGAAGTAGGCCTAATTGTAATACAAGTTCCGTTTTATTAAATCGCATTTTTTTCGACTTTAAATGAATACTTGTAGGCCTATTAATATATCATTGACTATAATAAGATGGACCGCCTGCTCTATTTTTAGAGCTTATTTTCTTTTTTTCCGTGCGCACACCACACTGATCTATAAATGTTTCAGCTCTGTACTACTTTCGATTTTAATTTTTCATTGAGAAAATCATGGAACTTGTATTTCAATAACTTTATTTCCGGTATGGCAATTACGTTATTTAGAATCGGGAATTCCGATCATCAGTGTTTCAAGTCATCATATAGCAGAAATACTAAAGCAATCGGTCCATGTATATTATAGTCTATGGTCCTAAATCTAAACATAAAATACAACAACACATTTCTTCTTATTTTCAGATCTCGTTCATACTCCTGCATGACCATATTCAATTCTGGACATTATGTCCATATTTAAAAGTAATCATCCTTGCTTTCGTACAGTTCTTGGCTAATGTCTTCTTACACCGTTACGGGGTTTGATGTAAAATATCTAAAAATGACTTGAGACACATAGAAAAATAACAGAATAAACTACAGTAATAGAGAATCCAATTTAATATATAACAAATAAGGCGTCTAGGACAAAAAAACGACAAAATGACATTTTTGCGATTATGACATATTTAATGTTCTTATCTTATCTTATATATTACAGACGCTCCTTTTATAAAGAAGATTATTGCGGCCTACGCTCATCCGTGGTCCGAGTCTAGTCTTGCATCTTTATTAATGTTTTTAAATGATGTTAAGTTATTGGTTTTCCTGGTTTGTTCAGGCAACCCATTCCATGTCCGAATGCCACTCGGGAAGAAAGAGTACTAATGTGCATTTGTTCTCACGTAAGGGATAAGAAAAGTGTTTTTGTCTTTATGTTTATCTGAGCTTTGCAACAGGTTGTTATTGTGTTGTATTTCTAAATTGTTGGACTGAACATATTTTTTTATATTTTTAAATTTGCTTATTTTTTTTCTTATTTTCATTTTTACATGGACGTTTATTTTTTTACTTAAAAAAAAAGTTCATTACAACCGATGCAGAACTAGAATGGGGTCCCTAAAAGCTACTAGCATTTTTTTAAACCTGGACTGTATTTTTTTTTCAACTTTATACACCCAAATCGAACTAGTATGAATTACTTCACTCGAAAATATCTATTCACGTATTCTCACTATTACATTTGAAAACTTATAGAGTGGATCGTTCTAGGATGTGAAGTCACTTAAGTGGTAAAACCTAGGCCTATTAAACATCAAAGTTTAACATCAAAGTTTCCATGTATATTATGACAAATCACAAGGGGTCTAACTCTGTTCTCAAAATAATGTTTATCTCATAACGTCCTTTGAATGAAAACTGCATGCACGGTGTTCCATCACTCATTCAATCGTAAGGGTAACCGGTAACTGGGTATGATAAATATTGTATGCCAAACACACATTATAATGAAGGCCTACAGCCCTAAAGAACACGGGTGTGCAACGTTTTTTCCCGTCATTTCTTTGGTACCCCCGATATAGACAATTGAACTACCAGTGGACATACCTTTAAGACGAAGTCAATGTCTTTGTTTGCGTAGCTGATAAACACATCGTACTTGAACTCCTTTGTGTTTAACCTCTGCTTGGCTGCAAGTTTTATCTTGGCCGCGTGGTACCAATAGCGCAGCGTCCACCTGGATGCCAGAGAAAACAGACACTCAGTATTCATTTTTTAGTAATAATTTATAATCATAGTTTGCAATCATGCGCGAACGTGATGGTCGGTATGCAGGATCACATGTAGGCCTATGTTATCTTATACATTACAGACGCTCCTTCTATAAAGAAGATTATTGCGTCCTACGCTCATCCATGGTCCGATTCTAGGCTTGCATTTTTATTAAAGTTTTTTTATGATGTTAAGTTACTGATTTTCCTGGTTTGTTCAGGCAGCCCATTCCATGCCCGAATGCCACTCGGGAAGACAGAGTACTTATATGCATTTGTTCTCGCGTAAGGGATAAGGAAAGTGTTTTTGTCTTTATGTTTGTCTGAGCTTTGACCGTATTCCTGTGTCCCTTTCCCAAACAGGTGAGCTTATGTGACAAAATTTACTTAGTTACAAATACAAACGAAACATGGAATATAGGTTTAGTTAGTTTTCAAGTATTTTTTGTCTCAAAAAGAAAGGGTGGGGGTGGGTGGCTTCCGTTAAAAGATGGCAGCTCCATACAATTGTTCGTCCTAAGATGTTATATATATATTTCCTAAATATCTTTTTGTTATTATGTAAATACAACTCTAGGTTATCAAATTTTTTCAGAGAGTCGCATCAAATGGATGTGTATTTATTTAGTAAGAACCTAACACTTGTAGACTAGTGTGGTGCTATTGGTGGAATTTAATATAAAAAAAATCCATTTTCATTGCCCATGTGAGCTAGTGAAACAGTGATCGTTAGTTTCCGTGGCCAGTGCATAAAAGGGGCTTGTGTGCAAAACACAATGCCCAGCCACATCAAGGTTTCCACAACTAATGTCATTTACTTATCAGAGCTCAGTTGGCTAATGGACACCCCACCAAAACAGGGCATATCCGAAAATACGCACATCCAACCTAGACTCGAACCCGTTTCTACCAATCTGAACGCATTAAAGCTAGACCGCCGCGTCCCATGGTGGTGGTGTGGAAATAAGGTACTTCACTTACCTGAACCTGTAGACCAGAACGATGATCAGCGTAATGACCATCAGCAAAGTCCCACCAGCGACCGTGAAAAAGATGGCGACGTGAGGTGCACAGCTGTAGTTGAGCAGTGTGACCTGGTCGTCGAACCCTTCCTTCATCTCCACTGCTTGCTGGTCCGGAACATTGAACTTGCAGTAGTACAGCTCGTAACGCTCCCCGAATATCCGAGTCTTCACAACCCACTGAAGAAAGTCGAGATTCTCGCAGTCACACTCGATGGGATTCTGCCGCATGTCAACGGTTATGTTGACGCCCTGCTTGAGAAGCCAGCTTATGTGATCCGTCATATCCGGCGGAAGTGACGATATCTCATTTCTGTGGAGGTCTATGAATTGGAGGTTTTTCATGTGCGTGATACTGAAGTTGGCGTGGCTCAATCGGTTGATTGACAAGTCCAGTAATTCCAAATTTTGCATAGACCCAAACACGTTCTCGTTAAGTCTGTACAAATTGTTGAAAGAAATGTTAATGACTTTTATCTTGGTTAGTTTATCAAATACAAAGCCTTGCTGGTCTGCGTTCAGACAATCCCCGAGTAAATTTTGATAGAGATTTATATGTTCTAAGCTGGTCATGTTGTCGAAGAACTCCCCACTTATCGTCTCTATAAAACAACTGGACATGTTAAGTACTTTAATACTGTGCAATCCAGTGACTGGTCCTAACAATGTCTGAAAATGATTGCTGCTGACGTCGACATACTCTAAGGTATTGTTCGAACAAAAACTGATGTTGTTGACGATGTAGGCCATCGAACTGCTGTGCATGGTTACGTTTTTCAAGAACGGTGGCAGCGGTAAAATGAAATCCGTTTGGTTTTCAGGACATGGAACATCATTACAAATACACTCTTGATCTTCGATAGGTTCTTCCTCTATTGGTGGAGGACTTTTGCAATGAAAATTGCTGTCGGGAAAAACAAACGGGAATTTCACCGGTTGAAAGAATCCGTCCAGATGCAAATGTTCCAAACTGACCAAATCACCCATGTTTTTCCAGTAAGCGCCGAACATAATTTTATTGTTGGTCAAATTGACGGTTTTTAAGGTGGCTGGCAAGAACCTCAGGGCGCCGTATTGGATCATCTCAATTTCGTTGTCCATCGCTTCAATAATCTCTAGCCTCATGTTCTTGAAGTGTTTTAGAGTCTTCGAGAATATCAGGATGCAGGGTGTGAACCTAGGTACTATTCTCAGTATCCTCAAATGTCGAAGAGTTGTACTGTTCCT
Organism: Anisus vortex; assembly: GCA_949126835.1. Lineage (NCBI taxonomy): Eukaryota > Metazoa > Mollusca > Gastropoda > Planorbidae > Anisus > Anisus vortex. Next base: position 46,272,402 of record OX421494.1, on the reverse strand, counting down.
GAGGCCATACATCAGATTGCCGACTGCCTCTAGCCCAAGATTGAAATTATTGCTAAGGTCCAACACCTGCAGCTGTGTCAGATTTCCAAAGGCGTTACTCTCAACTAGCGATCCGTTGAGTCCGCAATCAGAAATATTTAATTTCCTAAGATTCTTCAAATACATTAACGTATCGTTACGTAACGATTCCATGAAGCAGTAACCCTGATCGTAGCCAGATATAGTCAACGATGTCAACTTCTCCAAATGACCAAATAGAGGTCCGAAACTTTTCCCTTGCAATCCATCAATGTAAAGACTTGAAAGGTTGGTTAAAACTGAAAGCGCAAAGTCTGGGTATAAAAGATCCGTCCTAGAAGTGTTCGGGTTATTTCTGCTCATGACTAGCTTCTCCAAAGATATCAGATTAGAGAACACCGTGGATGTGTTCAGCGAAGAATTCATCGCTATGCTGTTGTTATAGAAATTAAGCTGCTTTAAGTTTTCGAGCCCTTCGAAGACGCCTTCTCTCAATTGGGTAATGTTGTTGGAGTCGAGCTGGAGAACCTCCAAAAGTGTATACGTTTTAAAGACACCTGGGTACAGTGCCATGCTGTTTAGTCTATTGTACGGCAAAAGGAGATGGTTGATGTTTATAGGTAGATCCTGAGGCACAGATTCAAGATTGGCGTAGGAACAGTCCGCTATGATATTACTGTGAGAACCATTTGAACAATCACAAATTAAACAGTCATTATGTCCAACCATGTCAATGCATCCTTGAATAGAACAGTTATCAAATTGATTAGTCACTCCTATTTTGATCTCATCGTAATCGTGAAAAGATGGCATCGTATCAGGGGAGCGAATAAACTGTGTTCCGACGTTCGGATTCACATTGCTTACCTCGCTTTGCTGGCTTAGGCTAAATCTGTTTACGTTCAACTCCCTTTGATCTGTCAAATGTGGGATTTTGTTTTCTGGCTGAAAGTTTAAAGATGGTTTGTTCTGACGATCCGTGGGTTCAAGAAGTGGACTGTTTACCCTGTTGTATAACACACTGCCGCAAATGCATCGTGCGGTGATCAAAAGACCCATTGCAGTACAGAATAAATTGATCATGATATTTCCTTAGTCTATAAACTACAGGAAGATGGAGACCTGTCGAATATAGATATTGAAAATTAAAACAGTTTGTTAATTGTTTTAAAAATAAATAATTTAATTCTTCACTGACAACCACCCGTCAAACGCTATATTCCGATGATTCTGTTGATTTTGTCATTTTTTTTAAACAATAGAATATAAAAGGGATGACTTTGTTTTGGACGTCTTTGTCGTTATCACGACAACTCATCTACATACTTTTTGTCTACGACACTTCGTCTACATAAAGTAGGTCTACAGACAGTACGTCTACCAAGACAACTCATCTAACGATACCCCGTATGCCGACACTTCGTCTAATGCGACATTTCGTCTTCTAGACATTTCATCAACCGCGAACCGTCTTAGTCTCACACAAAAAAATAATCTTAAAATGTGAGTTCAGTAGCGTGCCCATGCTCACCCCATCGTATATGAAGCCTGCTCCTGTGGACCCTGGTATCAGCTAAAGCAGGGGTCGGCAAACTTTTGCTAATAGTGTGCCATATTAAGATTTCTAAATTATTAAACGTGCCAACAGCCTGAAAGTTAACCTGCTATATTATAATTTTTTTATAAGACAATGTTGCGAGATCAATGCCGAAAGCAATGGAGCTTCATATAGCAAATCGTTAAAAAGTTTTATATTTAATTAAATATTGACGTGTTTGCGATATTCATCTGTTTTATTTTTTTTATTTTTGTGCATTTAGGTCTATAGTAAAGACTTCCGCTGTATACAACTTTCGATTTTAATCTTAACTTTCCATTGAGAAAATCCTAGCGAATTAATGAACCGGAAGTCTAGAGGACGTAATGCGATCGGAAATTCCGAAACTGTTTCAAGTTATCAAATAGCAGAAATATCAAAGCAGGCTGTCCATCTTATAGGCCTATTATAGTCTTTGGTTAAACCAAAAGCTTAAAGTAGAGCGAATACCTAGCGTTTGAGAATAGCAGATGACTTTCCTAAGCAACTTCCTTCCAGACTTTCACGCAAATTGGGATATTTTGATATCATTTTTTTTATGTTTAAAATTAAATGAGATGCATTTTAAAATTGCAAAGATCCCTCCATTAAAAAAAAGACCCAGATCTAAGTGTGTTGTATAAAGATCAAGCCAGTCAGGATTGATGAGGTTTGAAAACATGAGTCGGTGAATTTAAAGTCTTGCCTTGTTTATAACACGTTGCTTTGAGTACTTTAAAGTACTTCTGAAAAAGCCCATCTATCAATCTTAATATGCTTTATATTAGGAAAATTGTTAAAATGTTTTCAAATTGATTTCACGGCAAGATATATCCAGTTTCAATGTAAATCCATTCCAGTGGTTGTAAAATGCAAGTTCAACTCACTGAAATGTGTCGCTTTGTCATTCAGAAACATTGGCTTCGACAGTCAGTTCTCCTAATTCAATATCGTAAAATGTTGTTGTTGTTATTTTAAATCAAGAAACACCTTAAATGCTTCCAGACTAGAAACGAATCTATCCAAGACTTAACCTCGTCTTAAACAATGAACTGTGTATGCAACAGTAGATCTTTATATTCCGTATCACTTTCTTGTAGAAGAGAATTGCCTTTAAATCAATAAAGGGTGAGATGCTATACAATCGACTTTCTTTACAAAAGATTCAATCACAGATCGCAAGTCCAATAATGAATTATTTTCACACATCCTTTCCGGAACTTTAACAGTCAACATACATAGTTATTTTCATGAAGTTTATCCCGCAGCATCATTAATTATGCTACCATACCGGTACCTTGATGACTTGCATTAAAGGTCTCTTTCTAGGAGAGATATATCGCGTGCCATTGAAAATCGCTCTGCGTGCCAAGTCTGGAACGCGTTCCGTAGGTTGCCGAACCCTGGGCTAGAGTATAGTTTTACGCCCCACCTGTTATAAAGAGGGCGTGGAACATGGAGAAATAATAACATCCCAGCACTGCGTTACGTCTGGGTCTTTAATTTCTCGCTACATTAAATGCATAGCGCCATACAGTCTCGTGACAGAAGAACTCACGGCGAGCTAATCGTTCCGGGCTTTTCGAGTATTGCGAAAATATCCGACACGCTTTCATCCTAAGTGGCATTCGGGTAAGGAATGGGTTACTTGACTTATTCAGAGGTACCAACAACTGGCGTACCAAAGGTCCTGGATTCGAATCCTGGTGAAGGCTAGGATTTGTTCCCGGGACTTGAGGGTGTCCCTGAGTCTACCCAGCTCTGATGGGTACCTGACATTATAGTTGGGGTAAAGTAAAGCTGCTGGGCATTGTGCTGGCCGCACATCCCCTTGTAAGCCGTTGCTACAGAAACTGGTGAACGCTGCCTCACCACCCTTATGATCAATTTGGTCCAAAGGGTACTTTACTAACGCTTATCCTTGGCCTGAATCTGGTCTTAGTGACATTTATTATTAAGATTTCTTATTTTCTGCGCTAGTTAGGTCAATGTCGCGACAGCTCGGGAAAACCTAAATTTCCTCAGCGTGACATGAAATTCCGCGCTCGCGTTAAATCGTGATCCACATAGCTTAGTTCAAGGGTCGGCAACCTTTTGCTAACAGTGTGCCTAAGTGGGATTTCTAATTCATTCAGCGTGCCAACAGCCCAGAAGTCATCCTGCTCTAGCACTCAATTTCTTGAACTGCTTTTTTTTTTAGTCCTCCGCGTGCCATTGAAAAAAGCTCTGCGTGCCAAGTCTGGCACGCATGCCATAGATTGCCGATCTCTGGCTTAGTTGTTTTTTTTTTCAATCTACAGGAGAGATAACTACCGTACGGAGGGGGGGGGGGGTCTGTAGAAGACAACCAGGAAGGTAAAACACTAAACTTCGAAGGTGCAGAGCGGAAAGATTGTTGTAAACGCCCTTTCTGTAAAGCAATAACGGAGATATATTATCGTATCTTGGAGATGAAGATAACACTCTTATTAAATCTGTCAAAAATTATCTTGCATTTATTATAATATTTTTTTATTTCTTTTTAAAACCTTTCAAATCTAAAGTTAATATAGGGAGTGTTAAAGTGCCCAGAAGATTGCGTTCGTATATTATACTCTAATATGGTTAGGATAGTTTATAGGTAGTGTATGGCTAGTGTATTATAGCATTTGGAAGGTGTGTGAATAGTGTGTAGTCAGTATGAATCGTGCATGGATAGTGTTTGATCGTATAAGGATGGTATATGGATAGTAGGGCCTATATTAATGGTGTATGAAATAAGCTTATGCATTGATATTATGTGGATGGTATAAGGATCGTAAATTTATATATACATCATATGGATGGTGTATAGATAGTAAATTAATAGAATACAGATGATGTATGCACATTCTCTTCAGAAAATTAGCTGAAAGTGACTAAATTTCTGAAACAATTAGCTAAGTGAACAATCAAAAAAGATATCTAAAAAAAAAAGATTCGCTAAAACTCATATCGCATTAAAGATCTAAATCTAATTAGATAAAGATTTAAAAGAAAAAAGCGAAAAACTCAATCTTAGTTAAACTCTCCTGTAGTCTACATTAAAACTGACACAAGTTTAATATTAATAAATAAAGACATAGCAATTTTTGCTTTCAAATGAATATTATAATATTTTCATTTTCGTCTGCTGTTGTCGTTTCAGCGCATAGAACTGATATCAACGGTATATGCGCCATATAAGCATCATTATTATTCTTATAGTAAAGTACCCTTCGGACCAAACTGATCATAGGGCTGGCGAAGCAGCGTTTACCAGTTTCTGTGGCCATGACATACTAGGGGATGTGTGGCCAGCACAATGCCCAGCCGCCTTTACTTTACCCCAACTAGTGTCATGAAGTACTCATCAGAGATGGGTAAACTCAGGGACACACTCAAGTCCCGGAAAAAAAATCTAGTTTCCACCAGGATTCAAACCCAGAACCTTCGGATCGCCAGTCGAATGCGGTCACTGTGCCCCATTCAAAGGAATATGCCAAAGCTAAATTTAAGAGCTCTAGAGATTCGTGCACCTATTCATGAATGTGATGTAATGATGAGATCTAGTTATTCGTGAAACTATAATCAACAAAAAAGCTGGAGTTCAGTTCCAAGAATTAAAAAAATATTTGATGGGAAAATTTGCGCTACAAAAAGAGATTTTAGACCCACTGTGTGACTAAGAACCAATCTTTGAAAATCTGGTGGAAATTAACCTTACAGAGACATATTTACTATTTACACACTAAATATTTACAAAAACATATTTACACACCTCATGTTTGCCCATTAAGGGTTGGACTACTAAGAAAGTTTAGGCAAAGCTTTGAGAAACTATGACTTGTAGTAGGTCCTATTTTTTTTTTGTTTAAAAGCGTGTACATGTATTTCTAGTAGAACATGTCATTTAGACTTACACGGTGAAAAGAATACAAGAAGAAAGAAGAATAAGACTTTGAAACCAGATGATGACAGGTATACAATAAAGTGATATCGGGATACAACTTAAAAGGGGCAATTGTAAGACTTCTGTGATCGTTTTCATTTTTGAACTTCATTAAGTAACGTTGAGCGCTTTAAAAAATAAATAAAACAGATTTATTCGGGTATAATACAAACAGATTTCAAACCCCCTCCACTCCCACACTCAAGCACTAGACAGTGGTCACCAACATAACAGGTTAATTTGGTTTGCTTTTTCTTGGCTACACTCTTCAACCTGCTCCCCACAGAGAGAAAGGGGGGATAAGGGGGGTGGGGGGTAGTACATGTATTCTCTGGTCAAACTTTTACTTTTTATCTATACGGTTCTCGCTTTCTAATTCTTCTTATTCTGAGTCCTTTTAGAACTCAAGAACGATGACCCCCCCCCCCCCATCCCGTGAAATACCGTCCAAGACTTTCATCTCTCCCCGCCCCCCCCCCCCCCCCCCCCACGACGACTAAGATTTCTAACATAGAGCCAGGTTTCATTAGCGGAAGAAGTGGCGTGTTTTGTATACAGGTGAGGGTTGAGGGAGTCATCTTAACTTCCAACCGCTCTCAGTGTTATGTCCAATTGCTCTATTCTATCAGTCCACTACTACCCCGAGATAGTCAAGCGACCTTTGCTCCAAGCTCTGCGGTGGCCCTACGGAAGTGTTTGCTTTCTATTGGGTACAGAAGTGCTTCCTTTCTCTTGGGTACGTGTGCCGTCTTTCTCTTTGGTACGGGGGTGCTTCCTTTCTCTTTGGGTACAGAAATGCTGTCTTTCTCTTTGGTACGGGAGTGCTTCCTTTCTCTTTGGGTACAGAAATGCTGTCTTTCTCTTTGGTACGGAGGTGCTTCCTTTCTCTTTGGGTACAGAAATGCTGTCTTTCTCTTTGGTACTGGAGTGCTTCCTTTCTCTTTGGGTACAGAAATGCTGTCTTTCTCTTTGGTATGGGAGTGCTTCCTTTCTCTTTGGGTACAGAAATGCTGTCTTTCTCTTTGTTACGGGAGTGCTTCCTTTCTCTTTGGGTACAGGTGCCGTCTTTCTCTTTGGGTACAGAAATGCTGTCTTTCTCTTTGGTACTGGAGCGCTTCCTTTCTCTTTGGGTACAGAAATGCTGTCTTTCTCTTTGGTACGGGAGTGCTTCCTTTCTCTTTGGGTACAGAAATGCTGTCTTTCTCTTTGGTACGGGAGTGCTTCCTTTCTCTTTGGGTACAGAAATGATGTCTTTCTCTTTGGTACGGGAGTGCTTCCTTTCTCTTTGGGTACAGAAATGATGTCTTTCTCTTTGGTACGGGAGTGCTTCCTTTCTCTTTGGGTACAAAATGCTGTCTTTCTATTTGGTACGGGGGTGCTTCCTTTCTCTTGGGTACAGGTGCCGTCTTTTTCTTTGGTACGGGAGTGCTTCCTTTCTCTTTGGGTACAGAAATGCTGTCTTTCTCTTTGGTACGGGGGTGCTTCCTTTCTCATGGGTACAGGTGCCGTCTTTCTCTTTGGTATGGGAGTGCTTCCTTTCTCTTTGGGTACAGAAATGCTATCTTTCTCTTTGGTACGGGGGTGCTTCCTTTCTCATGGGTACAGAAATGCTGTCTTTCTCTTTGGTACGGGGGTGCTTCCTTTCTCTTGGGAACAGATGCTCTTGCTCTATAATAGAAACTTGGCTGCGATATTTGCGCTTTGTACAATTGAGAAATTAGACTGTTCAACTCTAATGTTAAGTCAGTCCTGTTGTATGGCGCGGAAACTTGGAGAATGACAAAAGCTACCACTGGCAAAGTCCAAACCTTCATCAACAGCTGCCTCAGAAGGATACTCCAGATCCGCTGGCCTGACACCATAAACAATACCGACCTCTGGCAAAGAACCCGCCAACGCCCTATAGTAGAGGATATCAGAAGAAGAAGATGGGGTTGGATAGGGCACACCCTGCGCAAGCCGCCAACCAACATCACCAGACAGGCACTCAAGTGGAACCCGCAAGGCAAGCGGAAAAGGGGCCGCCCAAGGAATACCTGGCGACGCGACCTTGAGGCAGACACAGAAAAGATGGGGTACAGCTGGACTCAATTGGAGAGAATGGCCCAGGACAGAGGACTCTGGAGATCTGTGGTTGGCGGTCCATACCCCAGCTGGGGTGACGGGCAATGATGATACAATTGAGAACAGAGCTGGGGGGGGGGGAGAGAGGCGGTTATGGGTTTACTGCGGAAGAACCGAGCACTAGATAAACGCCTGATAAACTCCAGTGTCTATACGGGCCTAAGTAGAGAATAAAAGGTTGTTTTAAACTTTAAATGGTGATCACGAGTGATTTTCAAGTGGTTTTCAAGTGGGTTTATGATCAAAGGGGGTTGCCTTTCATGTCAATGAAAAGATTCATTTTTTCACGCTATAGTATAGACCTAAAGCTGCAACACGCCATAGCCTATGTGTTGTAATATTATGGTTGATTGTTGTTTTTTTTCTTTCATACCGCCTTTTTGTGTATATTTTGTGTTTGGATGTGTATGAGTGTTTGACACATTGATTGACAATAGAAGATGGCCTAGAAAAAGGTCGGGATCGCTACATCGCTTCACAGATATCAGATCACTTTAACTGGTTTCGACTATCGTTTCCGCATTTCCGCTGACATGTAAAATAGGGAGGGGGGGGGGCGATAATGTGTAGGGTAAATAACGTTAGTGCCCAAACCTTAGTTTAGTAATAACTAGAGCAATAATTCGAAATGGATGTCAACCATTAGCTCCGAGCATTATATCAGCTTATAGGCTGGTTTATATTTAAGACTCCTCATGGATGTTCGTAATTAAAAAGGCGCCAAACCACAGTCCTCACTATCTCTCTTAAATCTTGTTGGTGCCACTGCCAACATCATCATAGAAGCAAACGACTGTGCAGTACAAAAGAGCACCGGTAAACAGCGACATCTAGTGGCGACTGGTGACTTTTTAGACATAGAAAGGAAGGGGGCCCACAATTCAAGCCCCGCACGGCTGCCTCCAAAAGCTTAGCTACGCAACTGGCCTGTATAAAACCCCTGACAGGAGTCTATCCCGGAAACCATGTTAGTGTAGGCTAAGTATTAGAAAGGAAATTTTACATCTTAATTTTTTTTTTAAACAAACACTTCAAACGCAAACATCAAACTTTTTCCATTTATGATTCTTAATAATAAAACAAATACTTAGTAAATGATAACTCATTTTCTTACAAAAATGTTCGGCAATATGATGTAGGCCATGCGTCGGCAACCTATGGCACGAGTGCCAGACTAGGCCCGCATAGCGATTTCCAATGCACGCGGACGACCCCTAAAAAAAGGGAATTCAAGTCTCTTCTACAATAAATGTAGTGGTAGAGCAGGGTTACTTTTAGGCTGTTGGCACGCTGAATGAATTATAAATCCTACTTTGGCACACTATTATCAAAAGGTTGCCGACCCCTGATGTAGGCTACATAATCTAATAATGAATAACTAGAGGGGCGTTAGACCGAGCTGGAATATTAGCTAGGCCGTATCTGACCTAACGGCCGTACTTTGCCAACTCACATTGTACATAAACTTATAATTAAAATGGGAAAAAAATTGACGGGAAAGAGGGGGGGGGTAGGGATTAGGGAATTCCCCAGAAGCGGAACTGTGTGCAAACTCACTGCAATTTTAAATTAGGTCACGCAATAAGAACGTTGTCTATTGTTTACATTGCGGACATAATTTCTTTCTTGTGACATTTCAACGTTAATTGTTTCCTTGTCTTCGTCCCCTGTTCTTTGTTTAATCATTGGGCCTGTAATATCTTAAAAATATAACAGGATAATTTATATATATAATAAGGTCTACTTTACAAGACATAACAGATTTTTAAAAACAGAATACTTCTTTGTCAATTTTATCGAGATTGGCTTTCGGGTATGGAATGGGTTTCTTGAACTAGTTAGGTGAAACGACGGCGTATCATTATTTGAATTCTTTTAGCAGGAGACTAAATTAGACTTAATTCACAGCTACGCAATCAACACAGGAATCTTCCATTCAAAATGAGCCGTCTGTAAATCATAAGATGAGACCCCTTGCATTCTATTTTTAGACGGGACTGTTTATAAAATTGTACTTGTATGAAATAGGATTAATATTTCTTTTACGTAGCATTAAGGATTATGACCTTGAACTTATGTTGCTGTTGGGTTGCCCCAGAGGTCAAGAGATTAGTGTTTTTTAAGGGCTATAACCCTCGGAAAATGGCGACACTATTAATGAACTTTACATCCTTGAAATATGAATTTATAAATAGATCTAAGCTTAGGCCTAATATTTCTCTGTGTTTTCTAATGTAAAAAAAAACAACAAAAAACATATCAATAAGGATACAGAAAGTGTTGAAGTAGAAGAAATAATAATATGTGTAAAAAAAATAATAATTAGGGTCTAAAAACTTAGTAGGCCTACACAGGATCGGCACCTTATACAGCACGCCTGCCAAACTTGGCACGCAGAGCAATGCAATAAACTGACACGCTGAAGACCCATTGTTTTCTTATTTATTTCTTATCGATGTGTGTGCGTAATATTATCAGCCGAGGCCAATGCTGCCAAAAAACAACGAGATATTCAGCCTCGAGGCAGTTTCCAGACAGATTGTAAGAAAAAGCACACCCACCACTTTAACACAAAAGACGTGAATGGAAACTCTGTGACTTAGAGCATGTCAATATGTATAATTGTCCTTAGGCTACAGTTAGTGACATCAACAGCTAAATTATTATTCCTTTTTTAATATTATATTTTATAACTAAACAAGCGAACCATCCCCTTTCCTTTCTGTGGCTACCCCTATGTTCAATATTTAAATTACATTAGGCGTTGAAACTAATATCAACAGAACGTTTAAATTCAATAAACAAAAAAGCCTATAAAACTGAAGTTACATTTTCTTTTTTTTAAATGTCAAGTTTTTCCCACATTCTAAATCTGGATAGGTTTCTTTTTTAGGAAAGGTTGGGGGGGAGAAGGTGGATCTGCGTCAGGAATATCACCTGTATACAAAATAATCACTCCTATCTTTAGATCGACCCCCCCCCCACACACACACACTCATTTCCACACTTCGCATTCAGATAACATATAAAAAGAACCGACCGATGCATCGTACTATATCAAACAAACATGGCGCGGAGAAAGCCAACTGGATGCCATGTCGTTCGTTCTCTGTTGCACTAACAAAGCAAAACAAAACAAACAAAAAAGGTAGGGCGTTTTGTTGACATCAAAAATGCACCTCCCCACCCCTCCCCCAAAGGCCACGTTCCGCCACCCCATGCATACATTTTAATACAAGAGACTGGTTGTGTGTAAGGACCCTTTGGCTGGTGTTTTTTTATTATTATTATTTTGAAAGAATACTGTGTTGACATGCTTTAGAAATACTCTACTTTGAGTATTATTTGTATGTAGTGAAAAGCAAGTGACCCGAAGCGTTCTGAAGTTTGTGTTTGTTTGTTTCTTCGCCTATTGTCAAATAAAAAGAGACGTCCACATTGCACGTCACGGTCCGGATTTAAACTTTTTGTTTCAAAAAAAGCAAACGTTAAAAGTGAAAAAAGAAAGGGGTGTGTGCTAAGAAGCTTTGAAAGTTAGTGGCAGGAGAAAAGAAGGGAGGTCAAATTCATATTATGTGTCCAACTTTGTGTAACACTGTGTTACTGAAGGTCAGAGGGAAGGAAGGGATTTAAACTTTTGGAGGAAACGAATCGCGTGACGTCATTTGTGGACAACCCAAGCAAAAACACAAAAAAAAAGTTATTAATTCACGGATAATTTGGGTTTTCACGCCTGTCGACTGTTATTTTAAAGTTGATTTTCGATGCTGAATTTAGTTTAGCTAGAAGCTATACTGTGCTAGACTTGTGTGTGAATGTTGAAAAGCCAACAAGATTTCAATGAGTGCCTTTCAAAGTCACGAGACGCCATATTATTGCACTATTGGGTTAACATAATACATATAATTTACATAGCTATAGAGTTCCCCTTGGCAGTAGCATAAGCCTACGTGTCTTAAATAGGCTATGTCTTTAACGAGGAACTGTGGGCGCTTTAGGCTTTAGGCTAATCCTTGAAGAGACAAAAAATCCCAAAGCCCCGAAATTTCTCCACAGTATGCCTACTGATAAAAGATCGATACTCGTAGAACGTTTGCTGACAGATCAGATAAAGTCACATAAAGTGTGCGTTTTTTTTTTTAATTCTTTATATTATCTTCGCAATACTTTCTGGCTAGCTGGTTGGCAAGCCACAGGCCCGACATTCGGAAGGCTGATGAAAACCTTCCTTTCATCTTATCTACCTGAAACTTGATACAGAGACGTGAAGCCCGTGAAAACAATGTCTTTAAAATTTTCAGCCACATCTCCCCATTACAACCCTATACAAAATCCTAGCCTTCACCAGGTTTCGAACTTAGAGCCTTCGAATCGCCAGTCAAACGGCCACCGTGCAATCCAGTAAAGTTAACTTTTATTTGAAATGTCTTTGATTTCCTAGATCAGGGGTCGGCAACCTTTTGCTTATGGACAAGTCTTAATGAGGCGTGAACTTTTGAACCCGAATGTTCGTGAACTTCCAGTTCTATTTTTAAACTAATAACAAAAAAGCATGCTTTTGCTGGTGTTTGACAATTGATTTCAACCTCGACGGCCAGTTCTAGTCTTTTAGAATTATACAAAGGATACAATATTAGTTATGAGGAATCCGTTTTTAACATCAAAAGTGAACAGGCGATCATTAATACTCAAGTGTTAGTCGCGTGACGTTAAATGTTTATTTGTTTACAAAATAAATGAGTCAAGAGTTGCGTTTTATTGGTTATTGAAAAACAAAATGCGTAAATTCATAAAAACGAATAACAAAAATTCTTTTGCATTAAGCAATAAGTTTGATATTTTCAAAAGGTGATTATTCGCTTCTGACTTTCACAATACATTGTTTTCTTTTGTAAACATCTATTGGAAATGAAATAAATTTGAATCCCCAACAAATTTGAGTACAACCAGTAAAGTAGCACACAGACATTGTTTCGAATAAAATGATCGAATAAGAACGGAAATGTTTTTGCACGTTACCTTTTATGCATGCATACACGTTAAGACTTGTCCATAGTGTGCCAAACAAGGATTTCTAAATCATTCAGCGTGCCAACAGTGCCAAAATCAAACTGCTAAACTATATTATTTTTATAAGACAATTTATTTAGTGTTGTGGCAAGAACAAAAGAAAAGGAGCGTTATAAGGAAAATCATTAGACTGCGTTTTATTTTTAATAACATATAAACCTGTTTGTTATTAGCATCTTTTTTTTAAGATCCATTCATAGCTAATACAGAATTTCATTACACAACTTATGCCTACACATTATTGGTTAATGTTTCAACATTAGTATTTAGTTGTCAAGATATTATTCTAGCTACTATTGGTGAGGCTGACTCGGTAAACCGCAAAAATCAATCCTCAATTTAAAGGAATAGATGCGAAGTGATCATACAAACTGGGTAGTTAATGTAATGTTTAGAGCCTTAAATATTAAAATTTGTCATAAAATATTTATATAATTTTCAACTATCTTTTATAGTTTGATAATTTTACAGTTATAAATTGTAAGACATTAATTTTTTTTAAAAGGAAACAAAAAAGAACAATTAGAAATTAAATATTAACGCAAAGAAAACCGGTTAATTGTCTTCCTTTAATTAAATTCTCTAAATTCATTGTGTAATTAGATGTATAAAATTAATTTACGTTGTAAATAAACATTTTCTGCATTATCAAAGTCAATTTAAGGAGTTTATTTTTTTAAACATTATTAATTACAATAATTAAATTATATAAGCCTCTTATATTTATTACAATAATAAAGCAACAAAATGTATTTTAGAAATAATTATATTTATGCATAATTAAGATAGATAAGCATGAAAAACTCTTTGGAATGTAATTCAGCATGTATCAATTAATGAGCGCCTTTTCCTTGAATGCTCTTCGCTATCTGTTTAATGTCAGGTACATATTTAGTCACTTCTGAGTGGTCAAGTTTAAGTGACCTCTTGGTATGCTTAAAACAGCTTTCATGAGCGATAAAATATATGTTCACTAGTGTAAATTAAACCAAAAGCTGAAAGTAAAGCGAATGCCTAGCAGTTGACAACAGATGATTATCCGATGCTATTCCTTTAAGATTTTACGCAAATCGTCACATTTTGATGCCAATTTTTAGGATTTTTTTAAATGAAAAAATGCCAATTTCCCTCCACTATTAAATAGATCCAGATCTAATTAGTTTGTAGTAAGATCAAGCCAGTAAGGCTTAATTAACGTGGTATGAAAACATGAGTCCAGAAATTTGAAACTCTTGCCTTTGTTTAGAAAACTTCGCATTGAGTGCTTAATTGTACTTCTGAAAAAGCTCATCTATCTTAATTTGCTTTAAATTAGGGAAAGAGTTAATTGTTTTGAAATTGATTTCACGGCAAGATATGTCCAGTTTAATGCAAATCCATTCCAGTGGTCCAACACTTAAGTGCATTTCGACTTCGTCCTTGTGAATGCAGTTCAACTCACTTGTTCAGAAACATCGGCTTCAACAGTCAGTTCTCTTAATTCAATATCGGAACTTTTTTTTATCAAGATACACTTTAATTGCTTCCAGACCAGAAACGGATCTATCAAGACTTTACCAATACTCCGTATTCCGTATCACTTTCTTCTAGAAGAGACTTAAGAAAGTATACAATTGACTATTTTAACAATAGATTCAATCACAGATCACATTCCTAAACTAAAATAGCCGACGCCCAGTGTGATTCCCATGTAGTTCGCCAAGCAGCACCAATTAATTATGCTGACGTACGTTGTTTTGACTTGCATTAAAACATCTTCTTGGAGATCTCTCGCATGTAACTGAAAATCGTTCTGTGTGCCAAGTCCGACCCCTGTCCTAGATATCTCTTGAAAACACCCATCGTAAATTTCTGGTCGCATCGTCGTTCAGCCGCCATACTTTTGTCAAGCATTGTGTTAACATCGTTGGAGTGCTTGTGGAGGAAGCGAGGGGGGGGGGGTATCTTAAAGGACAGCTACCTTCAGTGGTGATACCATGTGTTCGATTCTGACACACAATCACTCATATGGAATATTACATAAAAGGAGACGGGTGCAGACTACCCTTTTTGTCCAGTCCGGTGTATCTCCGGAGATCCAGCGGGAGCGTTGACAAATGCTCCAGTTTCTTGTGAGGCCCCTACAACTTATTAGGGAGAAGTTCAGTTGGTTTGAGTGTGCTCGCGTCCGCCAATTTTACGAAACACACTCGCAAGTGGGTGAGCTAAATTATGTGTCAATCGTATTTTAGAAAAACTTAGACTGGGCCCGAGAAATTTCTTTCCTGCTGGGACTTTTTTTAAAATAAATAACCGAATATATGGTACATTGATGGTATTAATCAACGTTTCTCTCGATCTGTTAGCGGGCCAAGAAATCAAATTGACGGGCCGCAAAAAATGATATTATTTTAATGCAATATCAATGTCTAATGATAGATCTAGTAAGGTACTAGCGATAGACCGATATCAGCATATTTCATCCCATTTTGTAATGAAATTTTGAGTCCGGGTGTTAGCTGCAACTCTCGAGTATATATCTAGATGAGGCGTCGGCTAGCTACGGCACGCGTGCCACACTTGGCACGCAGGGCAATTTTCAAATACGCGAAGTACCACCCAATAGCCTAGGTAATTCAAGTATTTTCTGCACGAAATTGAGTGCTAGAACCGGATAAAGCTTGGGCTCTTTTGCACGCTGAACAAATAAGAATTCCTACTTTGGTGCACAGTTAACAAAAGGTTGCCGACCCATGGTCTAGATGTAACTATAGTCACTACAAGCTAAATCTCCCGGCGGGGGGGGGGGGGGGGGGAGATTAAACAGGCTTGCATAAGCTACAGATAAATATGTCATCAACTACAATGAACATAAAGCTATAGACTAGATCGAAAAATTTAAAAAAAAAATTATTTTTACTGAAGACATTTATATATACTAAATTGTAATCGGGTAAAAATTAGGCAAGACTTTTTATTTAACAAAATCTAAATTGTCTGGTTTCGCTCGTAGATTTACAATACTATTTTTTAAGCAATATTGATTGGCAAGGTGGCCGAGCGGCAGCGCGTTCGACTGGCAATCCAAAGGTTCTTGGTTCGAGTCCTGGTATACGCTAGGATTTTTTTTCCCGGGACTTGAGGGTGTCCCTGGGTCTACCCAGCTTTGATGGGTACCTGACATAAGTTGGAGTAAAGTAAAAGCGGTTGGGCATTGTGCTGGCCACCCATCCACTAGTTTACCGTAGCCACAGAAACTGGTGAACGCTGCTTCACCAGCCCTAAGATCAGTTGGTTCGGAAGGATTATTTTTTTAATTGATTGAGATGAAAAAAATGGAGAAAAAAAGTATAGACTAACTGGAGGATCGAACCCGGGTCGCCAGCATGGCAGTCCGATACGTTAACCACTCAGCTATCGAAGATACACGACATCGCAAGACTATACCTAATATTAGTATGAGACAATAAGGTCGTGTCTTTAAATTAACTAATATGGTTTGACACACACACAGAGCTTTCCCTATAGATATTACAACATTATCAACATGAAAAAAACGGTTTAGAAATGCCTTCTTATTTTTATACTTATAAGATTAGTAAGGGCAAGAAAATGTTCGTGAGTGACGAAGTAGAATTGTAAAGATAACTGGGTCACGAAAATACTCGTTGTTGGGAAACACTGCGTGATCTAGTAACAACAATATAGTGACCAAAAAAAAAAAGAAATACTAGATCTAGTAATAGAGTCTCGATCTAGCGCTGTTTATTTTCTCTCGTTTTAATTCAAATGTAGGCCTACATAATATTTATGTTTGGCTTACCTTAGTGATTTCTGTAGCGTTATGTAATTGTTTCTGTTGGTAGTTTTTGTTGTTAAATTCTAATAATCCTTTCTGCGTAAAAAAAAAAATATGAATTTCTATTCACGACACAATTATTTGTCTCTCGTCTGCTACACGGGCCGGGGTGTGTAAGTTGTTTCCCATTTAAAATGCTTATTGTGTACTTGTACATTTCAAACTTTAACCTTCCGGTATGGTTAAAAAGATCACGTAGTGGGGGGGAGGGGGGGTGCGAAGGGAATCCAAGTTTGCACAACATTACAGAAGGCTAAATTGTTTAACTATCATTATTTTGAATGTATATGATTAGCTTTTGGTCTTGAAAGATTTGTGGGCTTCGAGAAAAAAAAAATTAAACCGAGAAGTTCGGAGAAGTTTTCTTTTTTTTTAATTGTGTGTCCATATTTTGTAATTTTAAATATTATTTGAACCAACACACAAGATTCAAATCTCAGGCCCATTAATATGTAACAATTTATATGTAATATGGTTAATATAAGCCTATAAGTTAATACCGGTAGGTTATATTTTTGAGGTCACCATTTTGCCATTCACTTTCTTAATTGTTCTATCTAGGGATGTTAAAACCGGTTTCTTTTCAAAACCGGTTTTCGGTTCTATAAAACCGGTTTAAAACCGGATTTCGATTCTTCCCCCCCCCCCCCCCCCCCCCCGCAATGTCACAAGTCACAGGCCGAAAAAGACAAATGTGCGTAGTTTTGTAGAAGTATTTGAAAAATAGTTCAAACTTATTAAGTATTTGTAGAGCATTCAAGAGGTTGATTTGTGTGAATACATTATGATTTTGTACACTTTACCATAACATTTTTTAGAACAAAAAAAAATATGGGCTAATTGATTAAAACCGATAATAGCTTTCAATAGTGAACCTTTGTGCACCGTGGACTTCGACTTGTAAAATAATGTATTGAATAGGATCACGTAGCACCAATCAAACGTCAAAAGAATATGTAATTAAAATGCTGCCGTTAATAATAAAGCACAGACGCGGTGTCTAGCCGAATTTTTCAAGGTCACAGGACAAAACTATAGTTTGCGTCTCTCCAATCTCCATTGCGTACATCAAAGAGTCGTCGTCGGCATCCGTCCGTCTCGAGAGACGATGGTGTAGCTTCATGGGTGAGGTATCCAACTGCTCCGCCAAGAATAGCTGTGTAGGCCAACTCGGGAGGGGCAATCCCTGCCGCACTTGAGGCACATCAAAGAGTAGCGCACATCTAAAAGATGAGCCGACATTTGGTTTGATGTTGTTTTTATCGCACGCCATAGTTGGTATTTGGAGAAAAAAAAAGAAACACAATATCTAAGACTAAATAGTGTTAGCAAGGCATTTCAATAATTGTTTTGCGTGAATCCAACTTTTGTTTTTAAAAATATTTCCATCAGAACCAATAAAAAAAATAAAATTGGTGTGCTACTTGAAGTAATGACTACCTTCCAGTCAACAAACCGAAATCCGGTTTTAAAAATCAAAACCGGTTTTCAGATTCAAAACCGGAATCCGGTATTCCGGTTTTCGTTTAACATCCCTAGTTCTATCACAATAATATATCTAGATCATTGGTTCCCAACCTTCCTAAGGCCGCGACCCCTTAATACAGCTTCTCATGTTGTGGTGACCCCCGAAACATACAATTATTTTTGCCGCTGCCTTATAATATACTAACTGTAATTTGCTAATGTTATGAATTGTAATAGATCTATCTGATACATTTTCATAGTAAACAATTTAAGAATAAGCTTAGTTATTAATCAAAAAAATCTATATTTAATTATGTATTGTGAATTATTTATTTCTAATTACAACACTAACTTCAGTGCGAAAGTTGAGATTGCTTCTTTCTCGACGGATTAGAAATGTGTACGGTAAGTAGGCTATGTGATGGGGTTGGCGCTTAGATGTCAGCACGCTGGGCCGCTGGGTACTCGATAGATGAACGGCTACGATTTCCTAAGACCAGCAAAAGTAGGTTTTCCGAAGGTTATAGGCGACCCCCTGTGAAATGGTCGCGACCCATAGGTTGGGAACCTCTGATCCGCTGATCTAGATGGTATCTATAAATGTAGGTCATCTTAAAGAACCAATTTGGCTTACCGTATTTAATAAGGTATTTTCGGTTCGCCATAAAGTGTTTATAGATTTTTTTTAACAACAGCCGGTTTCCGCGAAGAGCTGGTGTTGTGTGCGGAAAGTATTGCGATGAGTAAAGCAATGGACTCACCCATGCATAGTGGATCCCTCGTCGTGCCAAAGATGCTCATTGCACGGTGGGACCTTATGTTAGGGAGAATAAGAGGAGGAATGGGTGCAGGCAGAAATGAGACGACAATTTGCCCAGGAAGCCAACCGCTTCTTGCAATAATGGACCAAACTGGTTACTGTAGGCTACATCTGTACCAATGGGCCTCAAAGACTGGCGAAGTGTGCAAACCAACGATACGTTCACATTAAGAGCACACCGGCAGGCGAACTCATGGGGGACAGCCGCTGCTTCTCTTCCGAGGTCTCATTACACCGCAGATAGGCTCCGAGCCTCGGTGGGGAGGAAGTCTGTCTCAAACCCACCCTGGTGCCTGTAGTCTGGAATTTGTACTACCATGCACTATAAAGTTGTCAGTGATCAGATTTGTTGTTTGTTCTTTATCCCAATTCCTCAACCTTTTTTACTCTATATCACATGGTCATAACATTGCTTGACTTAGGCTATCCGTGACTTCCTGGTAAGCTAACCATGAGGAATTTCGATATGATAGTATGTCCATGTCCCATTTCTTTGAACCTAACTCAGCAAATAGTCAGCCTATATCTTTATAATAAAAAAAATTGAATCCGCTAGGGTGATATGGCTTTGGTGTGATAAAGGTATTTTGTGTGATAAAGCGTCCATTAAAAAATATGTATGTAGGAAGAATGTGGAATTGTTGGTTTAGATCAGTATAGCCTATATACATTCCCCCCGCGTTGGTCGGAAAAAAAATTAGGCTAAATAGGCCAGTCTATGCTACAGATAAAAATAGCATAAACTGCACTGACCAGAAAACTATAGATGTAATAATTTAAAAGATATAATTATTATTTAGCCTACTGAGAACATTTTAGGAAAGTAATTTTAAATAAACATTGTGATCGGGTTAAAAATAGGCAAGTCTTTTGCATTGCCCGAGAAAAAAAATCATAGGTCTATAGCTAGATAAAAAAAATCATAGGTCTATAGCTAGATAAAAAAAATCATAGGTCTATAGCTAGATAAAAAAAATCATAGGTCTATAGCTAGATAAAAAAAATCATAGGTCTATAGCTAGATAAAAAAAATCATAGGTCTATAGCTAGATAAAAAAAATCATAGGTCTATAGCTAGATAAAAAAAATCATAGGTCTATAGCTAGATAAAAAAAATCATAGGTCTATAGCTAGATAAAAAAAATCATAGGTCTATAGCTAGATAAAAAAAATCATAGGTCTATAGCTAGATAAAAAAAATCATAGGTCTATAGCTAGATAAAAAAAATCATAGGTCTATAGCTAGATAAAAAAAATCATAGGTCTATAGCTAGATAAAAAAAATCATAGGTCTATAGCTAGATAAAAAAAATCATAGGTCTATAGCTAGATAAAAAAAATTATAGGTCTATAGCTAGATAAAAAAAATCATAGGTCTATAGCTAGATAAAAAAAATCATAGGTCTATAGCTAGATAAAAAAAATCATAGGTCTATAGCTAGATAAAAAAAATCATAGGTCTATAGCTAGATAAAAAAAATCATAGGTCTATAGCTAGATAAAAAAAATCATAGGTCTATAGCTAGATAAAAAAAATCATAGGTCTATAGCTAGATAAAAAAAATCATAGGTCTATAGCTAGATAAAAAAAATCATAGGTCTATAGCTAGATAAAAAAAATCATAGGTCTATAGCTAGATAAAAAAAATTATAATAAGCTACAATGAACAGAAAGATATAATAATTTAAAAAATATAATTTGTATTTACCCAGCGGGCATACCACGTCGTATTGGCGGGAGAAAATCGAGGAAACCACGAATAAACGTAGATACCCCGTTTCTTCACTGTCGCTACGACGTTGTGTACCTGCTGTGTATTTACTGAAAACATTTAATTAAGAAAGTAATTCAAAATAAATTTTGACTCAGCGGGTTATAGTCAATCTGGCCTCTTCACAGGAAGCTCCCCTTATCTGTGGGGTACCGCAGGGTTCAGTTTTAGGACCCGTCCTATTATCCGTGTATACAACTCAGCTTGACCAAATTATCGAGAGCCATTGTGTATCTCGTCATTTTTTTTGCAGATGACAGGGTGCTTTACATGAGTATTCGTCCTGATTCGTCTGACTGCGCTGTTGCTGTTGGTGATGTGGAGGAGTGCTGTCAAACAGTTAAGGCATGGATGAATGCAAACCGAATTAAATTAAATGATGACAAGACAGAGGCAATTATCTGTGGTTCTGATGTCAGTCTTCGGAAAATCGCTATTACTACGATCAAGGTTGGGGCTTCCGAGATAACTTTGTCCAACACGGTTAGAGACCTTGGCCTTTTTATTGATAATAAAATATCAATGGCTCCACATATCAGTGCTGTGGTTAAGGCTTGTTCGTCTCATCTACGTGCCCTGGGTCAGCTGCGACCTCAACTCAATAGAAGGACGGCCAATACCGTAGCAGTCTCTCTTATCCAGTCAATGTTGGATTACTGCAATAGTTGCAGGGTTTACCCCAGAAACAGCTGCAGAGATTACAGAGAGTTCAGAACACCGCGGCGCGCATTGTTTCGGGGGTGAGGAGGCAAGATCATATCTTCCCAACACTGGCTCCCAGTGATGAAGCGAATAGAGCACAAAATCATGTCTATTACGCACGGATGCATAAAGGGTATTGCTCCGTATCTTCGAGAGCTTATAACAAGGCACGAGCCATCTAGGGAACTGCGCTCTTCAACACAGTCACTCCTCAAAACTCCTAGTTTGGATGGACACAGAAAAAAATACCTGGGAGTGCGCTCATTTGAGTCAGTGGCGCCTTCTTTATGTAACAGTCTATCTCAAACACTGAGAGAATCTGGGACAAGAGAATCTTTTAAAAAGAACTTATTTACGGTACCTTTCTCTTTAGCTAGTACATCTGCATCTTCAAATCACACCAAGAGCGCACTGAGCATGCTAATTTAATAGCATGGCTAGAGGCGCTATAAAAAATGCCCATTCTTATTCTTAATTGTTTTTTTTTTTATCATGTCTTTTTATTTATCAAAAAGTTAGGACAATTTCTGGCTGAGAATCGAACACCCGTCTCCCGCGTGCGTCTAAAATATAATTATTGGATTTTAGGCCTACTTACCGAAAACATATATCTATATATTATAGAGAAAGAGAGAGACAGAGAGAGAGAGAGAGAAGGGGAGGGGAGAGAGAGAGACAGCGACAGGTTATAGATGTTACATTCAGGCCCGGATTTAGAGACCCCAGGGCCCCTGGACACTTGACATTTGGGGGCCCCTCACCATCTCGAAGCTATTTTGGAAATTTAGCAAATTAAATGCATTAGTACAGAACATATAGTTTAATTTTTAATCGATTTTAATGACTTTAATAAACATCAGAATAATACAGTCTATGTTACTATAGTTACGTTATTCTATAAAATTTATAGAATCATATTATACGACGAACTGTCTTCTGTGCAAAAGAACTAATGACGTCATTATGTCAATTGACTGCATTATTTCTGACTCTATGTACATTACAGAGATTGAATTGAGCCTGTTCTCTCCTATGTTAGATCTTAAGTAATTCTTTACTCTCTTTAGTGCTGAAAACGACCGTTCTGCTGAGCAGTTTGACGCTGGTGTACACAACAGCATTCGGAGCGCAATCCCTACGTTTGGATAAATGTCCAAAAAGCCTTTTTCTGATAAGTATTTGTACAGCTTCAGTGACGATAACTCCATAACTTCATCATTCGACGACAATTAATGAACTTGCGGGTGCGTGCACTCGTTTTCCAAAGTCCTATCCAAATACCCCGGATAAAAAGTTATAAGGTTTCTGGCTCCTTCACGGATGTCTTTAGATTCCAAACGATGTAGTTTCGTAAGAAAGTCAAACTTTTTACTTAACTCTTCATAAGCAGTTCCGCGTCTCCGTACTTTTAAAATTAGTCTGTCTATAGACCTAATGACGTTAAAAATGGTAATTCTGAATCTGTCCCTGCCAGAGAGTTCAGGTCTCGTTTTCTTTTTCTTTGTCAACCTGGACTTTACGCTTACGTTTCCTCTGCATGTCATATGCATAGATATTTTCACCGGAATTTTCAATAACTTTCGACTCATAATGATCAAATGTACTGGGTTTCCTTAAGTGTTCTAGGTATGTTACCAAAGACTGATACAGTTCAATGATCGTACCCAGGTCAATGTTAACAGATTGGAGAGATTTGCTTACTTTGTTGAACCTATCCAAGATGTCATTCCAGAGAAGTGACAAAAAGCAGGTTTCATCGGAGTCTAATAAATTCAGAAGACTTCGGCAGGCGCCAGCTTGAGCAGTCCATCTTGTCTGAGAAAAACTCTTCACGACTGTTGAATTTGACTTCAGTTTTGACAGCAAAATTTCCCATCTGTGTGTTGATGCCGAAAAAAACTATACAATGACTGCAAAATACCGAATAAAGATACATCTTTACAAGACTCGGCCTCACAGGATCCAACAAGATTCAGTGAGTGAGCCGAACAGTGAACACGAAATCTATCAGAGGGTTCATTTGTTTTATTCTCGCATGAAGACCAGAATATACACCTGACATATTGCTAGCATTGTCGTAAGACTGCCCCCGACATATTACTAGCATTGTCGTAAGACTGTCCCCGGCAATCGGCGATATCCAAGTCGTGATTTTTCAATGTCTCTAGGACGACTTAAGCCACAATTTGGAATGAATTTCAAAAATCGTCCGACAGGACATAGTCTTCAGAGACATATCTCACTATGAAAGAAAGTTGATCTACATGAGAAATGTCCGGAGTAGAATCCACAGAGAGAAATATTTGGCATGTTTTATCTCAGTCACGATTGTATTTATGACCTTTTCTGACATGATATTGATCATTTCATCGCATATTTTTACGAAAGATATAATATGTTGTTGTGCCACTTCTTTTGTTACCGTGGCGTTTTATGTGTAAGTCCAGAAAAGGATCGAACTCAGCCAAAAGTTCTAGGGTAATAACATAGTTCCCACTGATTTTTTATTCAAATCTCTCATAGGAACATCTAAACGGCAATTCGCGTGCAGAAAGTGACCTCACAACAGCCACAATGCGACTCAAAATCCCATGTCAGTATTTTATTTCTTCTTCCGTTTGAAGAACAATACTCTTGTCAACTCTACCGACAGCACTTTCCTAGCTAATAGTTTCACAAGTAGGCCTACTGACCTGCGTTCGTCCGAATCTTCATGTTCCTTCATTCTTTGAACTGCGTTTTTCTAGTCGTTGTACCCTTGATTAGCTAGCGACCCCAATTTCCCAAACATCTTACAAGAGGCGCAAAACACTGCAACCTTGCTCTTCGAAAATATGAGCCAAGGTCGAGGTCGTGTTTCACCATTGCTTAATGTTCGGCTAAGAAGAGCAGGGCTGTACATTATATTATGAGCCCCTGTTTTGGAAAAATGTAGTAAAAATATTTAATATAATATTATTTTCGATAAAGCTTTTTGATAAGGCAAGCCAGGCTTTTGAGCTTATGTAGAGATTCCGCCACCGGGGCCCCTAGGCTGGCTGGGCCCCTAGGCCCGACCCTTGTAGGCCTGGGCAGAAATCCGGGCCTGGTTACATTCCTAAAAATAAATTCCGACTCCCTGTGTATATACCAGAATAAGTCAGGAAAACCAATGCCGCAACATCTAAACATGTGAAGCTCCAAGCAAATTCAAAACTAGATAGGCTACTCATGACATATTCATTTCCTTCGCGTCTAAAACTGGCACGTTTCTCATTGAAGGCCGTTGGCATGAAAGCCTTCCCTCTCACGCATATCCTTTTTTGATTAGTGTTTTAAATGATATTTATTTATACTGGTTTTCAAGTGTTGTTGTTTTTTTTTCCAGAGATAACCAATTCCATGCCCGGGTGCAACTTGGGAAGAAATGGTACTTATATGCATTTGTAGCCTGCTTGAATTACTTAACAGCAGCGCTGGGCGCAGTCGCCTACAATTTAATATGATATATCACACATAAAATAAATAAGTATCAAGGGAAATAATAACTACTTTAGCAAGTGTAGAAAATAATTTTGGTCACATACTAAATGCACTTTTTTACTTCCCTTTTTTTCCACACCCGCCTGCTTTTAAGAACAATTCGTAATTTTACGAAATTTCGACATATTTTTGAACCGATTTCGAAATTACCAATTTGAAGAGAATAAAACGAATTATGGTTGCTCATCAACTCGTCTACCTACGATCTACCTATATAACCCTATATTGCATGAATTTAGGTTTCAAGTTCAAAAAATTTTTCATTGTGTTTTTTGTTCTTCTAATGGATAAAGAAAAAAAATTTGTTCAGAGTATAATCCAAAAAAAGTGATATTTAGTGTTGATTTTGGTCGTTGCATTTTTGCAACTGTGTGCAACCGAGCAACTTTTTTTACAGAAGGCATTACAATGTCAAAAATTAAATAATTGCTATTTTACACAAATTTACAACCACAATGACAACAATTACATTTGAACATGATTATACAAAGATTTTGAAGTCTTTTGTGAGGTATTTTATTAAAATAAGTTATAAAAAAGGTTTATAGCTCATATTCATTTATAGGTAAAAATATAAAAATGTTCATACTGACATAATGCTACTACAAAGAATTATCAACACATAGATTCTGAATAATTTTGGCATACACAAATAAAAATAATTCAAACTAAAGGAATGAGAAAATTATAATAATACTAAATTATTAGTTATTCAATAACTTATTTTAGAGAACTAAAAAAAACATTAGTAAGAAAATTAGCGGATATGACATTTTGTTGTCTCGGAACACACTCTTCTGTTATTTGACTGGTGAATGCAGGCAATTTAGTCGTCAAATCTTCATCGGATAACAACACCTTCCAAAGAAGTCCTCGGCTTGACTGGGTGGTTCCTCTGGTTCAATACAATCATTATTGATATCAACATCTGATTCTACATCTTTATAGAAAAAAAAAACACAATGATTTATAATAGGAACTAAAACTACTAAATGTACTTATTTATTTTAGTTTTACAGACATTCCTTCCAGATAGAAGATAATTACATATATGTCCACTAGGCCCAAAACTCCTGCAGGGTGGTAGAAATTGGTGGGCGGCAGAGATGGAACCCGCGACGTGTCGGTTGACAATCCGGTGAACTATAAATATATATTACACAATAGAATAAAACTAACATGAATTTAAATTTACCTTCAATCACCTTTTCGGTATGGAAACTGTTCAATACTGGTATATTAGTCCAATGACACATCATTATCAGACAACTCAAAGTCTTCGGTGTCCGAAGGCATTTCCCTCAAAACAATGGAATAGTATTTTTTTCCTATAAAAGACCTTGGGCTCCATAATGCAAGCCTAATTAAAAATAATAATAGCAAATAATTAGACATATATATATATACTAAAATAATATAGGTTAATATAGATTACCTGTATAGATATTTAAGTCTAGGCCTAACTAGGCCTGTCATTTATTACTAATAACTAATAATAACAATAAATAAATAAAAAGACCTATATTTAACTATTTTTACTGAATTATATTATAAAAAGAACAAAATTAAGATATATAATTGATTATTTGGACCTTATTTACTTTATATTATAATATAATAACTATAAAGAACGTTATATTTAGAAAAGGGTGTGTGGCTCTATGTCGTGTAATCTCAATTATTTTTTAGCTCAGTTGCATGGAGTTGCGATTTTACAACATACAAAGTTACTGCTATAATATGAAAAGTATAAGGAAATAACACAAAAATAACTTCTTTTTGCATTGAGATATGAGTTTACTTAATAAAAAAAAATGTTTGAACTGTAAAACTACATGTTAAATATAATAAATGATGCAAAGATTACTTACTGTATCGGACCACCATAGCAACGCTTGTAAAAATGTAAAATGAGACTAAAATAACTTTTATATAAATGAGTTCTTGTATAGGTTATGTACAAAGCTGCCTCGGGAACGAAACAAAACAAAATATTGCAGAAAAAGCGTAAGAAAAATATAAAAATTATGTATGTAAACCAGTGTTGTAAAAATACAACTGTATGCAATATAGGGATAAGCATGGTAGGCTACTAGATTGGTATCACGTAGGCCTACATTTGTAAGAAGAAATAATCTATTATACTTAGTTTGACATAACATCAATATAGGAGTATTCTCAACAAAGAATACCTGCATCCCATCTAGAGAATATCTAAAGAATAGGCATATACCTATAGGCCTAATATCACATAAAGCTGCATGATACAAAAATTAACGCTATTACATGAAACAATTCAAAATTAACATCCCGTTCTGGAAATCGTAGATTATATAATTAAATATAAGAATAAAAGAACGTAAATTTGTTATGTTAGCCTATGCCTTTTTAAAAAAAAATATTCAACTTTTGTCTGCCTTAATAAATTTTATTGGATTTAAAAAGGGTTAGATCTAGATCTAGTATTTAACAGCTCAGTGAAATTTATGTTTTGCCCCCCCCCCCCCCCCCCCCCCCTTTCTCACTCTTCCGTGCGATTGAGTTTAACAGTAATAATGTTTTTGCTTATTTTCCAACTGAAAAACATTAGATCTATATAAATAATAATATGTCGTACAACTTAATTTAACTTAAAATAAACTAAGATATCGGTAGGGTAGTACCGTAGTACCGTAGGCCTACTATTACTAATGACTACAAAAATTTTTTGAATATGTTCTCCAGTTTATGTAGCTCAGTGCTTTGCCAGCTCTCAAATAAAATACATGTCAGTGACATTTATCATTTATTTTACGGTAGACTAGTATACAAGTTTTCCCTGAATGGTTCGTATGATTTTTACAAAAAATATAATAGATTGCAATGAATTATTTGCATTTATGATATGATACTAATAAATTATAAAACAAGGTTCTTACTTGCACACACGGTGACACAGTAACTAAACTAAACACAATAAAGTTACACTACTAAACTTTAACCGATGCCGATTACTCTGATTACTGACTCCTTGTTGGCTACTTGGCTTAAGTTTAAGATAAGACTTTAATTTTATTCAATTCCTTAGGAGGGCCTAGGCCTTAAGCTAATTCTTAAACGTACTTAACGACTTAACTTAATAAAAATCTCGTCGTTACTAAACTAAACTTAGCCTACTAAGTTTCAAGTATTATATTAATAATATTTATTATTATTCAGTATGGTAATTCTACCAGTAGTAGTAGCACCAGTAGGCCTAAAAGTAAAAAGCAAATACATAGGGCCGGCTATGCTATTCTTCTTATAAGTTTACAGACGTTCCTTCTAGATAGAAGATTATTACGTCCACTAGGCCCAAAACTCCTGCAGGGCGACAGGGATCCGCCGGTGGCAGGGCTAGAACCCGCGACCTGTCCGTTGGTTTTTGGTTGACAGGCCGGTGAACTAACCGCTGGACCAGCCGGCATGGCTATCCAGCCTATGGGCTATGGCCTATGACTATGAGTATGGCACTATTCAGACTTTGACTATCTAATCTAGGAGGTAACTTAGTTAATAGCTAGTCTAACTATCAAAATCAGTCTAATTAAAAAAATAGTGAAGACAACCCGGTAGCCTACCAATTTCTAAGATGACTAAGACTATAATACTATATATATATATAGATCTAGGCCTACTATAGGCCTGCTATAAAAGCTATAAAACTAAGTCACTATTAATTATAGCTCTAAGTAACCAAGTTTGATTAAGACACTACGACTTGCGTAGGCCTAGTAAAGTCATTATTTGATATATATATAAAATATATGTAGATTGATCATAATCGAACCCTCAATGAGATTTTTATATGTTGCTATCTGATCTGAAATTTAAAAAAAATTGAGTAGCATCTTTAATTATAATACTATTTAAATTTATACCTATATAAATATATAATTTAGTCTATAGTGACTCTATATAGTATATATATAGGTTAAGGTATCCCTTTCACGTAAAGCAAAGGTATAGCCTCATAGGCTTATCTATACACTAATTTGTTAGCTACTCGTTCTTTGATTGTTTCTTTCTTTTCAAGTTTTGTGCCTATCCAAACTGCGACCGCCCCCGCTAGTTATGCTAATGCATATATGATATATATAAATAAGACAAGCTGCTAACTGACAGCCTACGCCCCTAGCCCTAAAGAAAATAATAACAATACTAGTGATGGAACAATACCAAACTTTTTTACGATTCCGATTCTACCCAATTATTCCGATTCCCGATAATAGCATAGTTAAAAAAAATACTGTATATACTCGCGTATAAGTCGCACCTGTGTATAAGTCGCACCCCTAGTTCAAGACTTTTTTTCTTATATGTTGTCATAAATCGCACCCTGACTTCCCGGATTATACTGCCTTTTAATATCTCAAAAATGCATACCTTTTAAACATAAAAGTTACACAATATTCACCCTAATTTGGAAACTTTCCTTAGACAATGATTTTAATCGTGCATAAGGCAAACATAATCAAATAAAGGCAGGGCTTCATTTATTTTGAAAAACCGATCTATAGGCCTACAGACATATGAGATGAGAAAGTAAGGTATCTGTTTCTTCAATCAAAGTCCCTTCCCCTACTCAAGTTTCTATCCCTATAGTAACACTACACACAAAAAAAGTCTTTGAAGTACGTCATTAGACTCAATGTCGCCTAGACTGGAGATTGGGAGGCGCCGGCATTTATGACGCGCTATACATGCGTCCTATTTAACATTAACATTGTTTGTAATGATTTCAAGTGCGTCTGCGCGACCGACATATAATAAGATGTGTTTTCTTTCAACTCTCACATGCAACTAATGGAAAATAAAACACACTATTGACATTTCACGCGTCCATCTGCCGATCGTAGTTTTAGAAACATTGCCTAGACATTGCGCGGTTTTATCGGAATGCTCAACACTGCCTAGACATAAAGTACTAAATAAAACGCATCTTAAGCTTCTATGCCTACCTACATTATAGGCCTACACAGGCTTTCACACATTTAGATTCATACCATACTGTAATTTGTGCTCAATAAGCCTACCAAAAATGCCGCCTTTAAACTTACGATGCGTTTCGGAAATACATAATTGGTCCAAAAGTTCAAAAGAAATGTGGGTTGGTGAGGGTCTGAAAACCTAAAATATTTGTCGATTTCAATTTCAGTTATATAAAGATAGTAATATTTACACCTACGAAAGTTTTCTAAATGTAAAATGTATGCCTACGCATATCCTAGTAATTCTACACAACTCCAATCAACTATACGGGTTATGTTGGAAACCTTATGACAGAGTAGTGATGTTTTTCAAACTTTTCAAAAACAGTGTTGGGTGTATAAGTCGCACCCCTACTTTTTGTCCAAATTTTTGGTATAAAAAGTGCGACTTATACGCGAGTATATACGGTATATGATACTTTTTTAGCTCTCCCACCACTCCCCCATTTTATATTAAAATAATGAGTATAAAATATTGTAATATTAAGGCTTATAAAAAATAGGTTGAAATTTTAATTATAAGTTATTTTGTTTCTGTCATTGCAGATTAATAATGTCTGAGTTTTTGGAAGAATTAGAAGGTGATGTTGATTTTGTGGAAGACCTGAAAGAATGGAGTACCCTAATAGGTTCAGACGACGTATCTGAGCAGCAGAAACCTTCATCAATGAAAGAGCTTGACACTGAAGCTAAAGTCAAATGCGATGATGATGTTGGAAAAAACTCTACAGGACCAAAAAAGGATTTAAACACAGGAGTGTTGGCAGTCAAAGATAATAAACCTTCAGCACAGATGATTAACACAGATGCTTTGAAGACCAGCACACCAAAAGAGGTATCCAGCAAAACAAATTTGAATTAAATATAAGTAATAGTATAGCTAGTAACTAGAGTTGATAAGAAATTAAATCATAATAGGTTTTAAACAGATAACCATTTTTGAAAGCAGTGAGCAATTTGTTTGGAATGTAATCTTTTACATATGGTGGACTACAAGTTTATTTATTCTGTGGCAAGTATTTTAAATAACCATGTTGCATTTGTACAAAACAATTAATTAATAAATGCCTTGCAAGTACTAATTGAATGCACAAATTATTTTTTAAAATCTTTGCTCTAGATTTTGATATAGTATAAAAGCCATTTTTACTCCCTTTCTCTTAGCTCATACTGTCTGTCTGTCTGCTTGCTTGTAAAACTTTGCATCAATTTTTGGACCACTTCCCATCGTCCAATCGAGCTGAAACTTGGGCCTACCTTGACACTTGTGGCGACTAACTATACAGCCTATTAAATTTTCAGTTAAAAAAACTTAATTATACTATAATTATGTTTTTTTTTTTATTTAACGATTTGTTTTGGTTTCACGTTGAAAATAGTTGCGCTGAGATTATTTGTATGACGTCATCAAACTTTGCACTCTAGTTTCTGAATGAAGGGAAAAAATTAATTAATGTTTACATTAGTGTCATATTATAAAATTTGCAGCAATGTATTAAACGGAGTAAGGAGATATTTTTGAGATTTGTGACACAGATATTTTTCTGTACATGTTTCATTTCCAGTAGTCAATCAATTATTTAATTACATGATGGTAAACTTAATTTACAAAGTAAGGGGGTATAATAAAAACCTAGTTTTTATGGGTTTTTTTTTTGCCTTTCTTACTTCTCATTATACATTACAAAAGCTTTTTCTATACAGAAGATTATTGGGTCCTACCCTAAACCGTGATTTGAGTCTAGTCTTTCATTATGATTAGGGTTTTAAATGATGTTAAGTTGTTGATTTTTGTGGTTTGTTCGCAATCCATTCCATGCCCAGATGCTCAGGAAGAAAGAGAACATAAATGCATTTTTTCTTGCATATAGAACATATAGAACAAGAAAAGTCTTTTTTACTTCTATATCATGACTATCTGAATGTTGAATTGATTGTTGTTGCATTACTATGTTAGAATTTAATGTATTATTCTTACTTCAATTATGACATGCCATACTGCTTCTTAGGATCAGCCATTTTTAATTAATGAGGTCACATGGAACAGGTTACCTTACTATAATTGCCTTAAAAATATGCACATTTCTTCATCCCTACCGAGGCTTGGAGCATATGGGCAGTGCAATGGACTAGGGGTGATGTATTGTTGGATAAGTTTGAAGGCCCCAAATAAAAGATTTACTAAAAATCTGATTCCTTCAATGAACCTTAGCGGTAATGCAAAAGTGAAAAATACTTTAAGCAAGATTACATTCCCACCACAGGCAAATCTTGGAAGAAAACATAAGCTCCCAGCCCAAGATCAGGGGAACATGAAGGTACAGAAAATTGACAACGAGAGCGACATAATCAGTGCCCTAGAAAACAACGCGGATAAGAGCTCAGCTTCTCAGCCAGCGATGAAAGGAGACGGGGACATTTCAAAGCAAAGATCCGAAGAGACCGTTTCTAAAGATAGCGGTCAAGAGAAGAAAACTCAAGATGTTGCGCTCAAAAGTTCAGCTGGAGACAGCAACGCTGATAAGAAAACTTCTGATTCAGCCAAGGTGCTCAGATTAGCTGAAGCTGAGAGCAGAAACATTGACATTGCTTTGGTGGAAGAAATGATGAAAGAGCTCAAGAAGCAGGTGATGATTCATCATGGTCAGTGAAACATTTTTTTGTTACTTTCAAACAATAACTACTTTTGATTTTATTCTTAGGAAACCCTTTGACATTCTGTAATTGAGAAGGAATTATTGCCAATAAAATATTAGTTTTTTTTATAATAATTTGTTATAGAAAAACTAGACATTGAGGTCAAATATGATACTAGGGATATGGAACAAACTTGTAAGCTGTTATTTAAGGATGTAGAGCTAGGGCAGCTGTTCCCAACCTGGGGGTCGAGCAACCATTTTACAAAGCCGCCTAAGACCATCAGAAAACAATTTTTTTTATATATATGTAATATATATATTATATTTCACAAATGTAATAACATATTGTTTTTTTTATTAATCACTATGCTTTAATTATGTTTAATTTGCAATGAAGAAAATACAACCTGCATATCAGAGATTAACATTACAATTCATTACATTCAGATTGCAGTTATACGAAGCAACAAAAATAATTTATGGTAGAGAGTTGACACAATGTTAGATGCTATATTTCAGCATTAAAAGGTTGGGAACCACTGATCTAGGGGAATCTGACAAATAGTAATTGATGATTGTATCCCAGGTTTCAAGTTAAAAATAAACAAGGAAGAAAAAAACAAATATTATCTCTAATTCCAAGATCAAATTAAAGTGAACATTTATTACATGTGTAGATAAGCAGATGCTTCTTGTAAATATCAAACATTGAAAAGAAAATCTAAGTGAAGTATAAAATAATGCAGAGCAATGTTCACTGGTTGAAGGAAACGTTTAGACATATTTCTGAGCGATACCCAATTTTTCTGATTGGTTATTATCCTTCCCTAATTGGATAAAAATATTGGGATTTAATTTCTCACAGTAATTGAATTTTGCAGATGTGCAACAGAAATCAGCCAACAGCTGGTGACAACGGAGGCAGCAGAACGCTATTGCTAGTAAATTCCCTAGCAACAAGCTTTTAATTTGACCCTAAATTCTTAGTACTGTACATTAAATTAAATGAGGTTCAAATTGTATCAAGTCATATTTAGCTTGTGCAGAGAGGAAGGGGCCAGGATCCAAAATGTATTTTGTTGTAGCCCTTAGATGAAAAAAAAATATATTATCAGTTATGTTATACTTAAGGTCTGACTATTCCATAACAATAGGTTTCCATCAAGTC